>CP136067.1:64758567-65351678 GCA_032622095.1 Siphonodentalium dalli | reverse complement strand
GGGTGATGGTGGTGGTTCGGGTTGTTTCTAGGTGGTATTTCGGGCCGGCCACCCACCCATGGCATCAAATCGGTCGATATCCTTACCGTTCTCGAAAATGGTCCATACCCCATTTTCACCCCCCCCTCGGGGTGGCACCCCCCGGCGGTGATGGGTGTGCGGTCCCGGTGTTTCTAGGTGGTATTTGGGGCCGGCCACTCACCCATGCCGTCTAATCGGTCGAAATCCTTACCGTTCTCGAAAATGGTCCATATCCCATTTTCTAGCACCACCCGGGATGATGGGTGGGGGGGGGGGGGGGGTCCGGGTGTTTCTATGTGGTATTTGGGTCCGCCACCCACCCATGCCGTCAAATTGGTCGAAATCCTTACCGTTCTCGAAAATGGTCCATACCCCATTTTCACCCCGGTGGTATTGGGTGTTTCTATGTGGTATTTGGGGCCGGCCACCCACCCATGCAGTCAAATCGGTCGAAATCCTTACCGTTCTCGAAAATGGTCCATACCCCACTTTCTGGCACCTCCGGGGTGATGGGTGGGGGTCGGGTGTTTCTAGGTGGTATTTGGGGCGGGCCACCCACCCATGCCGTCAAATCGGTCAAAATCCTTACCGTACTCGAAAATGGTCCTTACCCCATTTTCTGGCAACCACCGGGGTGATGGTGGGGGTCGCGGTGTTTCTAGGTGGTATTTTGGGCCGGCCACCCACGCCGTCAAATCGGTCAAAATCCTTACCATTCTCGAAAATGGACCGTACCCCCCATTTTCACCCCTCCGGGTGGCACCCCCAGGGTGATGGGTGGGGGTCGGGTATTTCTAGGTGGTATTTGGGGCCGGCCACCCACGCCGTCAAATCGGTCGAAATTCTTACCGTTCTCGAAAATGGTCCGTACCCCCATTTTCACACCATCCGGGTGGCACCCCCACCCCCCGGGATGATTGGTGGGGATCGGGATGTTTCTAGGTGGTATTTGGGACAGGCCACCCACCCATGCCGTCAAATCGGTCGAAATCCTTACCTTACTCGAAAATGGTCCGAAATCCTTACCTTACTCGAAAATGGTCCATACCCATTTTCACCCCCTCGGGGTGGCACACCCCGGGGTGATGGTGGGGATCGGGGTATTTCTATGTGGTATTTGGTGCGGGCACCCACCCATGCCGTCAAATCGGTCGAAATTCTTACCGTTCTCGAAAATGGTCCATACCCCATTTTCTGGCACCTCCGAAGGGTGATGGGTGGGGTCAGTGTTTCTATGTGGTATTTGGGGCCGGCCAACCACCCATGCCGTCAAATCGGTCGAAATTCTTATCGTTCTCGAAAATGGTCCATACCCCATTCTCACCCCTCGGGGGTGATGGGTGGGGGTCGGTGTGTTTCTAGGTGGTATTTAGGGCCGGCCACCCACCCATGCCGTCAAATCGGTCGAAATCCTTACCGTTCTCGAAAATGGTCCGTACCCCATGTTCATCCCCTCGGGGGTGGCACCCCCGCCGGGGTGATGGTGGGGGGTCGGGTTGTTTCTAGGTGGTATTTCGGGCCGGCCACCCACCCATGGCGTCAAATCGGTCGATATCCTTACCGTCCTCGAAAATGGTCCATACCCCATTTTCACCCCCTCGGGGTGGCACCCCCGGGCGGTGATGGGTGTGCGGTCCCGGTGTTTCTAGGTGGTATTTGGGGCCGGCCACTCACCCATGCCGCCTAATCGGTCGAAATCCTTACCGTACTCGAAAATGGTCCATACCCCATTTTCTGGCACCACCCGGGATGATGGGTGGGGGGGGGGGGGTCCGGGTGTTTCAATGTGGTATTTGGGGCCGGCCACCCACCCATGCCGTCAAATCGGTCGAAATCCTTACCGTTCTCGAAAATGGTACCTACCCCTTTTTCACCCTCTCGGGGTGGCACCCCCGGGGTGATGGATGGGAGTCGGGGTGTTTCTATGTGGTATTTGGGGCCGTCCACCCACCCATGCCGTCAAATCGGTCGAAATCCTTACCGTACTCGAAAATGGTCCATACCCCATTTTCACCCCGGTGGTATTGGGTGTTTCTATGTGGTATTTGGGGCCGGCCACCCACCCATGCAGTCAAATCGGTCGAAATCCTTACCGTTCTCGAAAATGGTCCATACCCCACTTTCTGGCACCTCCGGGGTGATGGGAGGGGGTCGGGTGTTTCTAGGTGGTATTTGGGGCGGGCCACCCACCCATGCCGTCAAATCGGTCGAAATTCTTACCGTTCACGAAAATGGTCCATACCCCATTCTCACCCCTCGGGGGTGATGGGTGGGGGGTCGGTGTGTTTCTAGGTGGTATTTAGGGCCGGCCACCCACCCATGCCGTCAAATCGGTCGAAATCCTTACCGTACTCGAAAATGGTCCGTACCCCATGTTCATCCCCTCGGGGGTGGCACCCCCGCTGGGGGTGATGGTGGGGGTCGGGTTGTTTCTAGGTGGTATTTCGGGCCGGCCACCCACCCATGGCGTCAAATCGGTCGATGTCCTTACCGTTCTCGAAAATGGTGTATACCCCATTTTCACCCCCTCGGGGTGGCACCCCCCGGCGGTGATGGGTGTGCGGTCCCGGTGTTTCTAGGTGGTATTTGGGGCCGGCCACTCACCCATGCCGTCTAATCGGTCGAAATCCTTACCGTTCTCGAAAATGGTCCATACCCCATTTTCTGGCACCACCCGGGATACCCCATTTTCACCCCCTCGGGGTGGCACCCCCCGGCGGTGATGGGTGTGCGGTCCGGGTGTTTCAATGTGGTATTTGGGGCCGGCCACCCACCCCATGCCGTCAAATCGGTCGAAATTCTTACCGTTCTCGAAAATGGTACATACCCCATTTTCACCCTCTCGGGGGTGGCACCCCCGGGGTGATGGGTGGGAGTCGGGGTGTTTCTATGTGGTATTTGTTTCTAGGTGGTATTAGGGCCGGCCACCCACCCATGCCGTCAAATCGGTCGAAATCCTTACCGTTCTCGAAAATGGTCCGTACCCCATGTTCATCCCCTCGGGGGTGGCTCCCCCGCCGGGGGTGATGGTGGGGTTCGGGTTGTTTCTATGTGGTATTTCGGGCCGGCCACCCACCCATGGCATCAAATCGGTCGATATCCTTACCGTTCTCGAAAATGGTCCATACCCCATTTTCACCCCCTCGGGGTGGCACCCCCCGGCGGTGATGGGTGTGCGGTCCCGGTGTTTCTAGGTGGTATTTGGGGCCGGCCACTCACCCATGCCGTCTAATCGGTCGAAATCCTTACCGTTCTCGAAAATGGTCCATATCCCATTTTCTAGCACCACCCGGGATGATGGGTGGGGGGGGGGGGGTCCGGGTGTTTCTATGTGGTATTTGGGTCCGCCACCCACCCATGCCGTCAAATTGGTCGAAATCCTTACCGTTCTCGAAAATGGTCCATACCCCATTTTCACCCCGGTGGTATTGGGTGTTTCTATGTGGTATTTGGGGCCGGCCACCCACCCATGCAGTCAAATCGGTCGAAATCCTTACCGTTCTCGAAAATGGTCCATACCCCACTTTCTGGCACCTCCGGGGTGATGGGTGGGGGGTCGGGTGTTTCTAGGTGGTATTTGGGGCGGGCCACCCACCCATGCCGTCAAATCGGTCAAAATCCTTACCGTACTCGAAAATGGTCCTTACCCCATTTTCTGGCAATGTGGTATTTGGGGCCGGCCACCCACCCATGCCGTCAAATCGGTCGAAATCCTTACCGTTCTCGAAAATGGTACCTACCCCTTTTTCACCCTCTCGGGGTGGCACCCCCGGGGTGATGGATGGGAGTCGGGGTGTTTCTATGTGGTATTTGGGGCCGTCCACCCACCCATGCCGTCAAATCGGTCGAAATCCTTACCGTACTCGAAAATGGTCCATACCCCATTTTATGGCACCTCCGGGGGTGATGGGTGGGGTCAGTGTTTCTATGTGGTATTTGGGGCCGGCCAACCACCCATGCCGTCAAATCGGTCGAAATTCTTATCGTTCTCGAAAATGGTCCATACCCCATTCTCACCCCTCGGGGGTGATGGGTGGGGGTCGGTGTGTTTCTAGGTGGTATTTAGGGCCGGCCACCCACCCATGCCGTCAAATCGGTCGAAATCCTTACCGTTCTCGAAAATGGTCCGTACCCCATGTTCATCCCCTCGGGGGTGGCACCCCCGCCGGGGTGATGGTGGGGGGTCGGGTTGTTTCTAGGTGGTATTTCGGGCCGGCCACCCACCCATGGCGTCAAATCGGTCGATATCCTTACCGTCCTCGAAAATGGTCCATACCCCATTTTCACCCCCTCGGGGTGGCACCCCCGGGCGGTGATGGGTGTGCGGTCCCGGTGTTTCTAGGTGGTATTTGGGGCCGGCCACTCACCATGCCGCCTAATCGGTCGAAATCCTTACCGTACTCGAAAATGGTCCATACCCCATGTTCTGGCACCACCCGGGATGATGGGTGGGGGGGGGGGGGTCCGGGTGTTTCAATGTGGTATTTGGGGCCGGCCACCCACCCATGCCGTCAAATCGGTCGAAATCCTTACCGTTCTCGAAAATGGTACCTACCCCTTTTTCACCCTCTCGGGGTGGCACCCCCCGGGGTGATGGATGGGAGTCGGGGTGTTTCTATGTGGTATTTGGGGCCGTCCACCCACCCATGCCGTCAAATCGGTCGAAATCCTTACCGTACTCGAAAATGGTCCATACCCCATTTTCACCCCGGTGGTATTGGGTGTTTCTATGTGGTATTTGGGGCCGGCCACCCACCCATGCAGTCAAATCGGTCGAAATCCTTACCGTACTCGAAAATGGTCCATACCCCACTTTCTGGCACCTCCGGGGTGATGGGAGGGGGTCGGGTGTTTCTAGGTGGTATTTGGGGCGGGCCACCCACCCATGCCGTCAAATCGGTCGAAATTCTTACCGTTCACGAAAATGGTCCATACCCCATTCTCACCCCTCGGGGGTGATGGGTGGGGGTCGGTGTGTTTCTAGGTGGTATTTAGGGCCGGCCACCCACCCATGCCGTCAAATCGGTCGAAATCCTTACCGTTCTCGAAAATGGTCCGTACCCCATGTTCATCCCCTCGGGGGTGGCACCCCCGCTGGGGGTGATGGTGGGGGTCGGGTTGTTTCTAGGTGGTATTTCGGGCCGGCCACCCACCCATGGCGTCAAATCGGTCGATATCCTTACCGTTCTCGAAAATGGTGTATACCCCATTTTCACCCCCTCGGGGTGGCACCCCCCCGGCGGTGATGGGTGTGCGGTCCCGGTGTTTCTAGGTGGTATTTGGGGCCGGCCACTCACCCATGCCGTCTAATCGGTCGAAATCCTTACCGTTCTCGAAAATGGTCCATACCCCCATTTTCTGGCACCACCCGGGATACCCCATTTTCACCCCCTCGGGGTGGCACCCCCCGGCGGTGATGGGTGTGCGGTCCGGGTGTTTCAATGTGGTATTTGGGGCCGGCCACCCACCCATGCCGTCAAATCGGTCGAAATTCTTACCGTTCTCGAAAATGGTACATACCCCATTTTCACCCTCTCGGGGTGGCACCCCCGGGGTGATGGGTGGGAGTCGGGGTGTTTCTATGTGGTATTTGGGGCCGTCCACCCACCCATGCCGTCAAATCGGTCGAAATCCTTACCGTTCTCGAAAATGTTCCATACCCCATTTTCACCCCGGTGGTATTGGGTGTATTCTATGTGGTATTTGGGGCCGGCCACCCACCCATGCAGTCAAATCGGTCGAAATCCTTATCGTTCTCGAAAATGGTCCATACCCCACTTTCTGGCACCTCCGGGGTGATGGGTGGGGGTCGGGTGTTTCTAGGTGGTATTTGGGCCGGGCCACTCACCCATGCCGTCAAATCGGTCGAAATCCCTACCGTTCTCGAAAATGGTTCATACCCCATTTTCTGGCACCTCCGGGGTGATGGGTGGGGGTCGGGTGTTTCTAGGTGGTATTTGGGGCGGGCCTCCCACCATGCCGTCAAATCGGTCAAAATCCTTACCGTTCTCGAAAATGGTCCGTACCCCATTTTCTGGCACCCCCCGGGGTGATTGGTGGGGGTCGCGGTGTTTCTAGGTGGTATTTTGGGCCGGCCACCCACGCCGTCAAATCGGTCGAAATTCTTACCGTTCTCGAAAATGGTCTGTACCCCATTTTCACACCATCCGGTGGCACCCCCCCCCCCGGGATGATGGGTGGGGATCGGGATGCTTCTAGGTGGTATTTGGGGCCGGCCACCCACCCATGTCGTCAAATCGGTCGATATTATTACCGTTCTCGAAAATGGTCCATACCCCATTTTCACCCCCTCGGGGTGGCACCCCCGACGGTGATGGGTGGGCTCTCGGGGTGTTTCTATGTGGTATTTGGGGCCGTCCACCTACCCATGCAGTCAAATCGGTCGAAATCCCTACCGTTCTCGAAAATGGTTCATACCCCCATTTTCTGGCACCTCCGGGGTGATGGGTGGGGGGTCGCGTGTTTCTAGGTGGTATTTGGGGCGGGCCACCCACCCATGCCGTCAAATCGGTCGAAATCCTTTCCGTTCTCGAAAATGGTCCGTACCCCATTTTCTGGCAACCCCCGGGGTGATTGGTGGGGATCACGGTGTTTCTAGGTGGTATTTTGGGCCGGCCACCCACGCCGTCAAATCGGTCGAAATCCTTACCGTTCTCGAAAATGGTCCATACCCCATTTTCACCCCGGTGGTATTGGGTGTTTCTATGTGGTATTTGGGGCCGTCCACCTACCCATGCAGTCAAATCGGTCGAAATCCCTACCGTACTCGAAAATGGTTCATACCCCATTTTCTGGCACCTCCGGGGTGATGGGTGGGGGTCGCGTGTTTCTAGGTGGTATTTGGGGCGGGCCACCCACCCATGCCGTCAAATCGGTCGAAATCCTTTCCGTTCTCGAAAATGGTCCGTACCCCATTTTCTGGCAACCCCCGGGGTGATTGGTGGGGGTCGCGGTGTTTCTAGGTGGTATTTTGGGCCGGCCACCCACGCCGTCAAATCGGTCGAAATCCTTACCGTACTCGAAAATGGTCCGTACCCCATTTTCACACCATCCGGTGGCACCCCCCCCCCCCCCCCGGGATGATGGGTGGGGATCGGGATGTTTCTAGGTGGTATTTGGGGCCGGCCACCCACCCATGCCGTCAAATCGATCGAAATCCTTACCTTACTCGAAAATGGTCCATGCCCATTTTCACCCCCTCGGGGTGGCACCCCCGGGGTGATGGTGGGGATCGGGGTGTTTCTATGTGGTATTTGGGGCCGGCCAACCACCCATGCCGTCAAATCGGTCGAAATTCTTATCGTTCACGAAAATGGTCCATACCCCATTCTCACCCCTCGGGGGTGATGGGTGGGGATCGGTGTGTTTCTAGGTGGTATTTAGGGCCGGCCACCCACCCATGCCGTCAAATCGGTCGAAATCCTTACCGTACTCGAAAATGGTCCGTACCCCAATGTTCATCCCCTCGGGGGTGGCACCCCCGCCGGGGGTGATGGTGGGGGGTCGGGTTGTTTTTAGGTGGTATTTCGGGCCGGCCACCCACCCATGGCGTCAAATCGGTCGATATCCTTACCGTTCTCGAAAATGGTCTATACCCCATTTTCACCCCCTCGGGGTGGCACCCCCCCCGGCGGTGATGGGTGTGCGGTCCCGGTGTTTCTAGGTGGTATTTGGGGCCGGCCACTCACCCATGCCGTCTAATCGGTCGAAATCCTTACCGTTCTCGAAAATGGTCCATACCCCATTTTCTGGCACCACCCGGGATACCCCATTTTCACCCCCTCGGGGTGGCACCCCCCGGCGGTGATGGGTGTGCGGTCCGGGTGTTTCAATGTGGTATTTGGGGCCGGCCACCCACCCATGCCGTCAAATCGGTCGAAATTCTTACCGTTCTCGAAAATGGTACATACCCCATTTTCACCCTCTCGGGGTGGCACCCCCGGGGTGATGGGTGGGAGTCGGGGTGTTTCTATGTGGTATTTGGGGCCGTCCACCCACCCATGCCGTCAAATCGGTCGAAATCCTTACCGTTCTCGAAAATGTTCCATACCCCATTTTCACCCCGGTGGTATTGGGTGTATTCTATGTGGTATTTGGGGCCGGCCACCCACCCATGCAGTCAAATCGGTCGAAATCCTTATCGTTCTCGAAAATGGTCCATACCCCACTTTCTGGCACCTCCGGGGTGATGGGTGGGGTCGGGTGTTTCTAGGTGGTATTTGGGCCGGGCCACTCACCCATGCCGTCAAATCGGTCGAAATCCCTACCGTTCTCGAAAATGGTTCATACCCCATTTTCTGGCACCTCCGGGGTGATGGGTGGGGGTCGGGTGTTTCTAGGTGGTATTTGGGGCGGGCCTCCCACCATGCCGTCAAATCGGTCAAAATCCTTACCGTTCTCGAAAATGGTCCGTACCCCATTTTCTGGCACCCCCCGGGGTGATTGGTGGGGGTCGCGGTGTTTCTAGGTGGTATTTTGGGCCGGCCACCCACGCCGTCAAATCGGTCGAAATTCTTACCGTTCTCGAAAATGGTCTGTACCCCATTTTCACACCATCCAGTGGCACCCCCCCCCCCCCCGGGATGATGGGTGGGGATCGGGATGCTTCTAGGTGGTATTTGGGGCCGGCCACCCACCCATGCCGTCAAATCGGTCGATATTATTACCGTTCTCGAAAATGGTCCATACCCCATTTTCACCCCCTCGGGGTGGCACCCCCGACGGTGATGGGTGGGCTCTCGGGGTGTTTCTATGTGGTATTTGGGGCCGTCCACCTACCCATGCAGTCAAATCGGTCGAAATCCCTACCGTTCTCGAAAATGGTTCATACCCCATTTTCTGGCACCTCCGGGGTGATGGGTGGGGGGTCGCGTGTTTCTAGGTGGTATTTGGGGCGGGCCACCCACCCATGCCGTCAAATCGGTCGAAATCCTTTCCGTTCTCGAAAATGGTCCGTACCCCATTTTCTGGCAACCCCCGGGGTGATTGGTGGGGATCACGGTGTTTCTATGTTGTATTTTGGGCCGGCCACCCACGCCGTCAAATCGGTCGAAATCCTTACCGTACTCGAAAATGGTCCATACCCCATTTTCACCCCGGTGGTATTGGGTGTTTCTATGTGGTATTTGGGGCCGTCCACCTACCCATGCAGTCAAATCGGTCGAAATCCCTACCGTTCTCGAAAATGGTTCATACCCCATTTTCTGGCACCTCCGGGGTGATGGGTGGGGGTCGCGTTTTTCTAGGTGGTATTTGGGGCGGGCCACCCACCCATGCCGTCAAATCGGTCGAAATTCTTTCCGTTCTCGAAAATGGTCCGTACCCCCATTTTCTGGCAACCCCCGGGGTGATTGGTGGGGGTCGCGGTGTTTCTAGGTGGTATTTTGGGCCGGCCACCCACGCCGTCAAATCGGTCGAAATCCTTACCGTACTCGAAAATGGTCCGTACCCCATTTTCACACCATCCGGTGGCACCCCCCCCCGGGATGATGGGTGGGGATCGGGATGTTTCTAGGTGGTATTTGGGGCCGGCCACCCACCCATGCCGTCAAATCGATCGAAATCCTTACCTTACTCGAAAATGGTCCATGCCCATTTTCACCCCCTCGGGGTGGCACCCCCGGGGTGATGGTGGGGATCGGGGTGTTTCTATGTGGTATTTGGGGCCGGCCAACCACCCATGCCGTCAAATCAGTCGAAATTCTTATCGTTCACGAAAATGGTCCATACCCCATTCTCACCCCTCGGGGGTGATGGGTGGGGATCGGTGTGTTTCTAGGTGGTATTTAGGGCCGGCCACCCACCCATGCCGTCAAATCGGTCGAAATCCTTACCGTACTCGAAAATGGTCCGTACCCCAATGTTCATCCCCTCGGGGGTGGCACCCCCGCCGGGGGTGATGGTGGGGGTCGGGTTGTTTTTAGGTGGTATTTCGGGCCGGCCACCCACCCATGGCGTCAAATCGGTCGAAATCCTTACCGTACTCGAAAATGGTCCATACCCATTTTCACCCCCTCGGGGTGGCACCCCCGGGGTGATGGTGGGGATCGGGGTGTTTCTATGTGGTATTTGGGGCCGGCCACCCACCCATGCCGTCAAATCGGTCGAAATCCTTACCGTTCTCGAAAATGGTCCGTACCCCATGTTCATCCCCTCGGGGGTGGCACCCCCGCCGGGGTGATGGTGGGAGTCGGGTTGTTTCTAGGTGGTATTTCGGGCCGGCCACCCACCCATGGCGTCAAATCGGTCGATATCCTTACCGTGCTCGAAAATGGTCCATACCCCATTTTCACCCCCTCGGGGTGGCACCCCCCGGCGGTGATGGGTGTGCGGTCCCGTTGTTTCTAGGTGGTATTTGGGGCCGGCCACTCACCCATGCCGTCTAATCGGCCGAAATCCTTACCGTTCTCGAAAATGGTCCATACCCCATTTTCTGGCACCACCCGGGATACCCCATTTTCACCCCCTCGGGGTGGCACCCCCCCGGCGGTGATGGGTGTGCGGTCCGGGTGTTTCAATGTGGTATTTGGGGCCGGCCACCCACCCATGCCGTCAAATCGGTCGAAATACTTACCGTTCTCGAAAATGGTACGTACCCCATTTTCACCCTCTCGGGGGTGATGGGTGGGGGTCGGTGTGTTTCTAGGTGGTATTTAGGGCCGGCCACCCACCCATGCCGTCAAATCGGTCGAAATCCTTACCGCTCTCGAAAATGGTCCGTACCCCATGTTCATCCCCTCGGGGGTGGCACCCCCGCTGGGGGTGATGGTGGAGGTCGGGTTGTTTCTAGGTGGTATTTCGGGCCGGCCACCCACCCATGGCGTCAAATCGGTCGATATCCTTACCGTTCTCGAAAATGGTCTATACCCCATTTTCACCCCCTCGGGGTGGCACCCCCCGGCGGTGATGGGTGTGCGGTCCCGGTGTTTCTAGGTGGTATTTGGGGCCGGCCACTCACCCATGCCGTCTAATCGATCGAAATCCTTACCGTTCTCGAAAATGGTCCATACCCCAATTTCTGGCACCACCCGGGATACCCCATTTTCACCCCCTCGGGGTGGCACCCCCCGGCGGTGATGGGTATGCGGTCCGGGTGCTTCAATGTGGTATTTGGGGCCGGCCACCCATCCATGCCGTCAAATCGGTCGAAATCCTTACCGTCCTCGAAAATGGTACATACCCCATTTTCACCCTCTCGGGGTGGCACCCCTGGGGTGATGGGTGGGAGTCGGGGTGTTTCTATGTGGTATTTGGGGCCGTCCACCCACCCATGCCGTCAAATCGGTCGAAATCCTTACCGTTCTCGAAAATGTTCCATACCCCATTTTCACCCCGGTGGTATTGGGTGTATTCTATGTGGTATTTGGGGCCGGCCACCCACCCATGCAGTCAAATCGGTCGAAATCCTTACCGTTCTCGAAAATGGTCCATACCCCACTTTCTGGCACCTCCGGGGTGATGGGTGGGGTCGGGTGTTTCTATGTGGTATTTGGGGCGGGCCACTCACCCATGCCGTCAAATCGGTCGAAATCCCTACCGTTCTCGAAAATGGTTCATACCCCATTTTCTGGCACCTCCGGGGTGATGGGTGGGGGGTCGGGTGTTTCTAGGTGGTATTTGGGGCGGGCCTCCCAAATGGGGTATGGACCATTTTCGAGAACGGTAAGAATTTCGACAGATTAGACGGCATGGGTGAGTGGCCGGCCCCAAATACCACCTAGAAACATCGGGACCGCACACCCATCACCGCCGTGGGGTGCCACCCCGAGGGGGTGAACATGGGGTATGGACCATTTTCGAGGACGGTAAGGATATCGACCGATTTGACGCCATGGGTGGGTGGCCGGCCCGAAATACCACCTAGAAACAACCCGACCCCCACCATCACCCCGGCGGGGGTGCCACCCCCGAGGGGATGAACATGGGGTACGGACCATTTTCGAGAACGGTAAGGATTTCGACCGATTTGACGGCATGGGTGGGTGGCCGGCCCTAAATACCACCTAGAAACATACCGACCCCCACCCATCACCCCCGAGGGGTGAGAACGGGGTATGGACCATTTTCGAGAACGATAAGAATTTCGACCGATTTGACGGCATGGGTGGTTGGCCGGCCCCAAATACCACATAGAAACACCGACCCCACCCATCACCCCCGGAGGTGCCAGAAAATGGGGTATGGACCATTTTCGAGAACGGTAAGAATTTCGACCGATTTGACGGCATGGGTGGGTGCCCGCACCAAATACCACATAGAAATACCCCGATCCCCACCATCACCCCGGGGGTGCCACCCCTAGGGGGTGAAAATGGGTATGGACCATTTTCGAGTAAGGTAAAGATTTCGACCGATTTGGCGGCATGGGTGGGTGGCCGGTCCCAAATACCACCTAGAAACATCCCGATCCCCACCAATCATCCCGCGGGGGGGGGGGGGTGCCACCCGGATGGTGTGAAAATGGGGTACGGACCATTTTCGAGAACGGTAAGGATTTCGACCGATTTGACGTCGTGGGTGGCCGGCCCAAAATACCACCTAGAAACACCGCGATCCCCACCAATCACCCCGGGGGTTGCCAGAAAATGGGGTACGGTCCATTTTCGAGAACGGAAAGGATTTCGACCGATTTGACGGCATGGGTGGGTGGCCCGCCCCAAATACCACCTAGAAACACGCGACCCCCCACCCATCACCCCGGAGGTGCCAGAAAATGGGGTATGAACCATTTTCGAGAACGGTAGGGATTTCGACCGATTTGACTGCATGGGTAGGTGGACGGCCCCAAATACCACATAGAAACACCCCGACAGCCCACCCATCACCGTCGGGGGTGCCACCCCGAGGGGGTGAAAATGGGGTATGGACCATTTTCGAGAACGGTAATAATATCGACCGATTTGACGGCATGGGTGGGTGGCCGGCCCCAAATACCACCTAGAATCATCCAGATCCCCACCCATCATCCCGGGGGGGGGGTGCCACCGGATGGTGTGAAAATGGGGTACAGACCATTTTCGAAAACGGTAAGAATTTCGACCGATTTGACGGCGTGGGTGGTCGGCCCAAAATACCACCTAGAAACACCGCGACCCCCACCAATCACCCCGGGGGGTGCCAGAAAATGGACCATTTTCGAGAACGGTAAGGATTTTGACCGATTTGACGGCATGGGTGGGAGGCCCGCCCCAAATACCACCTAGAAACACCCGACCCCCACCCATCACCCCGGAGGTGCCAGAAAATGGGGTATGAACCATTTTCGAGATCGGTAGAGATTTCGACCGATTTGACGGCATGGGTGAGTGGCCCGCCCCAAATACCACCTAGAAACACCCGACCCCACCCATCACCCCGGAGGTGCCAGAAAGTGGGGTATGGACCATTTTCGAGAACGGTAAGGATTTCGACCGATTTGACTGCATGGGTGGGTGGCCGGCCCCAAATACCACATAGAATACACCCAATACCACCGGGGTGAAAATGGGGTATGGAACATTTTCGAGAACGGTAAGGATTTCGACCGATTTGACGGCATGGGTGGGTGGACGGCCCCAAATACCACTTAGAAACACCCCGACTCCCACCCATCACCCCGGGGGGTGCCACCCCGAGAGGGTGAAAATGGGGTATGTACCATTTTCGAGAACGGTAAGGATTTCGACCGATTAGACGGCATGGGTGAGTGGCCGGCCCCAAATACCACCTAGAAACACCGGGACCGCACACCCATCACCGCCGGGGGGTGCCACCCAGAGGGGGTGAAAATTGGGTATGGACCATTTTCAAGAACGGTAAGGATATCGACCGATTTGACGCCATGGGTGGGTGGCCGGCCCGAAATACCACCTAGAAACAACCCGACCCCCACCATCACCCCCAGCGGGGGTGCCACCCCGAGGGGATGAACATGGGGTACGGACCATTTTCGAGTACGGTAAGGATTTCGACCGATTTGACGGCATGGGTGGGTGGCCGGCCCTAAATACCACCTAGAAACACACCGACCCCCACCATCACCCCCGAGGGGGGAGAATGGGGTATGGACCATTTTCGTGAACGGTAAGAATTTCGACCGATTTGACGGCATGGGTGGGTGGCCCGCCCCAAATACCACCTAGAAACACCCGACCCCCCACCCATCACCCCGGAGGTGCCAGAAAGTGGGGTATGGACCATTTTCGAGACCGGTAAGGATTTCGACCGATTTGACTGCATGGGTGGGTGGCCGGCCCCAAATACCACATAGAAACACCCAATACCACCGGGGTGAAAATGGGGGTATGGACCATTTTCGAGAACGGTAAGGATTTCGACCGATTTGACGGCATGGGTGGGTGGCCGGCCCCAAATACCACATTGAAACACCCGGACCCCCCCCCCCCCACCCATCATCCCGGGTGGTGCCAGAAAATGGGGGTATGGACCATTTTCGAGTACGGTAAGGATTTCGACCGATTAGGCGGCATGGGTGAGTGGCCGGCCCCAAATACCACCTAGAAACACCGGGACCGCACACCCATCACCGCCCGGGGGTGCCACCCCGAGGGGGTGAAAATGGGGTATGGACCATTTTCGAGGACGTTTAGGATATCGACCGATTTGACGCCATGGGTGGGTGGCCGGCCCGAAATACCACCTAGAAACAACCCGACCCCCACCATCACCCCGGCGGGGGGGGCCACCCCCGAGGGGATGAACATGGGGTACGGACCATTTTCGAGAACGGTAAGAATTTCGACCGATCTGACGGCATGGGTGGGTGGCCGGCCCTAAATACCACCTAGAAACACACCGACCCCCACCCATCACCCCCGAGGGGTGAGAATGGGGTATGGACCATTTTCGAGAACGATAAGAATTTCGACCGATTTGACGGCATGGGTGGTTGGCCGCCCCAAATGCCACATAGAAACACCGACCCCACCCATCACCCCCGGAGGTGCCAGAAAATGGGGGTATGGACCATTTTCCAGAACGGTAAAGAATTTCGACCGATTTGACGGCATGGGTGGGTGCCCGCACCAAATACCACCTAGAAACACCGCGACCCCCACCAATCACCCCGGGGGGTGCCAGAAAATGGGGTACGGACCATTTTCGAGAACGGTAAGGATTTCGACCGATTTGACGGCATGGGTGGGTGGCCCGCCCCAAATACCACCTAGAAACACGCGACCCCCCACCCATCACCCCGGATATGCCAGGAAAATGGGGGTATGAACCATTTTCGAGAACGGTCGGAATTTCGACCGATTTGACGGCATGGGTGGGTGGCCCGCCCCCAAATACCACCTAGAAACACCCGACCCCCACCCATCACCCCGGAGGTGCCAGAAAGTGGGGTATGGACCATTTTCGAGAACGGTAAGAATTTCGACCGATTTGACTGCATGGGTGGGTGGCCGGCCCCAAATACCACATAGAATACACCCCGAATCCCACCATCACCCCGGGGGTGCCACCCGAGAGGGTGAAAATGGGGCACCCGAGAGGGTGAAAATGGGGTACGTACCATTTTCGGAGAACGGTAAGGATTCGACCGATTTGACGGCATGGGTGGGTGGCCGGCCCCTAAATACCACCTAGAAACACACCGACCCCCACCCATCACCCCCGAGGTGTGAGAATGGGGTATGGACCATTTTCGAGAACGGTAAGAATTTTCGAACCGATTTGACGGGCAATGGGTGGTTGGCGGCCCCCAATACCACATAGAAACACCCCGATACCCACCATCACCCCGGGGGTGCCACCCCGAGGGGGTGAAAATGGGTATGGACCATTTTCGAGAACGGTAAGGATTTCGACCGATTTGACGCCATGGGTGGGTGGCCGGCCCGAAATACCACCTAGAAAACAACCCGACCCCCACCATCCACCCCCGAGGGGTGAGAATGGGGTATGGACCATTTTCGTGAACGGTAAGAATTTCGACCGATTTGACGGCATGGGTGGGTGGCCCGCCCCCAAATACCACCTACAAACACCCGACCCCCCACCCATCACCCCGGAGGTGCCAGAAAGTGGTGTATGGACCATTTTCGAGAACGGTAAGGATTTCGACCGATTTGACTGCATGGGTGGGTGGCCGGCCCCAAATACCTCATAGAAACACCCCGACTCCCACCCACTCACCCCGGGTGTGCCACCCCGAGAGGGTGAAATGGGGTACGTACCATTTTCGAGAGCGGTAAGGATTTCGACCGATTTGACGGCATGGGTGGGTGGCCGGCCCCAAATACCACATTGAAACACCCGAACCCCCCACCCACCCATCATCCCGGGTGGTGCCAGAAAAAGGGTATGGACCATTTTCGAGAACGTAAGGATTTCGACCGATTAGACGGCATGGGTGAGTGGCCGGCCCCAAATACCACCTAGAAACACCGGAACCGCACACCCATCACCGCCGGGGGGTGCCACCCCGAGGGGATGAAAATGGGGTATGAACCATTTTCGAGACGGTAAGAATATCGACCGATTTGACGCCATGGGTGGGTGGCCGGCCCGAATACCACCTAGAAACAACTCGACCCCACCATCACCCCGGCGGGGGTGCCACCCCGGAGGGGTTGAACATGGGGTACGCGACCATTTTCGAGAACGCTAATGATTTCGACCCATTTGACGGCATGGGTGGTGGCCGGCCCTAAGTACCACATAGAAACACACCGACCCCCACCCATCACCCCCGAGGGGTGAGAATGGGGTATGGACCATTTTCGAGAACGGTAAGAATTTCGACCGATTTGACGGCATGGGTGGTTGGCCGGCCCCAAATACCACATAGAAACACCCCGATCCCCACCATCACCCCGGGGGTGCCACCCCGAGGGGGTGGAAATGGGTATGGACCATTTTCGAGGACGGTAAGGATTTCCGAACCGATTTGACGCCATGGGTGGGTGGCCGGCCCGAAATACCACCTAAAAACAACCCGACCCCCACATCACCCCCGGCGGGGGTGCCACCCCCGAGGGGATGAACATGGGGTACGGACCATTTTCGAGAACGGTAAGGATTTCGACCGATTTGACGGCATGGGTGGGTGGCCGGCCCTAAATACCACCTAGAAACACACCGATCCCCACCCATCATCCCCGAGGGGTGAGAATGGGGTATGGACCCATTTTCATGAACGATAAGAATTTCGATCGATTTGACGGCATGGGTGGTTCGCCGGCCCCAAATACCACATAGAAACACCCCGATCCCCCACCATCACCCCCGGGGGTGCCACCCCGAGGGGGTGAAAATGGGCATGGACCATTTTCGAGTAAGGTAAGGATTTCGACCGATTTGACGGCATGGGTGGGTGGCCGGCCCCAAATACCACCTAGAAACATCCCGATCCCCACCCATCAATCCCGGGGGGGGGGGGTGCCACCGGATGGTGTGAAAATGGGGTACAGACCATTTTCGAGAACGGTAAGAATTTCGACCGATTTGACGGCGTGGGTGGCCGGCCCAAAATACCCCCTAGAAACACCGCGACCCCCGCCAATCACCCCGGGGGGTGCCAGAAAATGGGGGTACGGACAATTTTCGAGAACGGTACGGATTTCGACCGATTTGACGGCATGGGTGGGAGGCCCACCCCAAATACCACCTAGAAACACCCGACCCCCCACCCCTCACCCCTGAGGTGCCAGAAAATGGGGTATGAACCATTTTCGAGAACGGTAGGGATTTCGACCGATTTGACGGCATGGGTGAGTGGCCCGCCCCAAATACCACCTAGAAAACACCCGACCCCACCCATCACCCCGGAGGTGCCAGAAAGTGGGGTATGGGACCATTTTCGAAGAACGGTAAGGATTTCGACCGATTTGACTGCATGGGTGGGTGGCCGGCCCAAATACCACATAGAATACACCCAATACCACCGGGGTGAAAATGGGGTATGGACCATTTTCGAGAACGGTAAGGATTTCGACCGATTTGACGGCATGGGTGGGTGGACGGCCCCAAATACCACATAGAAACACCCCGACTCCCACCCATCACCCCGGGGGTGCCACCCGAGAGGTGAAAATGGGGTACGTACCATTTTCGAGAACGGTAAGTATTTCGACCGATTTGACGGCATGGGTGGGTGGCCGGCCCCAAATACCACATTGAAACACCCGGACCGCATACCCATCACCGCCGGGGGGTGCCCACCCCGAGGGGGTGAAAATGGGGTATCCCGGGTGGTGCCAGAAAATGGGTTATGGACCATTTTCGAGAACGGTAAGGATTTCGACCGATTAGACGGCATGGGTGAGTGGCCGGCCCCAAATACCACCTAGAAACAACGGGACCGCACACCCATCACCGCCGGGGGGTGCCACCCCGAGGGGGTGAAAATGGGGTTATGGACCATTTTCGAGCACGGTAAGGATATCGACCGATTTGACGCCATGGGTGGGTGGCCGGCCCGAAATACCACCTAGAAACAACCCGACCCCCACCATCACCCCGGCGGGGGTGCCACCCCCCGAGGGGATGAACATGGGGTACGGACCATTTTCGAGAACGGTAAGGATTTCGACCGATTTTGACGGCATGGGTGGGTGGCCGCCCCCTAAATACCACCTAGAAACACACCGACCCCCACCCATCACCCCCGAGAGGTGAGAATGGGGTATGGACCATTTTCGAGAACGGTAAGAATTTCGACCGATTTGACGGCATGGGTGGTTGGCCGGCCCCAAATACCACATAGAAACACCCCGATCCCACCATCACCCCGGGGGTGCCACCCCGAGGGGGTGAAAATGGGTATGGACCATTTTCGAGTACGGTAAGGATTTCGACCGATTTGACGCCATGGGTGGGTGGCCGGCCCGAAATACCACCTAAAAACAACCCGACCCCCACCATCACCCCGGCGGGGGTGCCACCCCCGAGGGGATGAACATTGGGGTACGGACCATTTTCGAGTACGGTAAGGATTTCGACCGATTTGACGGCATGGGTGGGTGGCCGGCCCTAAATACCACCTAGAAACACACCGATCCCCACCCATCACCCCCGAGGGGTGAGAATGGGGTATGGACCATTTTCGTGAACGATAAGAATTTCGACCGATTTGACGGCATGGGTGGTTGGCCGGCCCCAAATACCACATAGAAACACCCCGATCCCCACCATCACCCCGGGGGTGCCACCCCGAGGGGGTGAAAATGGGCATGGACCATTTTCGAGTAAGGTAAGGATTTCGATCGATTTGACGGCATGGGTGTGTGGCCGGCCCCAAATTACCCCTAGAAACATCCCCGATCCCCACCCATCATCCCGGGGGGGGGGGGGTGCCACCGGATGGTGTGAAAATGGGGTACAGACCATTTTCGAGTACGGTAAGGATTCGACCGATTTGACGACGTGGGTGGCCGGCCCAAAATACCACCTAGAAACACCGCGACCCCCACCAATCACCCCGGGGGTTGCCAGAAAATGGGGTACGGACCATTTTCGAGAACGGAAAGGATTTCGACCGATTTGACGGCATGGGTGGGTGGCCCGCCCCAAATACCACATAGAAACACCCGACCCCCACCCATCACCCCCGGAGGTGCCAGAAAATGGGGTATGAACCATTTTCGAGAACGGTAGGGATTTCGACCGATTTGACGGCATGGGTGAGTGGCCCGCCCCAAATACCACCTAGAAACACCCGACCCCACCCATCACCCGGAGGTGCCAGAAAGTGGGGTATGGACCATTTCGAGTACGGTAAGGATTTCGACCGATTTGACTGCATGGGTGGGTGGCCGGCCCCAAATACCACATAGAATACACCCAATACCACCGGGGTGAAAATGGGGTATGGACCATTTTCGAGAACGGTAAGGATTTCGACCGATTTGACGGCGTGGGTGGCCGGCCCAAAATACCACCTAGAAACACCGCGATCCCCACCAATCACCCCGGGGGTTGCCAGAAAATGGGGTACGGACCATTTCGAGAACGGAAAGGATTTCGACCGATTTGACGGCATGGGTGGGTGGCCCGCCCCAAATACCACCTAGAAACACGCGACCCCCACCATCACCCCGGAGGTGCCAGAAATGGGGTATGAACCATTTCGAGAACGGTAGGGATTTCGACCGATTTGACTGCATGGGTAGGTGGACGGCCCCAAATACCACATAGAAACACCCCGACAGCCCACCCATCACCCGTCGGGGGTGCCACCCCGAGGGGGTGAAAATGGGGTATGGACCATTTTCGAGAACGGTAATAATATCGACCGATTTGACGGCATGGGTGGGTGGCCGGCCCCAAATACCACATAGAAGCATCCCGATCCCCACCCATCATCCCGGGGGGGGGGGGTGCCAACCGGATGGTGTGAAAATGGGGTACAGACCATTTTCGAGAACGGTAAGAATTTCGACCGATTTGACGGCGTGGGTGGCCGGCCCAAAATACCACCTAGAAACACCGCGACCCCCCACCAATCACCCCGGGGGTGCCAGAAAATGGGGTACGGACCATTTTCGAGAACGGTAAGGATTTTGACCGATTTGACGGCATGGTGGGAGGCCCGCCCCAATACCACCTAGAAACACCCGACCCCCACCCATCACCCCGGAGGTGCCAGAAAATGGGGTATGAACCATTTTCGAGAACGGTAGGGATTTCGACCGATTTGACTGCATGGGTGAGTGGCCCGCCCCAAATACCACATAGAAACACCCGACCCCACCCATCACCCCGGAGGTGCAGAAAGTGGGGTATGGACCATTTTCGAGAACGGTAAGGATTTCGACCGATTTGACTGCATGGGTGGGTGGCCGGCCCCAAATACCACATAGAATACACCCAATACCACCGGGGTGAAAATGGGGTATGGAACATTTTCGAGAACGGTAAGGATTTCGACCGATTTGACGGCATGGGTGGGTGGACGGCCCCAAATACCACATAGAAACACCCCGACTCCCACCCATCACCCCAGGGGTGCCACCCCGAGAGGGTGAAAATGGGGTATGTACCATTTTCGAGAACGGTAAGGATTTCGACCGATTTGACGGCATGGGTGGGTGGCCGGCCCCAAATACCACATTGAAACACCCGGACCGCATACCCATCACCGCCGGGGGGTGCCACCCCGAGGGGGTGAAAATGGGGTATCCCGGGTGGTGCCAGAAATTGGGGTATGGACCATTTTCGAGAACGGTAAGGATTTCGATCGATTAGACGGCATGGGTGAGTGGCCGGCCCCAAATACCACCTAGAAACACCGGGACCGCACACCCATCACCGCCGGGGGGTGCCACCCCGAGGGGGGTGAAAAATGGGGTATAGACCATTTTCGAGAACGGTAAGGATATCGACCGATTTGACGCCATGGGTGGGTGGCCGGCCCGAAATACCACCTAGAAACATCCCGACCCCCACCATCACCCCCAGCGGGGGTGCCACCCCCGAGGGGATGAACATGGGGTACGGACCATTTTCGAGAACGGTAAGGATTTCGACCGATTTGACGGCATGGGTGGGTGGCCGGCCCTAAATACCACCTAGAAACACACCGACCCCCACCCATCACCCCCGAGAGGGTGAAAATGGGGTACGTACCATTTTCGAGAACGGTAAGTATTTCGACCGATTTGACGGCATGGGTGGGTGGCCGGCCCCAAATACCACATTGAAACACCCGGACCGCACACCCATCACCGCCGGGGGGGTGCCACCCCGAGGGGGTGAAAATGGGGTATCCCGGGTGGTGCCAGAAAATGGGGTATGGACCATTTTCGAGAACGGTAAGGATTTCGGCCGATTAGACGGCATGGGTGAGTGGCCGGCCCCAAATACCACCTAGAAACAACGGGACCGCACACCCATCACCGCCGGGGGGTGCCACCCCGAGGGGGTGAAAATGGGGTATGGACCATTTTCGAGCACGGTAAGGATATCGACCGATTTGACGCCATGGGTGGGTGGCCGGCCCGAAATACCACCTAGAAACAACCCGACCCCCACCATCACCCCGGCGGGGGTGCCACCCCCGAGGGGATGAACATGGGGTACGGACCATTTTCGAGAACGGTAAGGATTTCGACCGATTTGACGGCATGGGTGGGTGGCCGCCCCTAAATACCACCTAGAAACACACCGACCCCCCACCCATCACCCCCGAGAGGTGAGAATGGAGTATGGACCATTTTCGAGAACGGTAAGAATTTCGACCGATTTGACGGCATGGGTGGTTGGCCGGCCCCAAATACCACATAGAAACACCCCGATCCCCACCATCACCCCGGGGGTGCCACCCCGAGGGGGTGAAAATGGGTATGGACCATTTTCGAGTACGGTAAGGATTTCGACCGATTTGACGCCATGGGTGGGTGGCCGGCCCGAAATACCACCTAAAAACAACCCGACCCCCACCATCACCCCCGGCGGGGGTGCCACCCCCGAGGGGATGAACATTGGGGTACGGACCATTTTCGAGTACGGTAAGGATTTCGACCGATTTGACGGCATGGGTGGGTGGCCGGCCCTAAATACCACCTAGAAACACACCGATCCCCACCCATCACCCCCGAGGGGTGAGAATGGGGTATGGACCATTTTCGTGAACGATAAGAATTTCGACCGATTTGACGGCATGGGTGGTTGGCCGGCCCCAAATACCACATAGAAACACCCCGATCCCCACCATCACCCCGGGGGTGCCACCCCGAGGGGGTGAAAATGGGCATGGACCATTTTCGAGTAAGGTAAGGATTTCGATCGATTTGACGGCATGGGTGGGTGGCCGGCCCCAAATACCACCTAGAAACATCCCGATCCCCACCCATCATCCCGGGGGGGGGGGGTGCCACCGGATGGTGTGAAAATGGGGGTACGGACCATTTTCGAGTACGGTAAGGATTTCGACCGATTTGACGGCGTGGGTGGCCGGCCCAAAATACCACCTAGAAACACCGCGACCCCCACCAATCACCCCGGGGGTTGCCAGAAAATGGGGTACGGACCATTTTCGAGAACGGAAAGGATTTCGACCGATTTGACGGCATGGGTGGGTGGCCCGCCCCAAATACCACCTAGAAAAACGCGACCCCCACCCATCACCCCGGAGGTGCCAGAAAATGGGGTATGAAACCATTTTCGAGTACGGTAGGGATTTCGACCGATTTGACTGCATGGGTAGGTGGACGGCCCCAAATACCACATAGAAACACCCAATACCACCGGGGTGAAAATGGGTTATGGACCATTTTCGAGTACGGTAAGGATTTTGACCGATTTGACGGCGTGGGTGGCCGGCCCAAAATACCACCTAGAAACACCGTGATCCCCACCAATCACCCCGGGGGTTGCCAGAAAATGGGGTACGGACCATTTTCGAGAACGGAAAGGATTT
Organism: Siphonodentalium dalli; assembly: GCA_032622095.1. Classification (NCBI taxonomy): domain Eukaryota; kingdom Metazoa; phylum Mollusca; class Scaphopoda; order Gadilida; family Siphonodentaliidae; genus Siphonodentalium; species Siphonodentalium dalli. The sequence continues at coordinate 65,328,274 of CP136067.1, read as the reverse complement.
CGACCGATTTGACGGCATGGGTGGGTGGCCCGCCCCAAATACCACCTAGAAACACGCGACCCCCCACCCATCACCCCGGAGGTGCCAGAAAATGGGGTATGAACCATTTTCGAGAACGGTAGGGATTTCGACCGATTTGACTGCATGGGTAGGTGGACGGCCCCAAATACCACATAGAAACACCCCGAGAGCCCACCCATCACCGTCGGGGGTGCCACCCCGAGGGGGTGAAAATGGGGTATGGACCATTTTCGAGAACGGTAAGGATTTTGACCGATTTGACGGCATGGTGGGAGGCCCGCCCCAAATACCACCTAGAAACACCCGACCCCCACCCATCACCCCGGAGGTGCCAGAAAATGGGGTATGAACCATTTTCGAGAACGGTAGGGATTTCGACCGATTTGACGGCATGGGTGAGTGGCCCGGCCCAAATACCACCTAGAAACACCCGACCCCACCCATCACCCCGGAGGTGCCAGAAAGTGGGGTATGGACCATTTTCGAGAACGATAAGGATTTCGACCGATTTGACTGCATGGGTGGGTGGCCGGCCCCAAATACCACATAGAATACACCCAATACCACCGGGGTGAAAATGGGGTATGGAACATTTTCGAGAACGGTAAGGATTTCGACCGATTTGACGGCATGGGTGGGTGGACGGCCCCAAATACCACATAGAAACACCCCGACTCCCACCCATCACCCCGGGGGTGCCACCCCGAGAGGGTGAAAATGGGGTATGTACCATTTTCGAGAACGGTAAGAATTTCGACCGATTTGACGGCATGGGTGGGTGGCCGGCCCGAAATACCACATTGAAACACCCGGACCGCACACCCATCACCGCCGGGGGGTGCCACCCCGAGGGGGTGAAAATGGGGTATCCCGGGTGGTGCCAGAAAATGGGGTATGGACCATTTTCGAGAACGGTAAGGATTTCGACCGATTAGACGGCATGGGTGAGTGGCCGGCCCCAAATACCACCTAGAAACAACCCGACCCCCACCATCACCCCTGCGGGGGTGCCACCCCCGAGGGGATGAACATGGGGTACGGACCATTTTCGAGAACGGTAAGGATTTCGACCGATTTGACGGCATGGGTGGGTGGCCGGCCCTAAATACCACCTAGAAACACACCGACCCCCACCCATCACCCCCGAGGGGTGAGAATGGGGTATGGACCATTTTCGAGAACGATAAGAATTTCGACCGATTTGACGGCATGGGTGGTTGGCCGGCCCCAAATACCACATAGAAACACTGACCCCACCCATCACCCCCGGAGGTGCCAGAAAATGGGGTATGGACCATTTTCGAGAACGGTAAGAATTTCGACCGATTTGACGGCATGGGTGGGTGCCCGCACCAAATACCACATAGAAATACCCCGATCCCCACCATCACCCCGGGGGGTGCCACCCCGAGGGGGTGAAAATGGGTATGGACCATTTTCGAGTAAGGTAAGGATTTCGACCGATTTGACGGCATGGGTGGGTGGCCTGTCCCAAATACCACCTAGAAACATCCCGATCCCCACCAATCATCCCGGGGGGTGGGGGTGCCACCCGGATGGTGTGGAAATGGGGTACGGACCATTTTCGCACACCCATCACCGCCGGGGGGTGCCACCCCGAGGGGGTGAAAATGGGGTATCCCGGGTGGTGCCAGAAAATGGGGTATGGACCATTTTCGAGAACGGTAAGGATTTCGACCGATTAGACGGCATGGGTGAGTGGCCGGCCCCAAATACCACCTAGAAACACCGGGACCGCACACCCATCACCGCCGGGGGGTGCCACCCCGAGGGGGTGAAAATGGGGTATACACCATTTTCGAGAACGGTAAGGATATCGACCGATTTGACGCCATGGGTGGGTGGCCGGCCCGAAATACCACCTAGAAACAACCCGACCCCCACCATCACCCCCAGCGGGGGTGCCACCCCCGAGGGGATGAACATGGGGTACGGACCATTTTCGAGAACGGTAAGAATTTCGACCGATTTGACGGCATGGGTGGGTGGCCCGCCCCAAATACCACCTAGAAACACCCGACCCCCTCCCATCACCCCGGAGGTGCCAGAAAGTGGGGTATGGACCATTTTCGAGACGGTAAGGATTTCGACCGATTTGACTGCATGGGTGGGTGGCCGGCCCCAAATACCACATAGAAACACCCAATACCACCGGGGTGAAAATGAGGTATGGACCATTTTCGAGTACGGTAAGGATTTCGACCGATTTGACGGCATGGGTGGGTGGACGGCCCCAAATACCACATAGAAACACCCCGACTCCCATCCATCACCCCGGGGGTGCCACCCCGAGAGGGTGAAAAAGGGGTAGGTACCATTTTCGAGAACGGTAAGGATTTCGACCGATTTGACGGCATGGGTGGGTGGCCGGCCCCAAATACCACATTGAAACACCCGGACCCCCCCCCCCACCCATCATCCCGGGTGGTGCCAGAAAATGGGGTATGGACCATTTTCGAGTACGGTAAGGATTTCGACCGATTAGGCGGCATGGGTGAGTGGCCGGCCCCAAATACCACCTAGAAACACCGGGACCGCACACCCATCACCGCCCGGGGGTGCCACCCCGAGGGGGTGAAAATGGGGTATGGACCATTTTCGAGGACGGTAAGGATATCGACCGATTTGACGCCATGGGTGGGTGGCCGGCCCGAAATACCACCTAGAAACAACCCGACCCCCACCATCACCCCGGCGGGGGTGCCACCCCCGAGGGGATGAACATGGGGTACGGACCATTTTCGAGAACGGTAAGGATTTCGACCGATTTGACGGCATGGATGGGTGGCCGGCCCTAAATACCACCTAGAAACACACCGACCCCCACCCATCACCCCCGAGGGGTGAGAATGGGGTATGGACCATTTTCGAGAACGGTAAGTATTTCGACCGATTTGACGGCATGGGTGGTTGGCCGGCCCCAAATACCACAAAGAAACACCCCTATCCGCACCTTCACCCCGGGGGTGCCACCCCGAGGGGGTGCAAATGGGTATGGACCATTTTCGAGTACGGTAAGGATTTCGACCGATTTGACGCCATGGGCGGCTGGCCGGCCCGAAATACCACCTAGAAACAACCCGACCCCCACCATCACCCCCGGCGGGGGTGCCACCCCCGAGGGGATGAACATGGGGTACGGAACATTTTCGAGAACTGTAAGGATTTCGACCGATTTGACGGCATGGTTGGGTGGCCGGCCCTAAATACCACCTAGAAACACACCGACCCCCACCCATCACCCCCGAGGGGTGAGAATGGGGTATGGACCATTTTCGAGAACGGTAAGAATTTCGACCGATTTGACGGCATGGGTGGTTGGCCGGCCCCAAATACCACACAGAAACACCCCGATCCCCACCATCACCCCGGGAGGGGGGGCCACCCCGAGGGGGTGAAAATGGGTATGGACCATTTTCGAGTAAGGTAAGCATTTCGACAGATTTGACGGCATGGGTGGGTGGCCGGCCCCAAATACCACCTAGAAACATCCCGATCCCCACCCATCATCCCGGGGGGGGGGGTGCCAACGGATGGTGTGAAAATGGGGTACAGACCATTTTCGAGAACGGTAAGAATTTCGACCGATTTGACGGCGTGGTTGGCTGGCCCAAAATACCACCTAGAAACACCGCGACCCCCACCAATCACCCCGGGGGGTGCCAGAAAATGGGGTACGGACCATTTTCGAGTACGGTAAGGATTTCGACCGATTTGACGGCATGGGTGGGTGACCCGCCCCAAATACCACCTAGAAACACGCGACCCCCACCCATCACCCCGGAGGTGCCAGAAAATGGGGTATGAACCATTTTCGAGAACGGTAGGAATTTCGACCGATTTGACGGCATGGGTGGGTGGCCCGCCCCAAATACCACCTAGAAACACCCGACCCCCACCATCACCCCGGAGGTGCCAGAAAGTGGGGTATGGACCATTTTCGAGAACGGTAAGAATTTCGACCGATTTGACTGCATGGGTGGGTGGCCGGCCCCAAATGCCACATAGAATACACCCCGAATCCCACCCATCACCCCGGGGGTGCCACCCCGAGAGGGTGAAAATGGGGTACGTACCATTTTCGAGAACGGTAGGAATTTCGACCGATTTGACGGCATGGGTGGGTGGCCCGCCCCAAATACCACCTAGAAACACCCGACCCCCACCATCACCCCGGAGGTGCCAGAAAGTGGGGTATGGACCATTTTCGAGAACGGTAAGAATTTCGACCGATTTGACTGCATGGGTGGGTGGCCGGCCCCAAATGCCACATAGAATACACCCCGAATCCCACCCATCACCCCGGGGGTGCCACCCCGAGAGGGTAAAAATGGGGTACGTACCATTTTCGAGAACGGTAAGGATTTCGACCGATTTGACGGCATGGGTGGGTGGCCGGCCCTAAATACCACCTAGAAACACACCTACCCCCACCCATCACCCCCGAGGGGTGAGAATGGGGTATGGACCATTTTCGAGAACGGTAAGAATTTCGACCGATTTGACGGCATGGGTGGTTGGCCGGCTCCAAATACCACATAGAAACACCCCGATCCCCACCATCACCCCGGGGTGCCACCCCGAGGGGGTGAAAATGGGTATGGACCATTTTCGAGAACGGTTAGGATTTCGACCGATTTGACGCAAAGGGTGGGTGGCCGGCCCGAAATACCACCTAGAAACAACCCGACCCCCACCATCACCCCCGGCGGGGGTGCCACCCCCGAGGGGATGAACATGGGGTACGGACCATTTTCGAGAACGGTAAGAATTTCGACCGATTTGACGGCATGGGTGGGTGGCCGGCCCTAAATACCACCTAGAAACACACCGACCCCCACCCATCACCCCCGAGGGGTGAGAATGGGGTATGGACCATTTTCGTGAACGGTAAGAATTTCGACCGATTTGACGGCATGGGTGGGTGCCCGCCCCAAATACCACCTACAAACACCCGAATCCCACCCATCACCCCGGGGGTGCCACCCCGAGAGGGTGAAAATGGGGTACGTACCATTTTCGAGAACGATAAGGATTTCGACCGATTTGACGGCATGGGTGGGTGGCCGGCCCTAAATACCACCTAGAAACACACCGACCCCCACCCATCACCCCCGAGGGGTGAGAATGGGGTATGGACCATTTTCGAGAACGGTAAGAATTTCGACCGATTTGACGGCATGGGTGGTTGGCCGGCTCCAAATACCACATAGAAACACCCCGATCCCCACCATCACCCCGGGGGTGCCACCCCGAGGGGTGAAAATGGGTATGGACCATTTTCGAGAACGGTAAGGATTTCGACCGATTTGACGCCATGGGTGGGTGGCCGGCCCGAAATTCCACCTAGAAACAACCCGACCCCCACCATCACCCCCGGCGGGGGTGCCACCCCCGAGGGGATGAACATGGGGTACGGACCATTTTCGAGAACGGTAAGGATTTCGACCGATTTGACGGCATGGGTGGGTGGCCGGCCCTAAATACCACCTAGAAACACCCGACCCCCACCATCACCCCGGAGGTGCCAGAAAGTGGGGTATGGACCATTTTCGAGAACGGTAAGAATTTCGACCGATTTGACTGCATGGGTGGGTGGCCGGCCCCAAATGCCACATAGAATACACCCCGAATCCCACCCATCACCCCGGGGGTGCCACCCCGAGAGGGTGAAAATGGGGTACGTACCATTTTCGAGAACGGTAGGAATTTCGACCGATTTGACGGCATGGGTGGGTGGCCCGCCCCAAATACCACCTAGAAACACCCGACCCCCACCATCACCCCGGAGGTGCCAGAAAGTGGGGTATGGACCATTTTCGAGAACGGTAAGAATTTCGACCGATTTGACTGCATGGGTGGGTGGCCGGCCCCAAATGCCACATAGAATACACCCCGAATCCCACCCATCACCCCGGGGGTGCCACCCCGAGAGGGTGAAAATGGGGTACGTACCATTTTCGAGAACGGTAAGGATTTCGACCGATTTGACGGCATGGGTGGGTGGCCGGCCCTAAATACCACCTAGAAACACACCTACCCCCACCCATCACCCCCGAGGGGTGAGAATGGGGTATGGACCATTTTCGAGAACGGTAAGAATTTCGACCGATTTGACGGCATGGGTGGTTGGCCGGCTCCAAATACCACATAGAAACACCCCGATCCCCACCATCACCCCGGGGTGCCACCCCGAGGGGGTGAAAATGGGTATGGACCATTTTCGAGAACGGTTAGGATTTCGACCGATTTGACGCAAAGGGTGGGTGGCCGGCCCGAAATACCACCTAGAAACAACCCGACCCCCACCATCACCCCCGGCGGGGGTGCCACCCCCGAGGGGATGAACATGGGGTACGGACCATTTTCGAGAACGGTAAGAATTTCGACCGATTTGACGGCATGGGTGGGTGGCCGGCCCTAAATACCACCTAGAAACACACCGACCCCCACCCATCACCCCCGAGGGGTGAGAATGGGGTATGGACCATTTTCGTGAACGGTAAGAATTTCGACCGATTTGACGGCATGGGTGGGTGGCCCGCCCCAAATACCACCTACAAACACCCGAATCCCACCCATAACCCCGGGGGTGCCACCCCGAGAGGGTGAAAATGGGGTACGTACCATTTTCGAGAACGATAAGGATTTCGACCGATTTGACGGCATGGGTGGGTGGCCGGCCCTAAATACCACCTAGAAACACACCGACCCCCACCCATCACCCCCGAGGGGTGAGAATGGGGTATGGACCATTTTCGAGAACGGTAAGAATTTCGACCGATTTGACGGCATGGGTGGTTGGCCGGCTCCAAATACCACATAGAAACACCCCGATCCCCACCATCACCCCGGGGGTGCCACCCCGAGGGGGTGAAAATGGGTATGGACCATTTTCGAGAACGGTAAGGATTTCGACCGATTTGACGCCATGGGTGGGTGGCCGGCCCGAAATTCCACCTAGAAACAACCCGACCCCCACCATCACCCCCGGCGGGGGTGCCACCCCCGAGGGGATGAACATGGGGTACGGACCATTTTCGAGAACGGTAAGGATTTCGACCGATTTGACGGCATGGGTGGGTGGCCGGCCCTAAATACCACCTAGAAACACACCTACCCCCACCCATCACCCCCGAGGGGTGAGAATGGGGTATGGACCATTTTCGAGAACGGTAAGAATTTCGACCGATTTGACGGCATGGGTGGTTGGCCGGCTCCAAATACCACATAGAAACACCCCGATCCCCACCATCACCCCGGGGTGCCACCCCGAGGGGGTGAAAATGGGTATGGACCATTTTCGAGAACGGTTAGGATTTCGACCGATTTGACGCAAAGGGTGGGTGGCCGGCCCGAAATACCACCTAGAAACAACCCGACCCCCACCATCACCCCCGGCGGGGGTGCCACCCCCGAGGGGATGAACATGGGGTACGGACCATTTTCGAGAACGGTAAGAATTTCGACCGATTTGACGGCATGGGTGGGTGGCCGGCCCTAAATACCACCTAGAAACACACCGACCCCCACCCATCACCCCCGAGGGGTGAGAATGGGGTATGGACCATTTTCGTGAACGGTAAGAATTTCGACCGATTTGACGGCATGGGTGGGTGGCCCGCCCCAAATACCACCTACAAACACCCGAATCCCACCCATCACCCCGGGGGTGCCACCCCGAGAGGGTGAAAATGGGGTACGTACCATTTTCGAGAACGATAAGGATTTCGACCGATTTGACGGCATGGGTGGGTGGCCGGCCCTAAATACCACCTAGAAACACACCGACCCCCACCCATCACCCCCGAGGGGTGAGAATGGGGTATGGACCATTTTCGAGAACGGTAAGAATTTCGACCGATTTGACGGCATGGGTGGTTGGCCGGCTCCAAATACCACATAGAAACACCCCGATCCCCACCATCACCCCGGGGGTGCCACCCCGAGGGGGTGAAAATGGGTATGGACCATTTTCGAGAACGGTAAGGATTTCGACCGATTTGACGCCATGGGTGGGTGGCCGGCCCGAAATTCCACCTAGAAACAACCCGACCCCCACCATCACCCCCGGCGGGGGTGCCACCCCCGAGGGGATGAACATGGGGTACGGACCATTTTCGAGAAAGGTAAGGATTTCGACCGATTTGACGGCATGGGTGGGTGGCCGGCCCTAATACCACCTAGAAACACACCGACCCCCACCCATCACCCCCGAGGGGGTGAGAATGGGGTATGGACCATTTTCGTGAACGATAAGAATTTCGACCGATTTGACGGCATGGGTGGGTGGCCCGCCCCAAATACCACCTACAAACACCCGACCCCCACCCATCACCCCGGAGGTGCCAGAAAGTGGGGTATGGACCATTTTCGAGTACGGTAAGGATTTCGACCGATTTGACTGCATGGGTGGGTGGCCGGCCCCAAATACCACATAGAAACACCCCGAATCCCACCCATCACCCCGGGTGTGCAACCCCGAGAGGGTGAAAATGGGGTACGTACCATTTTCGAGACCGGTAAGGATTTCGACCGATTTGACGGCATGGGTGGGTGGCCGGCCCCAAATACCACATTGAAACACCCGGACCCCCCCCACCCATCATCCCGGGTGGTGCCAGAAAATGGGGTATGGACCATTTTCGAGAACGGTAAGGATTTCGACCGATTTGACTGCATGGGTGGGAGGCCGGCCCCAAATACCACATAGAATACACCCGACTCCCACCCATCACCCCGGGTGTGCAACCCCGAGAGGGTGAAAATGGGGTACGTACCATTTTCGAGACCGGTAAGGATTTCGACCGATTTGACGGCATGGGTGGGTGGCCGGCCCCAAATACCACATTGAAACACCCGGACCCCCCCCACCCATCATCCCGGGTGGTGCCAGAAAATGGGGTATGGACCATTTTCGAGAACGGTAAGGATTTCGACCGATTTGACTGCATGGGTGGGAGGCCGGCCCCAAATACCACATAGAATACACCCGACTCCCACCCATCACCCCGGGGGTGCCACCACGAGAGGGTGAAAGTGGGGTACGTACCATTTTCGAGAACGGTAAGGATTTCGACCGATTTGACGGCATGGGTGGGTGGCCGGCCCTAAATACCACCTAGAAACACACCGACCCCCACCATCACCCATCACCCCCGAGGGGTGAGAATGGGGTATGGACCATTTTCGAGAACGGTAAGAATTTCGATCGATTTGACGGCATGGGTGGTTGGCCGGCCCCAAATACCACATAGAAACACCCCGATCCCCACCATCACCCCGGGGGTGCCACCCCAAGGGGGTGAAACTGGGAATGGACCATTTTCGAGAACGGTAAGGATTTCGACCGATTTGACGCCATGGGTGGGTGGCCGGCCCGAAATACCACCTAGAAACAACCCGACCCCCACCATCACCCACGGCGGGGGTGCCACCCCCGAGGGGATGAACATGGGGTACGGACCATTTTCGAGAACGGTAAGGATTTCGACCGATTTGACGGCATGGGTGGGTGGCCGGCCCTAAATACCACATAGAAACACACCGACCCCCATCCATCAACCCCGAGGGGTGAGAATGGGGTATGGACCATTTTCGCGAACGGTAAGAATTTCGACCGATTTGACGACATGGGTGGGTGGCCCGCCCCAAATACCACCTAGAAACACCCGACCCCCACCCATCATCCCGTAGGTGCCAGAAAGTGGGGTATGGACCATTTTCGAGTACGGTAAGGATTTCGACCGATTTGACTGCATGGGTGGGTGGCCGGCCCTAAATACCACATAGAAAGACCCAATACCACCGGGGTGAAAATGGGGTATGGACCATTTTCGAGAACGGTAAGGATTTCGACCGATTTGACGGCATGGGTGGGTGGACGGCCCCAAATACCACATAGAAACACCCCGACTCCCATCCATCACCCCGGGGGTGCCACCCCGAGAGGGTGAAAATGGGGTACGTACCATTTTCGAGACCGGTAAGGATTTCGACCGATTTGACGGCATGGGTGGGTGGCCGGTCCCAAATACCACATTGAAACACCCGGACCCCACCCCCCCCCCACCCATCATCCCGGGTGGTGCCAGAAAATGGGGTATGGACCATTTTCAAAAACGGTAAGGATTTCGACCGATTAGACGGCATGGGTGAGTGGCCGGCCCCAAATACCACCTAGAAACACCGGGACCTCACACCCATCTCCGCCGGGGGGTGCCACCCCGAGGGGGTGAAAATGGGGTATGGACCATTTTCGAGAAGGGTAAGGATATCGACCGATTTGACGCCATGGGTGGGTGGCCGGCCCGAAATACCACCTAGAAACAAATCGACCCCCACCATCACCCCGGCTGGGGTGCCACCCCGGAGGGGACGAACATGGGGTACGGACCATTTTCGAGAACGGTAAGAATTTCGACCGATTTGACGGCATGGGTGGTTGGCCGGCCCCAAATACCACATAGAAACACCCCGATCCACACCATCACCCCGGGGGTGCCACCCCGAGGGGGTGAAAATGTGTATGGACCATTTTCGAGAACGGTAAGAATATCGACCGATTTTGACGCCATGGGTGGCCGGCCGGCCCGAAATACCACCTAAAAACAACCCGACCCCCACCATCACCCCCGGCGGGGGTGCCACCCCCGAGGGGATGAACATGGGGTACGGACCATTTTCGAGAACGGTAAGGATTTCGACCGATTTGACGGCATGGGTGGGTGGCCGGACCTAAATACCACCTAGAAACACACCGATCCCCACCCATCACCCCCGAGGGGTGAGATGGGGTATGGACCATTTCCGTGAACGGTAAGAATTTCGACCGATTTGACGGCATGGGTGGTTGGCCGGCCCCAAATACCACCTAGAAACACACCGATCCCCACCATCACCCCGGGGGTGCCACCCCGAGGGGGTGAAAATGGGTATGGACCATTTTCGAGAACGGTAAGAATTTCGACCGATTTGACGGCATGGGTGGTTGGCCGGCCCCAAATACCACATAGAAACACCCCGATCCCCACCATCACCCGGGGGGGGGGGCCACCCCGAGGGGGTGAAAATGGGTATGGGCCATTTACGAGTAAGGTAAGCATTTCGACAGATTTGACGGCATGGGTGGGTGGCCGGCCCCAAATACCACCTAGAAACATCCCGATCCCCACCCATCATCCCGGGGGGGGGGGGCAACGGATGGTGTGAAAATGGGGTACAGACCATTTTCGAGAACGGTAAGAATTTCGACCGATTTGACGGCGTGGGTGGCCGGCCCAAAATACCACCTAGAAACACCGCGACCCCCACCCATCACCCCGGAGGTGCCAGAAAGTGGGGTATGGACCATTTTCGAGAACGTTAAGAATTTCGACCGATTTGACTGCATGGGTGGGTGGCCGGCCCCAAATACCACATAGAATACACCCCGAATCCCACCCATCACCCCGGGGGTGCCACCCCGAGAGGGTGAAAATGGGGTACGTACCATTTTCGAGAACGGTAAGGATTTCGACCGATTTGACGGCATGGGTGGGTGGCCGGCCCTAAATACCACCTAGAAACACACCGACCCCCACCCATCACCCCCGAGGGGTGAGAATGGGGTATGGACCATTTTCGAGAACGGTAAGAATTTCGACCGATTTGACGGCATGGGTGGTTGGCCGGCTCCAAATACCACATAGAAACACCCCGATCCCCACCATCACCCCGGGGGCGCCACCCCGAGGGGGTGAAAATGGGTATGGACCATTTTCGAGTACGGTAAGGATTTCGACCGATTTGACGCCATGGGTGGGTGGCCGGCCCGAAATACCACCTAGAAACAACCCGACCCCCACCATCACCCCCGGCGGGGGTGCCACCCCCGAGGGGATGAACATGGGGTACGGACCATTTTCGAGAACGGTAAGGATTTCGACCGATTTGACAGCATGGGTGGGTGGCCGGCCCTAAATACCACCTAGAAACACCCCGACCCCCACCCATCACCCCCGAGGGGTGAGAATGGGGTATGGACCATTTTCGTGAACGGTAAGAATTTCGACCGATTTGACGGCATGGGTGGGTGGCCCGCCCCAAATACCACCTACAAACACCCGACCCCCACCCATCACCCCGGAGGTGCCAGAAAGTGGGGTATGGACCATTTTCGAGAACGGTAAGGATTTCGACCGATTTGACTGCATGGGTGGGTGGCCGGCCCCAAATACCATATAGAAACACGCCGAATCCCACCCATCACCCCGGGTGTGGGTGGCCCGCCCCAAATACCACCTACAAACACCCGACCCCCACCCATCACCCCGGAGGTGCCAGAAAGTGGGGTATGGACCATTTTCGAGTACGGTAAGGATTTCGACCGATCTGACGGCATGGGTGGGTGGCCGGCCCCAAATACCACATTGAAACACACGGACCCCCCCCCACCCATCATCCCGGGTGGTGCCAGAAAATGGGGTATGGACCATTTTCGAGTACGGTAAGGATTTCGACCGATTTGACTGCATGGGTGGGAGGCCGGCCCCAAATACCACATAGAATACACCCCGACTCCCACCCATCACCCCGGGGGTGCCACCCCGAGAAGGTGAAAATGGGGTACGTACCATTTTCGAGAACGGTAAGGATTTCGACCGATTTGACGGCATGGGTGGGTGGCCGGCCCTAAATACCACCTAGAAACACACCGACCCCCACCCATCACCCCCGAGGGGTTAGAATGGGGTATGGACCATTTTCGAGAACGGTAAGAATTTCGACCGATTTGACGGCATGGGTGGTTGGCCGGCCCCAAATACCACATAGAAACACCCCGATCCCCACCATCACCCCGGGGGTGCCACCCCGAGGGGGTGAAACTGGGTATGGACCATTTTCGAGAACGGTAAGGATTTCGACCGATTTGACGCCATGGGTGGGTGGCCGGCCCGAAATACCACCTAGAAACAACCCGACCCCCACCATCACCCACGGCGGGGGTGCCACCCCCGAGGGGATGAACATGGGGTACGGACCATTTTCGAGAACGGTAAGGATTTCGACCGATTTGACGGCATGGGTGGGTGGCCGGCCCTAAATACCACCTAGAAACACACCGACCCCCAAAATACCACATAGAAACACCCAATACCACCGGGGTGAAAATGGGGTATGGACCATTTTCGAGAATGGTAAGGATTTCGACCGATTTGACGGCATGGGTGGGTGGACGGCCCCAAATACCACATAGAAACACCCCGACTCCCATCCATCACCCCGGGGGTGCCACCCCGAGAGGGTGAAAATGGGGTACGTACCATTTTCGAGAACGGTAAGGATTTCGACCGATTTGACGGCATGGGTGGGTGGCCGGCCCCAAATACCACATTGAAACACCCGGACCCCCCCCCCCCACCCATCATCCCGGGTGGTGCCAGAAAATGGGGTATGGACCATTTTCGAGTACGGTAAGGATTTCGACCGATTAGACGGCATGGGTGAGTGGCCGGCCCCAAATACCACCTAGAAACACCGGGACCGCACACCCATCTCCGCCGGGGGGTGCCACCCCGAGGGGTGAAAATGGGGTATGGACCATTTTCGAGAACGGTAAGGATATCGACCGATTTGACGCCATGGGTGGGTGGCCGGCCCGAAATACCACCTAGAAACAAATCGACCCCCACCATCACTGGGGTACGTACCATTTTCGAGAACGGTAAGGATTTCGACCGATTTGACGGCATGGGTGGGTGGCCGGCCCTAAATACCACATAGAAAGACCCAATACCACCGGGGTGAAAATGGGGTATGGACCATTTTCGAGAACGGTAAGGATTTCGACCGATTTGACGGCATGGGTGGGTGGACGGCCCCAAATACCACATAGAAACACCCCGACTCCCATCCATCACCCCGGGGGTGCCACCCCGAGAGGGTGAAAATGGGGTACGTACCATTTTCGAGTACGGTAAGGATTTCGACCGATTTGACGGCATGGGTGGGTGGCCGGTCCCAAATACCACATTGAAACACCCGGACCCCACCCCCCCCCCCCACCCATCATCCCGGGTGGTGCCAGAAAATGGGGTATGGACCATTTTCAAAAACGGTAAGGATTTCGACCGATTAGACGGCATGGGTGAGTGGCCGGCCCCAAATACCACCTAGAAACACCGGGACCTCACACCCATCTCCGCCGGGGGGTGCCACCCCGAGGGGGTGAAAATGGGGTATGGACCATTTTCGAGAAGGGTAAGGATATCGACCGATTTGACGCCATGGGTGGGTGGCCGGCCCGAAATACCACCTAGAAACAAATCGACCCCCACCATCACCCCGGCTGGGGTGCCACCCCGGAGGGGACGAACATGGGGTACGGACCATTTTCGAGAACGGTAAGAATTTCGACCGATTTGACGGCATGGGTGGTTGGCCGGCCTCAAATACCACATAGAAACACCCCGATCCACACCATCACCCCGGGGGTGCCACCCCGAGGGGGTGAAAATGTGTATGGACCATTTTCGAGAACGGTAAGGATATCGACCGATTTTGACGCCATGGGTGGCCGGCCGGCCCGAAATACCAACTAAAAACAACCCGACCCCCACCATCACCCCCGGCGGGGGTGCCACCCCCGAGGGGATGAACATGGGGTACGGACCATTTTCGAGAACGGTAAGGATTTCGACCGATTTGACGGCATGGGTGGGTGGCCGGACCTAAATACCACCTAGAAACACACCGATCCCCACCCATCACCCCCGAGGGGTGAGATGGGGTATGGACGGTAAGGATTTCGACCGATTTGACGCCATGGGTGGGTGGCCGGCCCGAAATACCACCTAGAAACAACCCGACCCCCACCATCACCCACGGCGGGGGTGCCACCCCCGAGGGGATGAACATGGGGTACGGACCATTTTCGAGAAAGGTAAGGATTTCGACCGATTTGACGGCATGGGTGGGTGGCCCGCCCCAAATACCACCTACAAACACCCGACCCCCACCCATCACCCCGGAGGTGCCAGAAAGTGGGGTATGGACCATTTTCGAGAACGGTAAGGATTTCGACCGATTTGACTGCATGGGTGGGTGGCCGGCCCCAAATACCATATAGAAACACGCCGAATCCCACCCATCACCCCGGGTGTGGGTGGCCCGCCCCAAATACCACCTACAAACACCCGACCCCCACCCATCACCCCGGAGGTGCCAGAAAGTGGGGTATGGACCATTTTCGAGTACGGTAAGGATTTCGACCGATCTGACGGCATGGGTGGGTGGCCGGCCCCAAATACCACATTGAAACACACGGACCCCCCCCCACCCATCATCCCGGGTGGTGCCAGAAAATGGGGTATGGACCATTTTCGAGTACGGTAAGGATTTCGACCGATTTGACTGCATGGGTGGGAGGCCGGCCCCAAATACCACATAGAATACACCCCGACTCCCACCCATCACCCCGGGGGTGCCACCCCGAGAAGGTGAAAATGGGGTACGTACCATTTTCGAGAACGGTAAGGATTTCGACCGATTTGACGGCATGGGTGGGTGGCCGGCCCTAAATACCACCTAGAAACACACCGACCCCCACCCATCACCCCCGAGGGGTTAGAATGGGGTATGGACCATTTTCGAGAACGGTAAGAATTTCGACCGATTTGACGGCATGGGTGGTTGGCCGGCCCCAAATACCACATAGAAACACCCCGATCCCCACCATCACCCCGGGGGTGCCACCCCGAGGGGGTGAAACTGGGTATGGACCATTTTCGAGAACGGTAAGGATTTCGACCGATTTGACGCCATGGGTGGGTGGCCGGCCCGAAATACCACCTAGAAACAACCCGACCCCCACCATCACCCACGGCGGGGGTGCCACCCCCGAGGGGATGAACATGGGGTACGGACCATTTTCGAGAACGGTAAGGATTTCGACCGATTTGACGGCATGGGTGGGTGGCCGGCCCTAAATACCACCTAGAAACACACCGACCCCCAAAATACCACATAGAAACACCCAATACCACCGGGGTGAAAATGGGGTATGGACCATTTTCGAGAATGGTAAGGATTTCGACCGATTTGACGGCATGGGTGGGTGGACGGCCCCAAATACCACATAGAAACACCCCGACTCCCATCCATCACCCCGGGGGTGCCACCCCGAGAGGGTGAAAATGGGGTACGTACCATTTTCGAGAACGGTAAGGATTTCGACCGATTTGACGGCATGGGTGGGTGGCCGGCCCCAAATACCACATTGAAACACCCGGACCCCCCCCCCCCCCCCACCCATCATCCCGGGTGGTGCCAGAAAATGGGGTATGGACCATTTTCGAGTACGGTAAGGATTTCGACCGATTAGACGGCATGGGTGAGTGGCCGGCCCCAAATACCACCTAGAAACACCGGGACCGCACACCCATCTCCGCCGGGGGGTGCCACCCCGAGGGGTGAAAATGGGGTATGGACCATTTTCGAGAACGGTAAGGATATCGACCGATTTGACGCCATGGGTGGGTGGCCGGCCCGAAATACCACCTAGAAACAAATCGACCCCCACCATCACTGGGGTACGTACCATTTTCGAGAACGGTAAGGATTTCGACCGATTTGACGGCATGGGTGGGTGGCCGGCCCTAAATACCACATAGAAAGACCCAATACCACCGGGGTGAAAATGGGGTATGGACCATTTTCGAGAACGGTAAGGATTTCGACCGATTTGACGGCATGGGTGGGTGGACGGCCCCAAATACCACATAGAAACACCCCGACTCCCATCCATCACCCCGGGGGTGCCACCCCGAGAGGGTGAAAATGGGGTACGTACCATTTTCGAGTACGGTAAGGATTTCGACCGATTTGACGGCATGGGTGGGTGGCCGGTCCCAAATACCACATTGAAACACCCGGACCCCACCCCCCCCCCCCCCACCCATCATCCCGGGTGGTGCCAGAAAATGGGGTATGGACCATTTTCAAAAACGGTAAGGATTTCGACCGATTAGACGGCATGGGTGAGTGGCCGGCCCCAAATACCACCTAGAAACACCGGGACCTCACACCCATCTCCGCCGGGGGGTGCCACCCCGAGGGGGTGAAAATGGGGTATGGACCATTTTCGAGAAGGGTAAGGATATCGACCGATTTGACGCCATGGGTGGGTGGCCGGCCCGAAATACCACCTAGAAACAAATCGACCCCCACCATCACCCCGGCTGGGGTGCCACCCCGGAGGGGACGAACATGGGGTACGGACCATTTTCGAGAACGGTAAGAATTTCGACCGATTTGACGGCATGGGTGGTTGGCCGGCCTCAAATACCACATAGAAACACCCCGATCCACACCATCACCCCGGGGGTGCCACCCCGAGGGGGTGAAAATGTGTATGGACCATTTTCGAGAACGGTAAGGATATCGACCGATTTTGACGCCATGGGTGGCCGGCCGGCCCGAAATACCAACTAAAAACAACCCGACCCCCACCATCACCCCCGGCGGGGGTGCCACCCCCGAGGGGATGAACATGGGGTACGGACCATTTTCGAGAACGGTAAGGATTTCGACCGATTTGACGGCATGGGTGGGTGGCCGGACCTAAATACCACCTAGAAACACACCGATCCCCACCCATCACCCCCGAGGGGTGAGATGGGGTATGGACGGTAAGGATTTCGACCGATTTGACGCCATGGGTGGGTGGCCGGCCCGAAATACCACCTAGAAACAACCCGACCCCCACCATCACCCACGGCGGGGGTGCCACCCCCGAGGGGATGAACATGGGGTACGGACCATTTTCGAGAAAGGTAAGGATTTCGACCGATTTGACGGCATGGGTGGGTGGCCGGCCCTAAATACCACCTAGAAACACACCGACCCCCATCCATCACCCCCGAGGGGTGAGAATGGGGTATGGACCATTTTCGCGAACGGTAAGAATTTCGACCGATTTGACGACATGGGTGGGTGGCCCGCCCCAAATACCACCTAGAAACACCCGACCCCCACCCATCATCCCGGAGGTGCCAGAAAGTGGGGTATGGACCATTTTCGAGAACGGTAAGGATTTCGTCCGATTTGACTGCATGGGTGGGTGGCCGGCCCAAAATACCACATAGAAACACCCAATACCACCGGGGTGAAAATGGGGTATGGACCATTTTCGAGAATGGTAAGGATTTCGACCGATTTGACGGCATGGGTGGGTGGACGGCCCCAAATACCACATAGAAACACCCCGACTCCCATCCATCACCCCGGGGGTGCCACCCCGAGAGGGTGAAAATGGGGTACGTACCATTTTCGAGAACGGTAAGGATTTCGACCGATTTGACGGCATGGGTGGGTGGCCGGCCCCAAATACCACATTGAAACACCCGGACCCCCCCCCCCCACCCATCATCCCGGGTGGTGCCAGAAAATGGGGTATGGACCATTTTCGAGTACGGTAAGGATTTCGACCGATTAGACGGCATGGGTGAGTGGCCGGCCCCAAATACCACCTAGAAACACCGGGACCGCACACCCATCTCCGCCGGGGGGTGCCACCCCGAGGGGTGAAAATGGGGTATGGGCCATTTTCGAGTACGGTAAGGATATCGACCGATTTGACGCCATGGGTGGGTTGGCCGGCCCGAAATACCACCTAGAAACAAATCGACCCCCACCATCACCCCGGCGGGGGTGCCACCCCGGAGGGGATGAACATGGGGTACGGACCATTTTCGAGAACGGTAAGAATTTCGACCGATTTGACGGCATGGGTGGTTGGCCGGCCCGAAATACCACCTAAAAACAACCCGACCCCCACCATCACCCCCGGCGGGGGTGCCACCCCGGAGGGGATGAACATGGGGTACGGACCATTTTCGAGTACGGTAAGGATTTCGACCGATCTGACGGCATGGGTGGGTGGCCGGCCCCAAATACCACATTGAAACACACGGACCCCCCCCCCCCCCACCCATCATCCCGGGTGGTGCCAGAAAATGGGGTATGGACCATTTTCGAGTACGGTAAGGATTTCGACCGATTTGACTGCATGGGTGGGAGGCCGGCCCCAAATACCACATAGAATACACCCCGACTCCCACCCATCACCCCGGGGGTGCCACCCCGAGAAGGTGAAAATGGGGTACGTACCATTTTCGAGTACGGTAAGGATTTCGACCGATTTGACGGCATGGGTGGGTGGCCGGCCCTAAATACCACCTAGAAACACACCGACCCCCACCCATCACCCCCGAGGGGTTAGAATGGGGTATGGACCATTTTCGAGAACGGTAAGAATTTCGACCGATTTGACGGCATGGGTGGTTGGCCGGCCCCAAATACCACATAGAAACACCCCGATCCCCACCATCACCCCGGGGGTGCCACCCCGAGGGGGTGAAACTGGGTATGGACCATTTTCGAGAACGGTAAGGATTTCGACCGATTTGACGCCATGGGTGGGTGGCCGGCCCGAAATACCACCTAGAAACAACCCGACCCCCACCATCACCCACGGCGGGGGTGCCACCCCCGAGGGGATGAACATGGGGTACGGACCATTTTCGAGAAAGGTAAGGATTTCGACCGATTTGACGGCATGGGTGGGTGGCCGGCCCTAAATACCACCTAGAAACACACCGACCCCCATCCATCACCCCCGAGGGGTGAGAATGGGGTATGGACCATTTTCGCGAACGGTAAGAATTTCGACCGATTTGACGACATGGGTGGGTGGCCCGCCCCAAATACCACCTAGAAACACCCGACCCCCACCCATCATCCCGGAGGTGCCAGAAAGTGGGGTATGGACCATTTTCGAGCACGGTAAGGATTTCGTCCGATTTGACTGCATGGGTGGGTGGCCGGCCCAAAATACCACATAGAAACACCCAATACCACCGGGGTGAAAATGGGGTATGGACCATTTTCGAGAATGGTAAGGATTTCGACCGATTTGACGGCATGGGTGGGTGGACGGCCCCAAATACCACATAGAAACACCCCGACTCCCATCCATCACCCCGGGGGTGCCACCCCGAGAGGGTGAAAATGGGGTACGTACCATTTTCGAGAACGGTAAGGATTTCGACCGATTTGACGGCATGGGTGGGTGGCCGGCCCCAAATACCACATTGAAACACCCGGACCCCCCCCCCACCCATCATCCCGGGTGGTGCCAGAAAATGGGGTATGGACCATTTTCGAGTACGGTAAGGATTTCGACCGATTAGACGGCATGGGTGAGTGGCCGGCCCCAAATACCACCTAGAAACACCGGGACCGCACACCCATCTCCGCCGGGGGGTGCCACCCCGAGGGGTGAAAATGGGGTATGGGCCATTTTCGAGTACGGTAAGGATATCGACCGATTTGACGCCATGGGTGGGTGGCCGGCCCGAAATACCACCTAGAAACAAATCGACCCCCACCATCACCCCGGCGGGGGTGCCACCCCGGAGGGGATGAACATGGGGTACGGACCATTTTCGAGAACTGTAAGAATTTCGACCGATTTGACGGCATGGGTGGTTGGCCGGCCCGAAATACCACCTAAAAACAACCCGACCCCCACCATCACCCCCGGCGGGGGTGCCACCCCCGAGGGGATGAACATGGGGTACGGACCATTTTCGAGAACGGTAAGGATTTCGACCGATTTGACGGCATGGGTGGGTGGCCGGCCCTAAATACCACCTAGAAACACACCGATCCCCACCCATCACCCCCGAGGGGTGAGATGGGGTATGGACCATTTTCGTGAACGGTAAGAATTTCGACCGATTTGACGGCATGGGTGGTTGGCCGGCCCCAAATACCACCTAGAAACACACCGATCCCCACCATCACCCCGGGGGTGCCACCCCGAGGGGGTGAAAATGGGTATGGACCATTTTCGAGTAAGGTAAGGATTTCGACCGATTTGACGGCATGGGTGGGTGGCCGGCCCCAAATACCACCTAGAAACATCCCGATCCCCACCCATCATCCCGGTGGGGGGGGGGGGTGCCACCGGATGGTGTGAAAATGGGGTACAGACCATTTTCGAGTACGGTAAGGATTTCGACCGATTTGACGGCGTGGGTGGCCGGCCCAAAATACCACCTAGAAACACCGCGACCCCCACCAATCACCCCGGGGGGTGCCAGAAAATGGGGTACGGACCATTTTCGAGCACGGTAGGGATTTCGACCGATTTGACTGCATGGGTAGGTGGACGGCCCCAAATACCACATAGAAACACCCCGACAGCCCACCCATCACCGTCGGGGGGTGCCACCCCGAGGGGGTGAACATGGGGTATGGACCATTTTCGAGAACGGTAATAATATCGACCGATTTGACGGCATGGGTGGGTGGCCGGCCCCAAATACCACCTAGAAACACCCATTACCGCCCCAAATACCACCTACAAACACCCGACCCCCACCCATCACCCCGGAGGTGCCAGAAAGTGGGGTATGGACCATTTTCGAGGACGGTAAGGATTTCGACCGATTTGACTGCATGGGTGGGTGGCCGGCCCCAAATACCACATAGAAACACGCCGAATCCCACCCATCACCCCGGGTGTGCCACCCCGAGAGGGTGAAAATGGGGTACGTACCATTTTCGAGACCGGTAAGGATTTCGACCGATCTGACGGCATGGGTGGGTGGCCGGCCCCAAATACCACATTGAAACACACGGACCCCCCCCCCACCCATCATCCCGGGTGGTGCCAGAAAATGGGGTATGGACCATTTTCGAGAACGGTAAGGATTTCGACCGATTTGACTGCATGGGTGGGAGGCCGGCCCCAAATACCACATAGAATACACCCCGACTCCCACCCATCACCCCGGGGGTGCCACCCCGAGAAGGTGAAGATGGGGTACGTACCATTTTCGAGAACGGTAAGGATTTCGACCGATTTGACGGCATGGGTGGGTGGCCGGCCCTAAATACCACCTAGAAACACACCGACCCCCACCCATCACCCCCGAGGGGTTAGAATGGGGTATGGACCATTTTCGAGAACGGTAAGAATTTCGACCGATTTGACGGCATGGGTGGTTGGCCCGCCCCAAATACCACATAGAAACACCCCGATCCCCACCATCACCCCGGGGGTGCCACCCCGAGGGGGTGAAACTGGGTATGGACCATTTTCGAGAACGGTAAGGATTTCGACCGATTTGACGCCATGGGTGGGTGGCCGGCCCGAAATACCACCTAGAAACAACCCGACCCCCACCATCACCCACGGCGGGGGTGCCACCCCCGAGGGGATGAACATGGGGTACGGACCATTTTCGAGAAAGGTAAGGATTTCGACCGATTTGACGGCATGGGTGGGTGGCCGGCCCTAAATACCACCTAGAAACACACCGACCCCCATCCATCACCCCCGAGGGGTGAGAATGGGGTATGGACCATTTTCGCGAACGGTAATAATTTCGACCGATTTGACGACATGGGTGGGTGGCCCGCCCCAAATACCACCTAGAAACACCCGACCCCCACCCATCATCCCGGAGGTGCCAGAAAGTGGGGTATGGACCATTTTCGAGCACGGTAAGGATTTCGTCCGATTTGACTGCATGGGTGGGTGGCCGGCCCAAAATACCACATAGAAACACCCAATACCACCGGGGTGAAAATGGGGTATGGACCATTTTCGAGAATGGTAAGGATTTCGACCGATTTGACGGCATGGGTGGGTGGACGGCCCCAAATACCACATAGAAACACCCCGACTCCCATCCATCACCCCGGGGGTGCCACCCCGAGAGGGTGAAAATGGGGTACGTACCATTTTCGAGAACGGTAAGGATTTCGACCGATTTGACGGCATGGGTGGGTGGCCGGCCCCAAATACCACATTGAAACACCCGGACCCCCCCCCCCCCACCCATCATCCCGGGTGGTGCCAGAAAATGGGGTATGGACCATTTTCGAGAACGGTAAGGATTTCGACCGATTAGACGGCATGGGTGAGTGGCCGGCCCCAAATACCACCTAGAAACACCGGGACCGCACACCCATCTCCGCCGGCGGGTGCCACCCCGAGGGGTGAAAATGGGGTATGGACCATTTTCGAGAACGGTAAGGATATCGACCGATTTGACGCCATGGGTGGGTGGCCGGCCCGAAATACCACCTAGAAACAAATCGACCCCCACCATCACCCCGGCGGGGGTGCCACCCCGGAGGGGATGAACATGGGGTACGGACCATTTTCGAGAACGGTAAGAATTTCGACCGATTTGACGGCATGGGTGGTTGGCCGGCCCCAAATACCACATAGAAACACCCCGATCCCCACCATCACCCAGGGGGTGCCACCCCGAGGGGGTGAAAATGGGTATGGACCATTTTCGAGGACGGTAAGGATTTCGACCGATTTTGACGCCATGGGTGGGTGGCCGGCCCGAAATACCACCTAAAAACAACCCGACCCCCACCATCACCCCCGAGGGGATGAACATGGGGTACGGACCATTTTCGAGAACGGTAAGGATTTCGACCGATTTGACGGCATGGGTGGGTGGCCGGCCCTAAATACCACCTAGAAACACACCGATCCCCACCCATCACCCCCGAGGGGTGAGATGGGGTATGGACCATTTTCGTGAACGGTAAGGATTTCGACCGATTTGACGGCATGGGTGGGTGGCCGGCCCCAAATACCACCTAGAAACATCCCGATCCCCACCCATCATCCCGGTGGGGGGGGGGGTGCCACCGGATGGTGTGAAAATGGGGTACAGACCATTTTCGAGTACGGTAAGGATTTCGACCGATTTGACGGCGTGGGTGGCCGGCCCAAAATACCACCTAGAAACACCGCGACCCCACCAATCACCCCGGGGGGTGCCAGAAAATGGGGTACGGACCATTTTCGAGCACGGTAGGGATTTCGACCGATTTGACTGCATGGGTAGGTGGACGGCCCCAAATACCACATAGAAACACACCGACAGCCCACCCATCACCGTCGGGGAAGGCCACCCCGAGGGGGTGAACATGGGGTATGGTCCATTTTCGAGAACGGTAATAATATCGACCGATTTGACGGCATGGGTGGGTGGCCGGCCCCAAATACCACCTAGAAACACCCATTACCCCCGGGTGAAAATGGGGTATGGACCATTTTCGAGTACGGTAAGAATTTCGACCGATTTGACGGCATGGGTGGGTGGACGACCCCAAATACCACATAGAAACACCCCGACTCACACCCATCACCCCGGGGTGCCACACCGAGAGGGTGGAAATGGGTATGGACCATTTTCGAGAACGGTAAAGATTTCGACTGCATGGGTGGGTGGCCGGCCCCAAATACCACATAGAAACACCCCGACTCCCACCCACATCCAGGGGGTGGCATCTCGAGAGGGTGACAATGGGGTACGTACCATTTTCGAGCACGGTAAGGATTTCGACCGATTTGACGGCATGGGCGGGTGGCCGGCCCCAAATACCACCTAGAAACACCCGGACCCCCCCCCCCCCCACCCATCATCCCGGGTGGTGCCAGAAAATGGGGTATGGACCATTTTCGAGAACGGTAAGGATTTCGACCGATTAGACGGCATGGGTGAGTCATATATGGTAAGAAACGTGGCCAACAGAAAATACATCGGCACTTTTGTCCCAGTCATAAGTCCTGGGACAAGCCGGGACAGGCGAGACAGAAAAAAATAAAGTATATAGTCTGTCTCGCTCCTGTCCCAGCAGAATCAGTTTGGTACCTGTTCTCTGAATAAAACTACCCGCTGTTTTTTTGTGTCTCGCTCCTGTCCCAGCAGAATCAGTTTGGTCCCTGTTCTCTGAGTAAAACTACCCGCTGTTTTTTTGTGTCTCGCTCCTGTCCCAGCAGAATCAGTTTGGTCCCTGTTATCTGAGTAAAACTACCCGCTGTTTTTTTCTGACTGCGACAGATTAATTTTCAATCAGTTTTTTAACTGGTACAGACCGAGACAAACACATTCCTAATGTTTTCATATTAAATATATTATTTACCTTTGATATTTCCTGTCCCAATAGAAAGGTCTGGGAGAGACCGAGATAGAATTATTTTGAACAGGATCTTATTTGGAAACCGTGGGACAAACTGATTTGACTGGTACAGACCGAGACAAACACATTTCTAATGTTTTCATATTAAATATATTATTTACCTTTGATATTTCCTGTCCCAATAGAAAGGTCTGGGACAGACCGGGACAGAATTATTTTGAAGAGGATCTTATTTGGGAACCATGGGACAAACTGATTGGACTGGTACAGACCGAGACAAACACATTCCTAATGTTTTCATATTAAATATATTATTTACCTTTGATATTTCCTGTCCCAATAGAAAGGTCTGGGACAGACCGGGACAGAGTTATTTTGAAGAGGATCTTATTTGGGAACCATGGGACAAACTGATTGGACTGGTACAGACCGAGACAAACACATTCCTAATGTTTTCATATTAAATATATTATTTACCTTTGATATGTCCTGTCCCAATAGAAAGGTCTGGGACAGACCGGGACAGAATTATTTTGAAGAGGATCTTATTTGGGAACCATGGGACAAACTGATTTGACTGGTACAGACCGAGACAAACACATTCCTAATGTTTTCATATTAAATATATTATTTACCTTTGATATTTCCTGTCCCAATAGAAAGGTCTGGGACAGACCGGGACAGAATTATTTTGAAGAGGATCTTATTTGGGAACCATGGGACAAACTGATTTGACTGGTACAGACCGAGACAAACACATTCCTAATGTTTTCATATTAAATATATTATTTACCTTTGATATTTCCTGTCCCAATAGAAAGGTCTGGGACAGACCGGGACAGAATTATTTTGAAGAGGATCTTATTTGGGAACCGTGGGACAAACTGATTGGACTGGTACAGACCGAGACAAACACATTCCTAATGTTTTCATATTAAATATATTATTTACCTTTGATATTTCCTGTCCCAATAGAAAGGTCTGGGACAGACCGAGATAGAATTATTTTGAAGAGGATCTTATTTGGAAACCGTGGGACAAACTGATTTGACTGGTACAGACCGAGACAAACACATTTCTAATGTTTTCATATTAAATATATTATTTACCTTTGATATTTCCTGTCCCAATAGAAAGGTCTGGGACAGACCGGGACAGAATTATTTTGAAGAGGATCTTATTTGGGAACCATGGGACAAACTGATTTGACTGGTACAGACCGAGACAAACACATTCCTAATGTTTTCATATTAAATATATTATTTACCTTTGATATTTCCTGTCCCAATAGAAAGGTCTGGGACAGACCGGGACATAATTATTTTGAAGAGGATCTTATTTGGGAACCATGGGACAAACTGATTTGACTGGTACAGACCGAGACAAACACATTTCTAATGTTTTCATATTAAATATATTATTTACCTTTGATATTTCCTGTCCCAATAGAAAGGTCTGAGACAGACCGGGACAGAATTATTTTGAAGAGGATCTTATTTGGGAACCATGAGACAAACTGATTTGACTGGTACAGACCGAGACAAACACATTTCTAATGTTTTCATATTAAATATATTATTTACCTTTGATATTTCCTGTCCCAATAGAAAGGTCTGGGACAGACCGGGACAGAATTATTTTGAAGAGGATCTTATTTGGGAACCATGGGACAAACTGATTTGACTGGTACAGACCGAGACAAACACATTTCTAATGTTTTCATATTAAATATATTATTTACCTTTGATATTTCCTGTCCCAATAGAAAGGTCTGGGACAGACCGGGACAGAATTATTTTCAAGAGGATCTTATTTGGGAACCGTGGGACAATCTGATTGGATTGGTACAGACCGAGACAAACACATTTCTAATGTTTTCATATTAAATATATTATTTACCTTTGATATTTCCTGTCCCAATAGAAAGGTCTGGGACAGACCGGGACATAATTATTTTGAAGAGGATCTTATTTGGGAACCATGGGACAAACTGATTTGACTGGTACAGACCGAGACAAACACATTCCTAATGTTTTCATATTAAATATATTATTTACCTTTGATATTTCCTGTCCCAATAGAAAGGTCTGGGACAGACCGGGACAGAATTATTTTGAAGAGGATCTTATTTGGGAACCATGGGACAAACTGATTGGACTGGTACAGACCGAGACAAACACATTCCTAATGTTTTCATATTAAATATATTATTTACCTTTGATATTTCCTGTCCCAATAGAAAGGTCTGGGACAGACCGGGACAGAGTTATTTTGAAGAGGATCTTATTTGGGAACCATGGGACAAACTGATTGGACTGGTACAGACCGAGACAAACACATTCCTAATGTTTTCATATTAAATATATTATTTACCTTTGATATGTCCTGTCCCAATAGAAAGGTCTGGGACAGACCGGGACAGAATTATTTTGAAGAGGATCTTATTTGGGAACCATGGGACAAACTGATTTGACTGGTACAGACCGAGACAAACACATTCCTAATGTTTTCATATTAAATATATTATTTACCTTTGATATTTCCTGTCCCAATAGAAAGGTCTGGGACAGACCGGGACAGAATTATTTTGAAGAGGATCTTATTTGGGAACCATGGGACAAACTGATTTGACTGGTACAGACCGAGACAAACACATTCCTAATGTTTTCATATTAAATATATTATTTACCTTTGATATTTCCTGTCCCAATAGAAAGGTCTGGGACAGACCGGGACAGAATTATTTTGAAGAGGATCTTATTTGGGAACCGTGGGACAAACTGATTGGACTGGTACAGACCGAGACAAACACATTCCTAATGTTTTCATATTAAATATATTATTTACCTTTGATATTTCCTGTCCCAATAGAAAGGTCTGGGACAGACCGAGATAGAATTATTTTGAAGAGGATCTTATTTGGAAACCGTGGGACAAACTGATTTGACTGGTACAGACCGAGACAAACACATTTCTAATGTTTTCATATTAAATATATTATTTACCTTTGATATTTCCTGTCCCAATAGAAAGGTCTGGGACAGACCGGGACAGAATTATTTTGAAGAGGATCTTATTTGGGAACCATGGGACAAACTGATTTGACTGGTACAGACCGAGACAAACACATTCCTAATGTTTTCATATTAAATATATTATTTACCTTTGATATTTCCTGTCCCAATAGAAAGGTCTGGGACAGACCGGGACATAATTATTTTGAAGAGGATCTTATTTGGGAACCATGGGACAAACTGATTTGACTGGTACAGACCGAGACAAACACATTTCTAATGTTTTCATATTAAATATATTATTTACCTTTGATATTTCCTGTCCCAATAGAAAGGTCTGAGACAGACCGGGACAGAATTATTTTGAAGAGGATCTTATTTGGGAACCATGAGACAAACTGATTTGACTGGTACAGACCGAGACAAACACATTTCTAATGTTTTCATATTAAATATATTATTTACCTTTGATATTTCCTGTCCCAATAGAAAGGTCTGGGACAGACCGGGACAGAATTATTTTGAAGAGGATCTTATTTGGGAACCATGGGACAAACTGATTTGACTGGTACAGACCGAGACAAACACATTTCTAATGTTTTCATATTAAATATATTATTTACCTTTGATATTTCCTGTCCCAATAGAAAGGTCTGGGACAGACCGGGACAGAATTATTTTCAAGAGGATCTTATTTGGGAACCGTGGGACAATCTGATTGGATTGGTACAGACCGAGACAAACACATTTCTAATGTTTTCATATTAAATATATTATTTACCTTTGATATTTCCTGTCCCAATCGAAAGGTCTGGGACAGACCGGGACAGAATTATTTTGAAGAGGATTTTATTTGGGAACCATGGGACAAACTGATTTGACTGGTACAGACCGAGACAAACACGTCTCTAATGTTTTCATATTAAATATATGATTTACCTTTGATATTTCCTGTCCCAATAGAGAGGTCTGGGACAGACCGGGACAGAATTATTTTGAAGAGGATCTTATTTGGGAACCATGGGACAAACTGATTGGATTGGTACAGACCGAGACAAACACATTTCTAATGTTTTCATATTAAATATATTATTTACCTTTGATATTTCCTGTCCCAATAGAAAGGTCTGGGACAGACCGGGACAGAATTATTTTGAAGAGGATCTTATTTGGGAACCATGGGACAAACTGATTTGACTGGTACAGACCGAGACAAACACATTCCTAATGTTTTCATATTAAATATATTATTTACCTTTGATATTTCCTGTCCCAATAGAAAGGTCTGGGACAGACCGGGACAGAATTATTTTGAAGAGGATCTTATTTAGGAACCATGGGACAAACTGATTGGATTGGTACAGACCGAGACAAACACATTTCAAATGTTTTCATATTAAATATATTATTTACCTTTGATATTTCCTGTCCCAATAGAAAGGTCTGGGACAGACCGGGACAGAATTAATTTGAAGAGGATCTTATTTGGGAACCATGGGACAAACTGATTGGACTGGCACAGACCGAGACAAACACATTCCTAATGTTTTCATATTAAATATATTATTTACCTTTGATATTTCCTGTCCCAATAGAAAGGTCTGGGACAGACCGGGACAGAATTATTTTGAAGAGGATCTTATTTGGGAACCATGGGACAAACTGATTTGACTGGTACAGACCGAGACAAACACATTCCTAATGTTTTCATATTAAATATATTATTTACCTTTGATATTTCCTGTCCCAATAGAAAGGTCTGGGACAGACCGGGACAGAATTATTTTGAAGAGGATCTTATTTGGGAACCATGGGACAAACTGATTGGACTGGTACAGACCGAGACAAACACATTCCTAATGTTTTCATATTAAATATATTATTTACCTTTGATATTTCCTGTCCCAATAGAAAGGTCTGGGACAGACCGGGACAGAATTATTTTGAAGAGGATCTTATTTGGGAACCGTGGGACAAACTGATTGGACTGGTACAGACCGAGACAAACACATTCCTAATGTTTTCATATTAAATATATTATTTACCTTTGATATTTCCTGTCCCAATAGAAAGGTCTGGGACAGACCGAGATAGAATTATTTTGAAGAGGATCTTATTTGGAAACCGTGGGACAAACTGATTTGACTGGTACAGACCGAGACAAACACATTTCTAATGTTTTCATATTAAATATATTATTTACCTTTGATATTTCCTGTCCCAATAGAAAGGTCTGGGACAGACCGGGACAGAATTATTTTGAAGAGGATCTTATTTGGGAACCATGGGACAAACTGATTTGACTGGTACAGACCGAGACAAACACATTCCTAATGTTTTCATATTAAATATATTATTTACCTTTGATATTTCCTGTCCCAATAGAAAGGTCTGGGACAGACCGGGACAGAATTATTTTCAAGAGGATCTTATTTGGGAACCATGGGACAAACTGATTTGACTGGTACAGACCGAGACAAACACATTCCTAATGTTTTCATATTAAATATATTATTTACCTTTGATATTTCCTGTCCCAATAGAAAGGTCTGGGACAGACCGGACAGAATTATTTTGAAGAGGATCTTATTTGGGAACCATGAGACAAACTGATTTGACTGGTACAGACCGAGACAAACACATTTCTAATGTTTTCATATTAAATATATTATTTACCTTTGATATTTCCTGTCCCAATAGAAAGGTCTGGGACAGACCGGGACAGAATTATATTGAAGAGGATCTTATTTGGGAACCATGGGACAAACTGATTTGACTGGTACAGACCGAGACAAACACATTTCTAATGTTTTCATATTAAATATATTATTTACCTTTGATATTTCCTGTCCCAATAGAAAAGTCTGGGACAGACCGGGACAGAATTATTTTCAAGAGGATCTTATTTGGGAACCATGGGACAAACTGATTGGATTGGTACAGACCGAGACAAACACATTTCTAATGTTTTCATATTAAATATATTATTTACCTTTGATATTTCCTGTCCCAATAGAAAGGTCTGGGACAGACCGGGACAGAATTATTTTGAAGAGGATCTTATTTGGGAACCATGGGACAAACTGATTTGACTCGTACAGACCGAGACAAACACATTCCTAATGTTTTCATATTAAATATATTATTTACCTTTGATATTTCCTGTCCCAATAGAGAGGTCTGGGACAGACCGGGACAGAATTATTTTGAAGAGGATCTTATTTGGGAACCATGGGACAAACTGATTGGATTGGTACAGACCGAGACAAACACATTTCTAATGTTTTCATATTAAATATATTATTTACCTTTGATATTTCCTGTCCCAATAGAAAGGTCTGGGACAGACCGGGACAGAATTATTTTGAAGAGGATCTTATTTGGGAACCATGGGACAAACTGATTTGACTGGTACAGACCGAGACAAACACATTCCTAATGTTTTCATATTAAATATATTATTTACCTTTATATTTCCTGTCCCAATAGAAAGGTCTGGGACAGACCGGGACAGAATTATTTTGAAGAGGATCTTATTTGGGAACCATGGGACAAACTGATTTGACTGGTACAGACCGAGACAAACACATTCCTAATGTTTTCATATTAAATATATTATTTACCTTTGATATTTCCTGTCCCAATAGAAAGGTCTGGGACAGACCGGGAACTAATTATTTTGAAGAGGATCTTATTTGGGAACCATGGGACAAACTGATTTGACTGGTACAGACCGAGACAAACACATTTCTAATGTTTTCATATTAAATATATTATTTACCTTTGATATTTCCTGTCCCAATAGAAAGGTCTGAGACAGACCGGGACAGAATTATTTTGAAGAGGATCTTATTTGGGAACCATGAGACAAACTGATTTGACTGGTACAGACCGAGACAAACACATTTCTAATGTTTTCATATTAAATATATTATTTACCTTTGATATTTCCTGTCCCAATAGAAAGGTCTGGGACAGACCGGGACAGAATTATTATGAAGAGGATCTTATTTGGGAACCATGGGACAAACTGATTTGACTGGTACAGACCGAGACAAACACATTTCTAATGTTTTCATATTAAATATATTATTTACCTTTGATATTTCCTGTCCCAATAGAAAGGTCTGGGACAGACCGGGACAGAATTATTTTCAAGAGGATCTTATTTGGGAACCATGGGACAATCTGATTGGATTGGTACAGACCGAGACAAACACATTTCTAATGTTTTCATATTAAATATATTATTTACCTTTGATATTTCCTGTCCCAATCGAAAGGTCTGGGACAGACCGGGACAGAATTATTTTGAAGAGGATCTTATTTGGGAACCATGGGACAAACTGATTTGACTGGTACAGACCGAGACAAACACGTCTCTAATGTTTTCATATTAAATATATGATTTACCTTTGATATTTCCTGTCCCAATAGAGAGGTCTGGGACAGACCGGGACAGAATTATTTTGAAGAGGATCTTATTTGGGAACCATGAGACAAACTGATTTGACTGGTACAGACCGAGACAAACACATTTCTAATGTTTTCATATTAAATATATTATTTACCTTTGATATTTCCTGTCCCAATAGAAAGGTCTGGGACAGACCGGGACAGAATTATTTTGAAGAGGATCTTATTTGGGAACCATGGGACAAACTGATTGGATTGGTACAGACCGAGACAAACACATTTCAAATGTTTTCATATTAAATATATTATTTACCTTTGATATTTCCTGTCCCAATAGAAAGGTCTGGGACAGACCGGGACATAATTATTTTGAAGAGGATCTTATTTGGGAACCATGGGACAAACTGATTGGACTGGTACAGACCGAGACAAACACATTCCTAATGTTTTCATATTAAATATATTATTTACCTTTGATATTTGCTGTCCCAATAGAAAGGTCTGGGACAGACCGGGACAGAATTATTTTGAAGAGGATCTTATTTGGGAACCATGGGACAAACTGATTTGACTGGTACAAACCGAGACAAACACATTCCTAATGTTTTCATATTAAATATATTATTTACCTTTGATATTTCCTGTCCCAATAGAAAGGTCTGGGACAGACCGGGACAGAATTATTTTGAAGAGGATCTTATTTGGGAACCATGAGACAAACTGATTTGACTGGTACAGACCGAGACAAACACATTTCTAATGTTTTCATATTAAATATATTATTTACCTTTGATATTTCCTGTCCCAATAGAAAGGTCTGGGACAGACCGGGACAGAATTATTTTGAAGAGGATCTTATTTGGGAACCATGGGACAAACTGATTTGACTGGTACAGACCGAGACAAACACATTTCTAATGTTTTCATATTAAATATATTATTTACCTTTGATATTTCCTGTCCCAATAGAAAGGTCTGGGACAGACCGGGACAGAATTATTTTGAAGAGGATCTTATTTGGGAACCATGGGACAAACTGATTGGATTGGTACAGACCGAGACAAACACATTTCTAATGTTTTCATATTAAATATATTATTTACCTTTGATATTTCCTGTCCCAATAGAAAGGTCTGGGACAGACCGGGACAGAATTATTTTGAAGATGATCTTATTTGGGAACCATGGGACAAACTGATTTGACTGGTACAGACCGAGACAAACACATCTCTAATGTTTTCATATTAAATATATTATTTACCTTTGATATTTCCTGTCCCAATAGAGAGGTCTGGGACAGACCGGGACAGAATTATTTTGAAGAGGATATTATTTGGGAACCATGGGACAAACTGATTGGATTGGTACAGACCGAGACAAACACATTTCTAATGTTTTCATATTAAATATATTATTTACCTTTGATATTTCCTGTCCCAATAGAAAGGTCTGGGACAGACCGGGACAGAATTATTTTGAAGAGGATCTTATTTGGGAACCATGGGACAAACTGATTTGACTGGTACAGACCGAGACAAACACATTCCTAATGTTTTCATATTAAATATATTATTTACCTTTGATAATTCCTGTCCCAATAGAAAGGTCTGGGACAGACCGGGACAGAATTATTTTGAAGAGGATCTTATTTGGGAACCATGGGACAAACTGATTGGATTGGTACAGACCGAGACAAACACATTTCAAATGTTTTCATATTAAATATATTATTTACCTTTGATATTTCCTGTCCCAATAGAAAGGTCTGGGACAGACCGGGACAGAATTATTTTGAAGAGGATCTTATTTGGGAACCATGTGACAAACTGATTTGACTGGTACAGACCGAGACAAACACATTCCTAATGTTTTCATATTAAATATATTATTTACCTTTGATATTTCCTGTCCCAATAGAAAGGTCTGGGACAGACCGGGACAGAATTATTTTGAAGAGGATCTTATTTGGGAACCATGAGACAAACTGATTTGACTGGTAAAGACCGAGACAAACACATTTCTAATGTTTTCATATTAAATATATTATTTACCTTTGATATTTCCTGTCCCTATAGAAAGGTCTGGGACAGACCGGGACAGAATTATTTTGAAGAGGATCTTATTTGGGAACCATGAGACAAACTGATTTGACTGGTACAGACCGAGACAAACACATTTCTAATGTTTTCATATTAAATATATTATTTACCTTTGATATTTCCTGTCCCAATAGAAAGGCCTGGGACAGACCGAGACAGAATAATTTTGAAGAGGATCTTATTTGGGAACCGTGTGACAAACTGATTTGACTTGTACAGACCGAGACAAACGCATTTCTAATGTTTTCATATTAAATATATTATTTACCTTTGATATTTCCTGTCCCAATAGAAAGGTCTGTGAGAGACCGAGACAGAATAATTTTGAAGAGGATCTCATTTGGGAACCGTGGGACAAACTGATTTGACTGGTACAGACCGAGACAAACGCATTCCTAATGTTTTCATATTAAATATATTATTTACCTTTGATATTTCCTGTCCCAGACCGAGACAAACACATTTATAATGTTTTCATATTAAATATATTATTTACCTTTGATATTTACTGTCCCAATAAAACGGTCTGGGACAGACCGAGACAGAAATCTATTATATATTTTGGATCTGTCTGTGTGTGTGTGTGTGTGTCTGTCTGTGTGTTCGCGATAAACTCGAAAACGGCCCACCCGATTTCGATGAAACTTCGTATGTGGGGGTATTTTCGGCCGTGAAGTGGCATGGGCATATTAATTTGTCCGTGCGACGTGACCTTGACATCGGGTAATTTCAAGGTCAAACGCGCGAACACCCCGACTCCCACCCACACCCAGGGGGTGCCACCCCGAGAGGGTGAAAATGGGGTACGTACCATTTTCGAGCACGGTAAGGATTTCGACCGATTTGACGGCATGGGTGGTGGCCGGCCACAAATACCACCTAGAAACACCCGGACCCCCCCCCCCCCACCCATCATCCCGGGTGGTGCCAGAAAATGGGGTATGGACCATTTTCGAGAACGGTAAGGATTTCGACCGATTAGACGGCATGGGTGAGTGGCCGGCCCCAAATACCACCTAGAAATACCCCGACCGCACACCCATCACCGCCGGGGGGTGCCACCCCGAGGGGTTGAAAATGGGGTTTGGACCATTTTCGAGCACGGTAAGGATATCGAACGATTTGACTGCATGGGTAGGTGGACGGCCCTAAATACCACATAGAAACGCCACGACCGCCCACCCATCACCGTCGGGGGGTGCCACCCCGAGGGGGTGAAAATGGGGTATGGACCATTTTCGAGAACGGTAAGAATATCGACCGATTTGACGGCATGGGTGGGTGGCCGGCCCGAAATACCACCTAGAAACACCCATTACCCCCGGGGTGAAAATGGGGTATGGACCATTTTCGAGAACGGTAAGAATTTCGACCGATTTGACGGCATGGGTGGGTGGACGACCCCAAATACCACATAGAAACACCCCGACTCCCACCCATCACCCCGGGGGTGCCACACCGAGGGGGTGGAAATGGGTATGGACCATTTTCGAGAACGGTAAAGATTTCGACCAATTTGACGGCATGGGTGTGTGGCCGGCCCCAAATACCACATAGAAACACCCCGACCCCACCCATCACCCCCGGTGGGGGTGCCACCACGATGGGATGAAAATGGGGTATGGACCATTTTCGAGAACGCTAAAGATTTCGACCGATTTGACGGCATCGGTGGGTGGCCGGCACCAAATACCACATAGAAACACCCCGATCCCCACCATCACCCCGGGGGGTGCCACCCCGAGGGGCTGAAAATGGGTATCGACCATTTTCGAGGACGGTAAGGATTTCGACCGATTTGACGGCATGGGTGGGTGGACGGCCCCAAATACCACCTAGAAACATCACGATCCCCACCATCATCCGGGGGGGGGGGTGTTACCGGAGGGGTGAAAATGGGGTACGGACCATTTTCGAGAACGGTAAGGATTTCGACCGATTTGACGGCGTGGGTGGGTGGCCCGCCCCAAATACCACCTAGAAACACCCGACCCCCACCCATCACCCCCGAAGGTGCCAGAAAATGGGGTATGAACCATTTTCGAGAAAGGTAAGGATTTCGACCGATTTGACGGCATGGTTGGGTGCCCGGCACCAAATACCACATAGAAATACCCCGATCCCCACCATCACCCCGGGGGTGCCACCCCGAGGGGGTGAAAATGGGTATGGACCATTTTCGAGTAAGGTAAGGATTTCGACCGATTTGACGGCATGGGTGGGTGGCCGGCCCCAAATACCACCTAGAAACATCCCGATCCCCACCAATCATCCGGGGGGGGGGTGCCACCCGGATGGTGTGAAAATGGGGTACGGACCATTTTCGAGAACGGTAAGGATTTCGACCGATTTGACGGCATGGGTGGCCGGCCCCAAATACCACCTAGAAACACCGCGACCGGCTATGGTTGCCACTTTGGCCACCTACTGTGGCAACCGTATGGGATAGAGGGGTGCTGTTTCCGGTTTGTATATCTAATTTTGTGGTGGAAATACCCGACCCCCACCCATCACCCTGGGGGTGCCACCCGGAGGTGTGAAAATGGGGTACGGACCATTTTCGAGAACGGTAAGGATTTTGACCGATTTGACGGCGTGGGTGGAGGCCCAAAATACCACCTAGAAACACCGCGACCGGCTATGGTTGCCACTTTGGCCACCTACTGTGGCAACCGTATGGGATAGAGGGGTGCGGTTTCCGGTTTGTATATCTAATTTTGTGGTGGGCCACCCTACCGAACCGTTTATTTGGTCAAAATCGGTTCATAAATACCAAAACGGTATGGTTGCCAATTTGGCCACCTACTGTGGCAACCGTATGGGATAGAGGGATGCGGTTTCCGGTTTTTATATCTAATTTTGGGGTGGGCCACCCTACCGCACCGTTTATTTGGTTAAAATCGGTTCATAAATACCAAAACGGCTATGGTTGCCACTTTGGCCACCTACTGTGGCAACCGTATGGGATAGAGAGGTGCGGTTTTTGGTTTTTATATCTAATTTTGGGGTGGGCCACCATACCGCACCGTTTATTTGGTCAAAATCGGTTCATAAATACCAAAACGGCTATGGTTGCCAATTTGGCCACCTACTGTGGCAACCGTATGGGTTAGAGAGGTGCGGTTTTTGGTTTTTATATCTAATTTTTGGGTGGGCCACCCTACCGCACCTTTTATTTGGTCAAAATTGGTTCATAAATACCAAAACGGCTATGGGTGCCAATTTGTCCACCTACTGTGGCAACCGTATGGGATAGAGGGGTGCGGTTTTCCGTTTTTATATCTAATTTTGGGGTGGGCCAGCCTACTGCACCTTTTATTTGGTCAAAATTGGTTCATAAATACCAAAACGGCTATGGTTGCCACTTTGGCCACCTACTGTGGCAACCGTATGGGTTAGAGGGTGCGATTTTCGGTTTTTGTATATAATTTTGGGGTGGGCCACCCTACCGCACCTTTTATTTGGTCAATATTGGTTTATAAATACCAAAACGGCTATGGTTGCCACTTTGGCCACCTACTGTGGCAACCGTATGGGCTATAGGGGTGCGGTTTTCGGTTTTTATATCTAATTTTGGGGTGGGCCACCCTACCGCACCTTTTATTTGGTCAAAATTGGTTGATAAATACCAAAACGGCTATGTTGCCACTTTGGCCACTCTGGCCACCTAATGTGGCAACCGTATGTGATAGAGTGGTGCGTTTTTGATTTTATATCTAATTTTGGGGTCGGCCACCCTACCGCACTTTTTATTTGGTCAAAATCGGTTCATAAATACCAAAACGGCTATGGTTGTCACTTTGGCCACCTACTGTGGCAACCGTATGGGATAGAGGGTGCGTTTTCCGGCTTTTATATCTAATTTTGGGGTGGGGCACCCTACCGCACCGTTTATTTGGTCAAAATCGGTTCATAAATACCAAAACGGCTATGGTTTGCTCTTTGGCCACCTACTGTGGCAACCGTATGGGATAGAGGGGTGCGGTTTTGATATCTAATTTTGGGGTAAGCCACCCTTCCGCACCGTTTATTTGGTCAAAATCGATTTCATAAATACCAAAACAGCTATGGTTGCCACTTTGGCCACCTACTGTGGCAACCGTATGGGATAGAGGGGTGCGGTTTTGATATCTAATTTTGGGGTAAGCCACCCTTCCGCACCGTTTATTTGGTCAAAATCGATTTCATAAATACCAAAACAGCTATGGTTGCCACTTTGGCCACCTACTGTGGCAACCGTATGGGATAAAGGGATGCGGTTTTCGGTTTTTATATCTAATTTTTGGGTGTGCCACACTACCGCACCTTTTATTTGGTCAAAATTGGTTTATAAATACCAAAACGGCTATGTTTGCCACTTTGGCCACCTACTGTGGCAACCGTATGCCCTAGAGGGGTGCGGTTTTCGGTTTTTATATCTAATTTTGGGGTGGGCCACCTACCGCACCGTCTATTTGGTCAAAATCGGTTCATAAATAACAAAACGGCTATGGTTGCCACTTTGGCCACCTACTGTGGCAACCGTATGGGATAGAGGGATGCGGTTTCCGGTTTTTATATCTAATTTTGGGGTGGGCCACCCTACCGCACCGTTTATTTGGTCAAAATCGGTACATAAATACCAAAACGGCTATGGTTGCCACTTTGGTCACCTACTGTGGCAACCGTATGGGATAGAGGGTGCGCTTTTTAGTTTTTATATCTAATTTTGGGGTGGGCCACCCTACCGCACCTTTTATTTGGTCAAAATTGCTTCATAAATACCAAAACGGCTATGGTTGCCACTTTGGCCACCTACTGTGGCAACCGTATGGGTTAGAGGGTGCGATTTTCGGTTTTTATATATAATTTTGGGGTGGGCCACCCTACCGCACCTTTTATTTGGTCAATATTGGTTTATAAATACCAAAACGGCTATGGTTGCCACTTTGGCCACCTACTGTGGCAACCGTATGGGCTATAGGGGTGCGGTTTTCGGTTTTTATATCTAATTTTGGGGTGGGCCACCCTACCGCACCTTTTATTTGGTCAAAATTGGTTGATAAATACCAAAACGGCTATGGTTGCCAATTTGGCCACCTACTGTGGCAACCGTATACGATAGAGGGTGCGGTTTTTTAGTTTTTATATCTAATTTTGGGGTGTGTCACCCTACCGCACCTTTTATTTGGTCAAAATTGGTTCATAAATACCAAAACGGCTATGGTTGCCACTCTGGCCACCTAATGTGGCAACCGTATGTGATAGAGTGGTGCGTTTTTGGTTTTTATATCTAATTTGGGGGTCGGCCACCCTTCCGCACTTTTTATTTGGTCAAAATCGGTTCATAAATACCAAAACGGCTATGGTTGCCACTTTGGCCACCTACTGTGGCAACCGTATGGGATAGAGGGTGCGTTTTCCGGTTTTTATATCTAATTTTGGGGTGGGGCACCCTACCGCACCGTTTATTTGGTCAAAATCGGTTCATAAATACCAAAACGGCTATGGTTGCCACTTTGGCCACCTACTGTGGCAACCGTATGGGATAGAGGGATGCGGTTTCCGGTTTTTATATCTAATTTTGGGGTGGGCCACCCTACCGCACCTTTTATTTGGTCAAAATTGGTTCATAAATACCAAAACGGCTATGGTTGCCAATTTGTCCACCTACTGTGGCAACCGTATGGGATAGAGGGGTGCGGTTTTCCGTTTTTATATCTAATTTTGGGGTGGGCCACCCTACCGCACCGTTTATTTGGTCAAAATCGGTTCATAAATACCAAAACGGCTATGGTTGCCACTTTGGCCACCTACTGTGGCAACCGTATGGGATAGAGGGATGCGGTTTCCGGTTTTTATATCTAATTTTGGGGTGGGCCACCATACCGCACCGTTTATTTGGTCAAAATCGGTTCATAAATACCAAAACGGCTATGGTTGCCACTTTGGCCACCTACTGTGGCAACCGTAAGGGATAGAGGGTGCGGTTTTTAGTTTTTATATCTAATTTTGGAGTGGGCCAGCCTTCTGCACCT
Organism: Siphonodentalium dalli; assembly: GCA_032622095.1. NCBI lineage: Eukaryota > Metazoa > Mollusca > Scaphopoda > Gadilida > Siphonodentaliidae > Siphonodentalium > Siphonodentalium dalli. The sequence goes on along the minus strand of CP136067.1, from coordinate 65,287,684 downwards.
TTTATTTGGTCAAAATTGGTTCATAAATACCAAAACGGCTATGGTTGCCACTTTGGCCACCTACTGTGGCAACCGTATGGGTTAGAGGGTGCGATTTTCGGTTTTTGTATATAATTTTGGCGTGGGCCACCCTACCGCACCTTTTATTTGGTCAATATTGGTTTATAAATACCAAAACGGCTATGGTTGCCACTTTGGCCACCTACTGTGGCAACCGTATGGGCTATAGGGGTGCGGTTTTCGGTTTTTATATCTAATTTTGGGGTGGGCCACCTTACCGCACCTTTTATTAGGTCAAAATTGGTTGATAAATACCAAAACGGCTATGTTGCCACTTTGGCCACTCTGGCCACCTAATGTGGCAACCGTATGTGATAGAGTGGTGCGTTTTTGATTTTATATCTAATTTTGGGGTCGGCCACCCTACCGCACTTTTTATTTGGTCAAAATCGGTTCATAAATACCAAAACGGCTATGGTTGTCACTTTGGCCACCTACTGTGGCAACCGTATGGGATAGAGGGTGCGTTTTCCGGCTTTTATATCTAATTTTGGGGTGGGGCACCCTACCGCACCGTTTATTTGGTCAAAATCGGTTCATAAATACCAAAACGGCTATGGTTTGCTCTTTGGCCACCTACTGTGGCAACCGTATGGGATAGAGGGGTGCGGTTTTGATATCTAATTTTGGGGTAAGCCACCCTTCCGCACCGTTTATTTGGTCAAAATCGATTTCATAAATACCAAAACAGCTATGGTTGCCACTTTGGCCACCTACTGTGGCAACCGTATGGGATAGAGGGGTGCGGTTTTGATATCTAATTTTGGGGTAAGCCACCCTTCCGCACCGTTTATTTGGTCAAAATCGATTTCATAAATACCAAAACAGCTATGGTTGCCACTTTGGCCACCTACTGTGGCAACCGTATGGGATAAAGGGATGCGGTTTTCGGTTTTTATATCTAATTTTTGGGTGTGCCACACTACCGCACCTTTTATTTGGTCAAAATTGATTTATAAATACCAAAACGGCTATGTTTGCCACTTTGGCCACCTACTGTGGCAACCGTATGCCCTAGAGGGGTGCGGTTTTCGGTTTTTATATCTAATTTTGGGGTGGGCCACCTACCGCACCGTCTATTTGGTCAAAATCGGTTCATAAATAACAAAACGGCTATGGTTGCCACTTTGGCCACCTACTGTGGCAACCGTATGGGATAGAGGGATGCGGTTTCCGGTTTTTATATCTAACTTTGGGGTGGGCCACCCTACCGCACCGTTTATTTGGTCAAAATCGGTACATAAATACCAAAACGGCTATGGTTGCCACTTTGGTCACCTACTGTGGCAACCGTATGGGATAGAGGGTGCGCTTTTTAGTTTTTATATCTAATTTTGGGGTGGGCCACCCTACCGCACCTTTTATTTGGTCAAAATTGCTTCATAAATACCAAAACGGCTATGGTTGCCACTTTGGCCACCTACTGTGGCAACCGTATGGGTTAGAGGGTGCGATTTTCGGTTTTTATATATAATTTTGGGGTGGGCCACCCTACCGCACCTTTTATTTGGTCAATATTGGTTTATAAATACCAAAACGGCTATGGTTGCCACTTTGGCCACCTACTGTGGCAACCGTATGGGCTATAGGGGTGCGGTTTTCGGTTTTTATATCTAATTTTGGGGTGTGTCACCCTACCGCACCTTTTATTTGGTCAAAATTGGTTCATAAATACCAAAACGGCTATGGTTGCCACTTTGGCCACCTACTGTGGCAACCGTATGGGATAGAGGGTGCGCTTTTCGATTTTTATATCTAATTTTGTGGTGGGCCACCCTACCGCACCTTTTATATGGTCAATATTGGTTTATAAATACCAAAACGGCTATGGTTGCCACTTTGGCCACCTACTGTGGCAACCGTATGGGATAGAGGGTGCGGTTTTTGGTTTTAATATCTAATTTTGGGGTGGGCCACCCTACCGCACCTTTTATTTGGTCAAAATTGGTTCATAAATACCAAAACGGCTATGGTTGCCACTTTGGCCACCTACTGTGGCAACCGTATGGGATAGAGGGTGCGCTTTTCAGTTTTTATATCTAATTTTGGGGTGGGCCACCCTACCGCACCTTTTATTTGGTCAATATTGGTTTATAAATACCAAAACGGCTATGGTTGCCACTTTGGCCACCTACTGTGGCAACCGTATGGGATAGAGGGTGCGGTTTTTGGTTTTTATTTCTAATTTTGGGGTGGGCCACCCTACCGCACCTTTTATTTGGTCAAAATTGGTTCATAAATACCAAAACGGCTATGGTTGTCACTTTGGCCACCTACTGTGGCAACCGTATGGGATAGAGGGGTGCGCTGTTCGGTTTTTATATCTGATTTTGGGGTGGGCCATCCTACCGCACCTTTTATTTGGTCAAAATCGGTTCATAAATACCAAAACGGCTATGGTTGCCACTTTGGCCACCTACTGTGGCAACCGTATGCGATTTTCGGGTGCGATTTTCGGTATTTATATATAATTTTTGGGTGGGCCACCCTACCGCACCTTTTATATGGTCAATATTGGTTTATAAATACCAAAACGGCTATGGTTGCCACTTTGGCCACCTACTGTGGCAACCGTATGGGCTATAGGGGTGCGGTTTTCGGTTTTTATATCTAATCTTGGGGTGGGCCACCCTACCGCACCTTTTATTTGGTCAAAATTGGTTGATAAATACCAAAACGGCTATGGTTGCCACTTTGGCCACCTACTGTGGCAACCGTATACGCTAGAGGGGTGCGGTTTTTGGTTTTTATATCTAATTTTGGGGTGTGTCACCCTACCGCACCTTTTATTTGGTCAAAATTGTTTAATAAATACCAAAACGGATATGGTTGCCACTCTGGCTACCTAATGTGGCAACCGTATGTGATAGAGTGGTGCGGTTTTTGGTTTTTATATCAAATTTTTGGGGTCGGCCACCCTACCCCACTTTTTATTTGGTCAAAATCGGTTCATAAATACCAAAACGGCTATGGTTGCCACTTTGTCCACCTACTGTGGCAACCGTATGGGATAGAGGGTGCGTTTTCCGGTTTTTGTATATAATTTTGGGGTGGGGCACACTACCGCACCGTTTATTTGGTCAAAATCGGTTCATAAATACCAAAACGGATATGGTTTGCTCTTTGGCCACCTACTGTCGCAACCTTATGGGATAGAAGGGTGCGGTTTTTATATCTAATTTTGGGGTGGGCCACCCTACCGCACCGTTTATTTGGTCAAAATCGATTTCATAAATACCAAAACGGCTATGGTTGCCACTCTGGCCACCTACTGTGGCAACCGTATGGGATAGAGGGTGCGGTTTTCGGTTTTTAAATCTAATTTTTGGGTGGGCCACCCTACCGCACCTTTTATTTGGTCAAAATTGGTTTATAAATACCAAAACGGCTATGTTTGCCACTTTGGCCACCTACTGTGGCAACCGTATGCCCTAAAGCGGTGCGGTTTTTGGTTTTTATATCTTATTTTGGGGTGGGCCACCCTACCGCACCTTTTATTTGGTCAAAATTGGTTCATAAATACCAAAACGGCTATGGTTGCCACTTTGGCCACCTACTGTGGCAACCGTATGGGCTAGAGGGGTGCTGTTTTTGGTTTTTATATCTAATTTTGGGGTGGGCCACCCTACCGCACCTTTTATTTGGTCAAAATCGGTGCGGTTATTCGGTTCATAAATACCAAAACGGCTATGGTTGCCACTTTGGCCACCTACTGTGGCAACCGTATGGGATAGAGGGGTGCGGTTTTCCGGTTTTTATATCTAATTTTGGTGTGGGCCACCCTACCGCACCGTTTATTTGGTCATAATCGGTTCATAAATACCAAAACGGATATGGTTGCCACTTTGGCCGCCTACAGTGGCAACCGTATGGGATAGAGGGTGCGGTTTTCGGTTTTTATATCTAATTTTGGGGTGGGCCACCCTACCGCACCGTTTATTTGGTCATAATCGGTTCATAAATACCAAAACGGCTATGGTTGCCACTTTGGCCACCTACTGTGGCAACCGTATAGGATAGATGGTGCGGTTTTCGGTTTTTATATCTAATTTTGGGGTGGGCCACCCTACGCACCCTTTATTTGGTCATAATCGGTTCATAAATACCAAAACGGCTATGGTTGCCACTTTGGCCACCTACTGTGGCAACCGTATGGGATAGAGGGATGCGATTTCCGGTTTTTATATCTAATTTTGGGGTGGGCCACCCTACCGCATCGTTTATTTGGTCAAAATCGGTTCATAAATACCAAAACGGCTATGGTTGCCACTTTGGCCACCTACTGTGGCAACCGTATGGGATAGAGGGTGCGCTTTTCAGTTTTTATATCTAATTTTGTGGTGGGCCACCCTACCGCACCTTTTATTTGGTCAATATTGGTTTATAAATACCAAAACGGCTATGGTTGCCACTTTGGCCACCTACTGTGGCAACCGTATGGGATAGAGGGTGCGGTTTTTGGTTTTTATATCTAATTTTGGGGTGGACCACCCTACCGCACCTTTTATTTGGTCAAAATTGGTTCATGAATACCAAAACGGCTATGGTTGCCACTTTGGCCACCTACTGTGGCAACCGTATGGGATAGAGGGTGCGCTTTTCAGTTTTTATATCTAATTTTGGGGTGGGCCACCCTACCGCACCTTTTATTTGGTCAATATTGGTTTATAAATACCAAAACGGCTATGGTTGCCACTTTGGCCACCTACTGTGGCAACCGTATGGGATAGAGGGTGCGGTTTTTGGTTTTCATTTCTAATTTTGGGGTGGGCCACCCTACCGCACCTTTTATTTGGTCAAAATTGGTTCATAAATACCAAAACGGCTATGGTTGCCAATTTGGCCACCTACCGTGGCAACCGTATGGGATAGAGGGGTGCGCTTTTCGGTTTTTATATCTAATTTTGGGGTGGGTTACCTACCGCACCTTTTATTTGGTCAAAATTGGTTCATAAATACCAAAACGGCTATGGTTGCCACTTTGGCCACCTACTGTGGCAACCGTATGGGATAGAGAGTGCGATTTTCGGTTTTTATATATAATTTTGGGGTGGGCCACCCTACCGCACCTTTTATATGGTCAATATTGGTTTATAAATACCAAAACGGCTATGGTTGCCACTTTGGCCACCTACTGTGGCAACCGTATACGCTATAGGGGTGCGGTTTTCGGTTTTTATATCTAATTTTGGGGTGTGTCACCCTACCTCACCTTTTATTTGGTCAAAATTGGTTCATAAATACCAAAACGACTATGGTTGCCAATTTGGCCACCTACTGTGGCAACCGTATGGGATAGAGGGGTGCGCTTTTCGGTTTTTATATCTAATTTTGGGGTGGGTTACCTACCGCACCTTTTATTTGGTCAAAATTGGTTCATAAATACCAAAACGGCTATGGTTGCCACTTTGGCCACCTACTGTGGCAACCGTATGGGTTAGAGGGTGCGGTTTTTGGTTTTTATTTCTAATTTTGGTGTGGGCCACCCTACCGCACCTTTTATTTGGTCAAAATTGGTTCATAAATACCAAAACGGCTATGGTTGTCACTTTGGCCACCTACTGTGGCAACCGTATGGGATAGAGGGGTGCGCTGTTCGGTTTTTATATCTGATTTTGGGGTGGGCCATCCTACCGCACCTTTTATTTGGTCAAAATCGGTTCATAAATACCAAAACGCCTATGGTTGCCACTTTGGCCACCTACTGTGGCAACCGTATGCGATTTTCGGGTGCGATTTTCGGTATTTATATATAATTTTTGGGTGGGCCACCCTACCGCACCTTTTATATGGTCAATATTGGTTTATAAATACCAAAACGGCTATGGTTGCCACTTTGGCCACCTACTGTGGCAACCGTATGGGCTATAGGGGTGCGGTTTTCGGTTTTTATATCTAATCTTGTGGTGGGCCACCCTACCGCACCTTTTATTTGGTCAAAATTGGTTGATAAATACCAAAACGGCTATGGTTGCCACTTTGGCCACCTACTGTGGCAACCGTATACACTAGAGGGGTGCGGTTTTTGGTTTTTATATCTAATTTTGGGGTGTGTCACCCTACCGCACCTTTTATTTGGTCAAAATTGTTTAATAAATACCAAAACGGATATGGTTGCCACTCTGGCTACCTAATGTGGCAACCGTATGTGATAGAGTGGTGCGGTTTTTGGTTTTTATATCAAATTTTTGGGGTCGGCCACCCTACCGCACTTTTTATTTGGTCAAAATCGGTTCATAAATACCAAAACGGCTATGGTTGCCACTTTGTCCACCTACTGTGGCAACCGTATGGGATAGAGGGTGCGTTTTCCGGTTTTTGTATATAATTTTGGGGTGGGGCACACTACCGCACCGTTTATTTGGTCAAAATCGGTTCATAAATACCAAAACGGATATGGTTTGCTCTTTGGCCACCTACTGTCGCAACCGTATGGGATAGAAGGGTGCGGTTTTTATATCTAATTTTGGGGTGGGCCACCCTACCGCACCGTTTATTTGGTCAAAATCGATTTCATAAATACCAAAACGGCTATGGTTGCCACTCTGGCCACCTACTGTGGCAACCGTATGGGATAGAGGGTGCGGTTTTCGGTTTTTAAATCTAATTTTTGGGTGGGCCACCCTACCGCACCTTTTATTTGGTCAAAATTGGTTTATAAATACCAAAACGGCTATGTTTGCCACTTTGGCCACCCACTGTGGCAACCGTATGCCCTAAAGCGGTGCGGTTTTTGGTTTTTATATCTTATTTTGGGGTGGGCCACCCTACCGCACCTTTTATTTGGTCAAAATTGGTTCATAAATACCAAAACGGCTATGGTTGCCACTTTGGCCACCTACTGTGGCAACCGTATGGGCTAGAGGGGTGCTGTTTTTGGTTTTTATATCTAATTTTGGGGTGGGCCACCCTACCGCACCTTTTATTTGGTCAAAATCGGTTCATAAATACCAAAACGGCTATGGTTGCCACTTTGGCCACCTACTGTGGCAACCGTATGGGATAGAGGGGTGCGGTTTTCCGGTTTTTATATCTAATTTTGGTGTGGGCCACCCTACCGCACCGTTTATTTAGTCATAATCGGTTCATAAATACCAAAACGGATATGGTTGCCACTTTGGCCGCCTACAGTGGCAACCGTATGGGATAGAGGGTGCGGTTTTCGGTTTTTATATCTAATTTTGGGGTGGGCCACCCTACCGCACCGTTTATTTGGTCATAATCGGTTCATAAATACCAAAACGGCTATGTTTGCCACTTTGGCCACCTACTGTGGCAACCGTATAGGATAGATGGTGCGGTTTTCGGTTTTTATATCTAATTTTGGGGTGGGCCACCCTACGCACCCTTTATTTGGTCATAATCGGTTCATAAATACCAAAACGGCTATGGTTGCCACTTTGGCCACCTACTGTGGCAACCGTATGGGATAGAGGGATGCGATTTCCGGTTTTTATATCTAATTTTGGGGTGGGCCACCCTACCGCATCGTTTATTTGGTCAAAATCGGTTCATAAATACCAAAACGGCTATGGTTGCCACTTTGGCCACCTACTGTGGCAACCGTATGGGATAGAGGGTGCGCTTTTCAGTTTTTATATCTAATTTTGTGGTGGGCCACCCTACCGCACCTTTTATTTGGTCAATATTGGTTTATAAATACCAAAACGGCTATGGTTGCCACTTTGGCCACCTACTGTGGCAACCGTATGGGATAGAGGGTGCGGTTTTTGGTTTTTATATCTAATTTTGGGGTGGACCACCCTACCGCACCTTTTATTTGGTCAAAATTGGTTCATAAATACCAAAACGGCTATGGTTGCCAATTTGGCCACCTACTGTGGCAACCGTATGGGATAGAGGGGTGCGCTTTTCGGTTTTTATATCTAATTTTGGGGTGGGTTACCTACCGCACCTTTTATTTGGTCAAAATTGGTTCATAAATACCAAAACGGCTATGGTTGCCACTTTGGCCACCTACTGTGGCAACCGTATGGGATAGAGAGTGCGATTTTCGGTTTTTATATATAATTTTGGGGTGGGCCACCCTACCGCACCTTTTATATGGTCAATATTGGTTTATAAATACCAAAACGGCTATGGTTGCCACTTTGGCCACCTACTGTGGCAACCGTATACGCTATAGGGGTGCGGTTTTCGGTTTTTATATCTAATTTTGGGGTGTGTCACCCTACCGCACCTTTTATTTGGTCAAAATTGGTTCATAAATACCAAAACGGCTATGGTTGCCAATTTGGCCACCTACTGTGGCAACCGTATGGGATAGAGGGGTGCGCTTTTCGGTTTTTATATCTAATTTTGGGGTGGGTTACCTACCGCACCTTTTATTTGGTCAAAATTGGTTCATAAATACCAAAACGGCTATGGTTGCCACTTTGGCCACCTACTGTGGCAACCGTATAGGTTAGTGGGTGCGGTTTTTGGTTTTTATTTCTAATTTTGGTGTGGGCCACCCTACCGCACCTTTTATTTGGTCAAAATTGGTTCATAAATACCAAAACGGCTATGGTTGTCACTTTGGCCACCTACTGTGGCAACCGTATGGGATAGAGGGGTGCGCTGTTCGGTTTTTATATCTGATTTTGGGGGTGGGCCATCCTACCGCACCTTTTATTTGGTCAAAATCGGTTCATAAATACCAAAACGCCTATGGTTGCCACTTTGGCCACCTACTGTGGCAACCGTATGCGATTTTCGGGTGCGATTTTCGGTATTTATATATAATTTTTGGGTGGGCCACCCTACCGCACCTTTTATATGGTCCATATTGGTTTATAAATACCAAAACGGCTATGGTTGCCACTTTGGCCACCTACTGTGGCAACCGTATGGGCTATAGGGATGCGGTTTTCGGTTTTTATATCTAATCTTGGGGTGGGCCACCCTACCGCACCTTTTATTTGGTCAAAATTGGTTGATAAATACCAAAACGGCTATGGTTGCCACTTTGGCCACCTACTGTGGCAACCGTATACGCTAGAGGGGTGCGGTTTTTGGTTTTTATATCTAATTTTGGGGTGTGTCACCCTACCGCACCTTTTATTTGGTCAAAATTGTTTAATAAATACCAAAACGGATATGGTTGCCACTCTGGCTACCTAATGTGGCAACCGTATGTGATAGAGTGGTGCGGTTTTTGGTTTTTATATCAAATTTTTGGGGTCGGCCACCCTACCGCACTTTTTATTTGGTCAAAATCGGTTCATAAATACCAAAACGGCTATGGTTGCCACTTTGTCCACCTACTGTGGCAACCGTATGGGATAGAGGGTGCGTTTTCCGGTTTTTGTATATAATTTTGGGGTGGGGCACACTACCGCACCGTTTATTTGGTCAAAATCGGTTCATAAATACCAAAACGGATATGGTTTGCTCTTTGGCCACCTACTGTCGCAACCGTATGGGATAGAAGGGTGCGATTTTTATATCTAATTTTGGGGTGGGCCACCCTACCGCACCGTTTATTTGGTCAAAATCGATTTCATAAATACCAAAACGGCTATGGTTGCCACTCTGGCCACCTACTGTGGCAACCGTATGGGATAGAGGGTGCGGTTTTCGGTTTTTAAATCTAATTTTTGGGTGGGCCACCCTACCGCACCTTTTATTTGGTCAAAATTGGTTTATAAATACCAAAACGGCTATGTTTGCCACTTTGGCCACCTACTGTGGCAACCGTATGCCCTAAAGCGGTGCGGTTTTTGGTTTTTATATCTTATTTTGGGGTGGGCCACCCTACCGCACCTTTTATTTGGTCAAAATTGGTTCATAAATACCAAAACGGCTATGGTTGCCACTTTGGCCACCTACTGTGGCAACCGTATGGGCTAGAGGGGTGCTGTTTTTGGTTTTTATATCTAATTTTGGGGTGGGCCACCCTACCGCACCTTTTATTTGGTCAAAATCGGTTCATAAATACCAAAACGGCTATGGTTGCCACTTTGGCCACCTACTGTGGCAACCGTATGGGATAGAGGGGTGCGGTTTTCCGGTTTTTATATCTAATTTTGGTGTGGGCCACCCTACCGCACCGTTTATTTGGTCATAATCGGTTCATAAATACCAAAACGGATATGGTTGCCACTTTGGCCGCCTACAGTGGCAACCGTATGGGATAGAGGGTGCGGTTTTCGGTTTTTATATCTAATTTTGGGGTGGGCCACCCTACCGCACCGTTTATTTGGTCATAATCGGTTCATAAATACCAAAACGGCTATGGTTGCCACTTTGGCCACCTACTGTGGCAACCGTATAGGATAGATGGTGCGGTTTTCGGTTTTTATATCTAATTTTGGGGGGTGGGCCACCCTACGCACCCTTTATTTGGTCAAAATCGGTTCATAAATACCAAAACGGCTATGGTTGCCACTTTGGCCACCTACTGTGGCAACCGTATGGGATAGAGGGATGCGATTTCCGGTTTTTATATCTAATTTTGGGGTGGGCCACCCTACCGCATCGTTTATTTGGTCAAAATCGGTTCATAAATACCAAAACGGCTATGGTTGCCACTTTGGCCACCTACTGTGGCAACCGTATGGGATAGAGGGTGCGCTTTTCAGTTTTTATATCTAATTTTGTGGTGGGCCACCCTACCGCACCTTTTATTTGGTCAATATTGGTTTATAAATACCAAAACGGCTATGGTTGCCACTTTGCCACCTACTGTGGCAACCGTATGGGATAGAGGGTGCGGTTTTTGGTTTTTATATCTAATTTTGGGGTGGACCACCCTACCGCACCTTTTATTTGGTCAAAATTGGTTCATAAATACCAAAACGGCTATGGTTGCCACTTTGGCCACCTACTGTGGCAACCGTATGGGATAGAGGGTGCGCTTTTCAGTTTTTATATCTAATTTTGGGGTGGGCCACCCTACCGCACCTTTTATTTGGTCAATATTGGTTTATAAATACCAAAACGGCTATGGTTGCCACTTTGGCCACCTACTGTGGCAACCGTATGGGATAGAAGGTGCGGTTTTTGGTTTTTATTTCTAATTTTGGGGTGGGCCACCCTACCGAACCTTTTATTTGGTCAAAATTGGTTCATAAATACCAAAACGGCTATGGTTGCCAATTTGGCCACCTACTGTGGCAACCGTATGGGATAGAGGGGTGCGCTTTTCGGTTTTTATATCTAATTTTGGGGTGGGTTACCTACCGCACCTTTTATTTGGTCAAAATTGGTTCATAAATACCAAAACGGCTATGGTTGCCACTTTGGCCACCTACTGTGGCAACCGTATGCGATAGAGAGTGCGATTTTCGGTTTTTATATATAATTTTGGGGTGGGCCACCCTACCGCACCTTTTATATGGTCAATATTGGTTTATAAATACCAAAACGGCTATGGTTGCCACTTTGGCCACCTACTGTGGCAACCGTATACGCTATAGGGGTGCGGTTTTCGGTTTTTATATCTAATTTTGGGGTGTGTCACCCTACCGCACCTTTTGTTTGGTCAAAATTGTTTAATAAATACCAAAACGGATATGGTTGCCACTCTGGCTACCTAATGTGGCAACCGTATGTGATAGAGTGGTGCGGTTTTTGGTTTTTATATCTAATCTTTGGGGTCGGCCACCCTATCGCACTTTTTATTTGGTCAAAATCGGTTCATAAATACCAAAACGGCTATGGTTGCCACTTTGGCCACCTACTGTGGCAACCGTGTGGGATAGAGGGTGCGTTTTCCGGTTTTTATATATAATTTTGGGGTGGGGCACCCTACCGCACCGTTTATTTGGTCAAAATCGGTTCATAAATACCAAAACGGCTATGGTTTGCTCTTTGGCCACCTACTGTGGCAACCGTATGGGATAGAGGGGTGCGTTTTTATATCTAATTTTTGGGGTGGCCACCCTACCGCACTTTTTATTTGGTCAAAATCGGTTCATAAATACCAAAACGGCTATGGTTGCCACTTTGGCCACCTACTGTGGCAACCGTATGGGATAGAGGGTGCGTTTTCCGGTTTTTATATCTAATTTTGGGGTGGGGCACCCTACCGCACCGTTTATTTGGTCAAAATCGGTTCATAAATACCAAAACGGATATGGTTTGCTCTTTGGCCACCTACTGTGGCAACCGTATGGGATAGAGGGTGCGGTTTTTATATCTAATTTTGGGGTGGGCCACCCTACCGCACCGTTTATTTGGTCAAAATCGATTTCATAAATACCAAAACGGCTATGGTTGCCACTTTGGCCACCTACTGTGGCAACCGTATGCCCTAGAGGGTGCGGTTTTTGGATTTTATATCTTATTTTGGGGTGGGCCACCCTACCGCACCTTTTATTTGGTCAAAATCGGTTCATAAATACCAAAACGGCTATGGTTGCCACTTTGGCCACCTACTGTGGCAACCGTATGGGCTAGAGGGGTGCTGTTTTTGGTTTTTATATCTAATTTTGGGGTGGGCCACCCTACCGCACCTTTTATTTGGTCAAAATCGGTTCATAAATACCAAAACGGCTATGGTTGCCACTTTGGCCACCTACTGTGGCAACCGTATGGGCTAGAGGGGTGCTGTTTTTGGTTTTTATATCTAATTTTGGGGTGGGCCACCCTACCGCACCTTTTATTTGGTCAAAATCGGTTCATAAATACCAAAACGGCTATGGTTGCCACTTTGGCCACCTACTGTGGCAACCGTATGGGATAGAGGGGTGCGGTTTTCCGGTTTTTATATCTAATTTTGGGGTGGGCCACCCTACCGCACCGTTTATTTGGTCATAATCGGTTCATAAATACCAAAACGGATATGGTTGCCACTTTGGCCACCTACTGTGGCAACCGTATGGGATAGAGGGTGCGGTTTTCGGTTTTTATATCTAATTTTGGGGTGGGCCACCTACCGCACCGTCTATTTGGTCAAAATCGGTTCATAAATACCAAAACGGCTATGGTTGCCACTTTGGCCACCTACTGTGGCAACCGTATAGGATAGATGGTGCGGTTTTCGGTTTTTATATCTAATTTTGGGGTGCGTCACCCTACCGCACCTTTTATTTGGTCAAAATTGTTTAATAAATACCAAAACGGCTATGGTTGCCACTTTGGCCACCTACTGTGGCAACCGTATGGGATAGAGGGTGCGCTTTTCAGTTTTTATATCTAATTTTGGGGTGGGCCACCCTACCGCACCTTTTATTTTGTCAATATTGGTTTATAAATACCAAAACGGCTATGGTTGCCACTTTGGCCACCTACTGTGGCAACCGTATGGGATAGAGGGTGCGGTTTTTGGTTTTTATTTCTAATTTTGGGGTGGGCCACCCTACCGCACCTTTTATTTGGTCAAAATTGGTTCATAAATACCAAAACGGCTATGGTTGCCACTTTGGTCACCTACTGTGGCAACCGTATGGGATAGAGGGGTGCGCTGTTCGGTTTTTATATCTAATTTTGGGGTGGGCCACCCTACCGCACCTTTTATTTGGTCAAAATTGGTTCATAAATACCAAAACGGCTATGGTTGCCACTTTGGCCACCTACTGTGGCAACCGTATGCGATAGAGAGTGCGATTTTCGGTTTTTATATATAATTTTGGGGTGGGCCACCCTACCGCACCTTTTATATGGTCAATATTGGTTTATAAATACCAAAACGGCTATGGTTGCCACTTTGGCCACCTACTGTGGCAACCGTATACGCTATAGGGGTGCGGTTTTCGGTTTTTATATCTAATTTTGGGGTGTGTCACCCTACCGCACCTTTTGTTTGGTCAAAATTGTTTAATAAATACCAAAACGGATATGGTTGCCACTCTGGCTACCTAATGTGGCAACCGTATGTGATAGAGTGGTGCGGTTTTTGGTTTTTATATCTAATCTTTGGGGTCGGCCACCCTATCGCACTTTTTATTTGGTCAAAATCGGTTCATAAATACCAAAACGGCTATGGTTGCCACTTTGGCCACCTACTGTGACAACCGTGTGGGATAGAGGGTGCGTTTTCCGGTTTTTATATATAATTTTGGGGTGTGTCACCTTACCGCACCTTTTATTTGGTCAAAATTGTTTAATAAATACCAAAACGGATATGGTTGCCACTCTGGCTACCTAATGTGGCAACCGTATGTGATAGAGTGGTGCGGTTTTTGGTTTTTATATCTAATTTTGGGGTGGGCCACCCTACCGCACCGTTTATTTGGTCATAATCGGTTCATAAATACCAAAACGGATATGGTTGCCACTTTGGCCACCTACTGTGGCAACCGTATGGGATTGAGGGTGCGGTTTTCGGTTTTTATATATAATTTTGGGGTCGGCCACCCTACCGCACTTTTTATTTGGTCAAAATCGGTTCATAAATACCAAAACGGCTATGGTTGCCACTTTGGCCACCTACTGTGGCAACCGTATGGGTTAGAGGGTGCGGTTTTCGGTTTTTATATCTAATTTTTGGGTGGGCCACCCTACCGCACCTTTTATTTGGTCAAAATGGTTTATAAATACCAAAACGGCTATGTTTGCCACTTTGGCCACTTATTGTGGCAACCGTATGCCCTAGAGGGTGCGGTTTTGGTTTTTATATCTAATTTTGGGGTGGGCCACCCTACCGCACCTTTTATTTGGTCAAAATCGGTTCATAAATACCAAAACGGCTATGGTTGCCACTTTGGCCACCTACTGTGGCAACCGTATGGGCTAGAGGGGTGCTGTTTTTGGTTTTTATATCTAATTTTGGGGTGGGCCACCCTACCGCACCTTTTATTTGGTCAAAATCGGTTCATAAATACCAAAACGGCTATGGTTGCCACTTTGGCCACCTACTGTGGCAACCGTATGGGATAGAGGGGTGCGGTTTTCCGGTTTTTATATCTAATTTTGGGGTGGGCCACCCTACCGCACCGTTTATTTGGACATAATCGGTTCATAAATACCAAAACGGATATGGTTGCCACTTTGGCCACCTACTGTGGCAACCGTATGGGATAGAGGGTGCGGTTTTCGGTTTTTATATATAATTTTGGGGTGGGCCACCCTACCGCACCGTTTATTTGGTCAATATATAATGTTTCCGAATAAGGAATACGGAACTGGGAATAAGTAGCCGATGTCACCGTAGTTCGAGATCATCATCACATATGTTTATGAGAGCACAGTTGCCCCTCAGCAATGGGATAGAGGGTGCGGTTTTTATATCTAATTTTGGGGTGGGCCACCCTACCGCACCGTTTATTTGGTCAAAATCGATTTCATAAATACCAAAACGGCTATGGTTGCCACTTTGGCCACCTACTGTGGCAACCGTATGCCCTAGAGGGTGCGGTTTTTGGATTTTATATCTTATTTTGGGGTGGGCCACCCTACCGCACCTTTTATTTGGTCAAAATCGGTTCATAAATACCAAAACGGCTATGGTTGCCACTTTGGCCACCTACTGTGGCAACCGTATGGGCTAGAGGGGTGCTGTTTTTGGTTTTTATATCTAATTTTGGGGTGGGCCACCCTACCGCACCTTTTATTTGGTCAAAATCGGTTCATAAATACCAAAACGGCTATGGTTGCCACTTTGGCCACCTACTGTGGCAACCGTATGGGCTAGAGGGGTGCTGTTTTTGGTTTTTATATCTAATTTTGGGGTGGGCCACCCTACCGCACCTTTTATTTGGTCAAAATCGGTTCATAAATACCAAAACGGCTATGGTTGCCAGTTTGGCCACCTACTGTGGCAACCGTATGGGATAGAGGGGTGCGGTTTTCCGGTTTTTATATCTAATTTTGGGGTGGGCCACCCTACCGCACCGTTTATTTGGTCATAATCGGTTCATAAATACCAAAACGGATATGGTTGCCACTTTGGCCACCTACTGTGGCAACCGTATGGGATAGAGGGTGCGGTTTTCGGTTTTTATATCTAATTTTGGGGTGGGCCACCTACCGCACCGTCTATTTGGTCAAAATCGGTTCATAAATACCAAAACGGCTATGGTTGCCACTTTGGCCACCTACTGTGGCAACCGTATAGGATAGATGGTGCGGTTTTCGGTTTTTATATCTAATTTTGGGGTGCGTCACCCTACCGCACCTTTTATTTGGTCAAAATTGTTTAATAAATACCAAAACGGCTATGGTTGCCACTTTGGCCACCTACTGTGGCAACCGTATGGAATAGAGGGTGCGCTTTTCAGTTTTTATATCTAATTTTGGGGTGGGCCACCCTACCGCACCTTTTATTTTGTCAATATTGGTTTATAAATACCAAAACGGCTATGGTTGCCACTTTGGCCACCTACTGTGGCAACCGTATGGGATAGAGGGTGCGGTTTTTGGTTTTTATTTCTAATTTTGGGGTGGGCCACCCTACCGCACCTTTTATTTGGTCAAAATTGGTTCATAAATACCAAAACGGCTATGGTTGCCACTTTGGTCACCTACTGTGGCAACCGTATGGGATAGAGGGGTGCGCTGTTCGGTTTTTATATCTAATTTTGGGGTGGGCCACCCTACCGCACCTTTTATTTGGTCAAAATTGGTTCATAAATACCAAAACGGCTATGGTTGCCACTTTGGCCACCTACTGTGGCAACCGTATGCGATAGAGAGTGCGATTTTCGGTTTTTATATATAATTTTGGGGTGGGCCACCCTACCGCACCTTTTATATGGTCAATATTGGTTTATAAATACCAAAACGGCTATGGTTGCCACTTTGGCCACCTACTGTGGCAACCGTATACGCTATAGGGGTGCGGTTTTCGGTTTTTATATCTAATTTTGGGGTGTGTCACCCTACCGCACCTTTTGTTTGGTCAAAATTGTTTAATAAATACCAAAACGGATATGGTTGCCACTCTGGCTACCTAATGTGGCAACCGTATGTGATAGAGTGGTGCGGTTTTTGGTTTTTATATCTAATCTTTGGGGTCGGCCACCCTATCGCACTTTTTATTTGGTCAAAATCGGTTCATAAATACCAAAACGGCTATGGTTGCCACTTTGGCCACCTACTGTGGCAACCGTGTGGGATAGAGGGTGCGTTTTCCGGTTTTTATATATAATTTTGGGGTGTGTCACCTTACCGCACCTTTTATTTGGTCAAAATTGTTTAATAAATACCAAAACGGATATGGTTGCCACTCTGGCTACCTAATGTGGCAACCGTATGTGATAGAGTGGTGCGGTTTTTGGTTTTTATATCTAATTTTGGGGTGGGCCACCCTACCGCACCGTTTATTTGGTCATAATCGGTTCATAAATACCAAAACGGATATGGTTGCCACTTTGGCCACCTACTGTGGCAACCGTATGGGATTGAGGGTGCGGTTTTCGGTTTTTATATATAATTTTGGGGTCGGCCACCCTACCGCACTTTTTATTTGGTCAAAATCGGTTCATAAATACCAAAACGGCTATGGTTGCCACTTTGGCCACCTACTGTGGCAACCGTATGGGTTAGAGGGTGCGGTTTTCGGTTTTTATATCTAATTTTTGGGTGGGCCACCCTACCGCACCTTTTATTTGGTCAAAATGGTTTATAAATACCAAAACGGCTATGTTTGCCACTTTGGCCACTTATTGTGGCAACCGTATGCCCTAGAGGGTGCGGTTTTGGTTTTTATATCTAATTTTGGGGTGGGCCACCCTACCGCACCTTTTATTTGGTCAAAATCGGTTCATAAATACCAAAACGGCTATGGTTGCCACTTTGGCCACCTACTGTGGCAACCGTATGGGCTAGAGGGGTGCTGTTTTTGGTTTTTATATCTAATTTTGGGGTGGGCCACCCTACCGCACCTTTTATTTGGTCAAAATCGGTTCATAAATACCAAAACGGCTATGGTTGCCACTTTGGCCACCTACTGTGGCAACCGTATGGGATAGAGGGGTGCGGTTTTCCGGTTTTTATATCTAATTTTGGGGTGGGCCACCCTACCGCACCGTTTATTTGGACATAATCGGTTCATAAATACCAAAACGGATATGGTTGCCACTTTGGCCACCTACTGTGGCAACCGTATGGGATAGAGGGTGCGGTTTTCGGTTTTTATATATAATTTTGGGGTGGGCCACCCTACCGCACCGTTTATTTGGTCAATATATAATGTTTCCGAATAAGGAATACGGAACTGGGAATAAGTAGCCGATGTCACCGTAGTTCGAGATCATCATCACATATGTTTATGAGAGCACAGTTGCCCCTCAGCATTCGCAAAACCGTGAATCGAGCTTCTTTATAAATAAGGTGCTTCTTAATGTCATGGATGGTAACTGAGTCAGCAAATCCTCCAAGGTACACTTGCGAAGTTTTAATCGGCCTGTCATGCTTATGGAAAAAATAGTCGTCCTGTGAATCAACTGCTGATCGAGTAGGTGTCTGACGGGTGTGCTTGTCTTCGTGTAATGGGACTTCTGAATGGTAGCTCACGTCATTTGGTTTACTGGAATGTCTGGAATGCGAACTTCTGTCAGAATGAGCATCGCTCTCGTCCGGATAACAATCATCTGTAGCGCATTTCATCAATTCATTTAATGTTTCTGCGATATTTCGCTGTGTATTGGATACATCTGCCATGGATTGACCCACTCACTCTACGAATTGTTGAAGATTGTTTGTCACTTGTGTTGTAAAGTTGCGGAATTCATCCTTCATTGCATTTACATTGTGTTTTATCGTTTCATTTATCATTTTATCACTCGAATTTGTTGACTGAATGTGTTTTTTGTTAACAATGTCTCTAAATGTTGCTAGTTGTCCTTCGAAACTCTTCTGCTTCTTGTCAAACTCGTCGAGACCTTGCACTACACTACACATATCGCGTTTAACGTCTGCTATCTCACTTTTAAGTTGCTTCGCGCCCGAATATTTGTCATCTTGCATGTATACGTTCCACTGTCATTATTTCTTGATTCAATTTTTCATCAATACTTTTTATTTTCTTGTCCATAAGAGAGAAATTCGTTTTTAGCTGCTCAACGTCTTTAATTATACCCAGTTTTTCTTCAATTTTATCCAGCCGTGCTTCTAAATGATTCACTGATGTGTCAATATTTGGAATCCGTTCATTAAAGTCTTTGTGAAATGATTCGTTCTCAGTTTTTATCAGGGAAATGTCTCGTAGTATTTTAACGATTGAGTTATTTATATTTACAGTTGAATCCTCATCATCATTGATCATACCAGAAACAGATGGTCGACTGACTCTTTTATTATGTTTTCCACTTTTACTAATAATTTCACCAAGCGTATCTGTATCCTTGTCGACCATGAATTTCATTAACCTGTAAATGTCAACAGCCATCCTCATATTCCTACTGTTTTTATCAATTACATGGTCTCCTGTTAGATTTCGAACAACCCGTTGGTTCATTGACGCAGATGACTCATATGGAAAGACATTATCAGATTTCACATGCAGGAATACATTTTCGCGCAGTGTTTCTAGAAGTTTATCCTGATTTCCGGCAAAGTCTATGATAGTCCGAGTAAAAATATCTTGTGTTGTCGAATTGATGAATTTTATAACCGAATGAAGGTTGTTTATGGTTCTGTTGTTGTCCTCTGGCTTACGTGTATATTGCTGAGATTCTATGCTGTCATACCATGTTGAAAGGCATTCGTCCAGTGGTCGCTGGTCATTAACACTCATAGCACTGTTATCTCCCATTGTCAGTTATTTCATCGATTAACAGCGTGATAAAGCGACAACTAATTATCTCGTAGGGGAATTCCCTGGTGTCAAGTGACAAGTCTAGTCCTCGTGGTACTCATGCGTGAAATTTTCACACGGCGAGAGGTCCTATACTGTGGACCGTCGACGTACATGGTGTGTACAGATCACGGGTTGGCAGGAGTAGGGTCGGGAAACATGGCGACTGTATCAAAAATCAATTTATGACATTGAATACTTGGACATAACAAATGTTTTTCTACCACCTTTCGAGAATCCAACGCCGATCATTCCAAATTACATCACAATATGAAACACGAGAAACATCACAATAAGGCTCCGTTCATCATATAACTATAACACTTCCCATTTTGAGAAATAAAACGATAATTTACGGAGCATAAAATAATCTGACTTTTGTTTACACCGGAAGTCCATATGAATTTTCTTTGTACGCTCTCGAGTATGTCATTATTATCGAACCCCCATACCTCATAGCCATAAAGGAGAATGGGTGTCACGTATGTATCAAATAAGTCGAGCTGATTACTGATGGATAAACAATGTTTCCGTGACTTACCTATAATGGAATATATGGCTCGCGTGGCCTTGTCCGTTAATATCTTTTTAGTTGGGTTGAATGAGCCAGATTTGCAGAAACTTATACCTAGGTAGTTAAACTGTTTGACAATATCAATCTTACTCCCTTTAAATATGAATTTCGTTTTCTTTGGGAGGCTACTTTTCGACAGGTTCAGAATTTTAGTCTTATCAGTATTAACCGTCAACTTCCACTTGTTGCAATATTTTTCAAATTCATTTAATTGTTTTTGTAGTGCCTTTGGTGTCTCGGCCATGATTACAGTATCATCAGCGTATAATATTAAGAATATTTTCAGGTAACAGCCCAGCCTGTTCTCAATTTCACTGTTAAATTTACGTAAGCCGATCACATTTTGTTTGGACAAGTAACATTCCATATCATTGAGGTATAACGAGAAGAGGAGAGGTGATAGATTTCTCCTTGTCTAACACCAGATAAACATGGGAAATATTCAGAACGGTTGCCATTTAACTTAACGCAAGACATAATGTGTTGGTACATATTTTGAACTATTTTCAAAAAAATTCCATTAATTCCAGATTTAATCAACTTATACCATAATCCTTGCCTCCATACCATGTCAAATGCCTTTTTGAAATCGATGAAGGCGCATATGAGTTTCTTGTTTAGTTTCCTGCTAATCTCAGAAAGAAGGTGTAATATGAAAATATTATCCACAGTGGAATGATCTTTTCTAAATCCCGCTTGGTTCTCGGAAATAGTACTATGTTCCTCTGTGTATATACTTAAACAGTTTGACAAAATTTTTGTAAAGACTTTACCGAGACAACTGAGAATCGTGATTGGCCTGTAATTACTAGGGTCAGTAGATTCGCCCTTGTTCTTGTATAAGGGAATAATCGATCCCAGTACCCAATCTTCTGGTATTACACCAGAATCAAGAATTACATTAAAAAGCTTGTAATAAAGTTCCATCATCATTTCAGAAGTACATTGTATATACTCATTCATTATACCATCATGACCTGAGGATTTCCCATTTTTTAAGCTTTTAATGGCGTGGCTTATTTCTTCGCGGGTAATGCCTTTATTCAGGTCTGTGTTTGGATTCAGATTCGAATTCTGACCAATATATATATCTAGAGCAACGTCATCTTCGTAAGTAATAGCATTAATGCGGCGGAAATAATTTTCGAGAGTGGTCAAATTTATATTCAGACGCCGTTGTGGTGTAAAATCTTTAAATCTTCTCCAGAATTCTCGAGAATTAAAACGTTTCATTTCCGCCATATCTCGAGATATTGCCTCGCGGTGATGATTTATAGCTTTGTCCATTTGCTGTTTATAAGCACGCGAGGTTCGTTTCATTTCTATTTCAGTGGGAGTATCTCGTCGCGATTTATATTCACGTATCGCTTTACGATAAGCTCGGCGTGCGTCTCGACATGCTTTATTGAACCATGGCTTGTTTGCTGTATGCGTGTGCCGAATGAATGCTCAGCTGATTTAATAAACACACCGGTAACAGATTTAACAATCGTACTAATTTGTACTGGCGCCACACTATTCGATGAGTAGGAATCTAGCGTCTTGTGTATCTCATTTAGTGTAGTTACATCGATATTCTATAACAAATAAGATATTGTACACGTGTCCCATTGTCTATTATGGTTCTTGTGCACTGATGGTTCGGGTATGGTTTCCCTATTATCTGCAAAGACCAAATGCGTAGACAATGGGCAGTGAACATCAGAAAACACTGAGCTGAACGGACACACTTGAAAGTCTTTAACCAATCGGAGGGCTACAGCCGAACAAATTATATAATCAACTACGGAAGCATCGAGGCATGTCAAGTTTCCAATTCCGCAATCGCCACCAAATATACCGTTTAGTATGAGAAATCCATTGTGTTGACATGTATTTAGGAGTAATCGTCCATATTGGTTCATAGAGCCATCCTGGCTCTCTCTTATTAAGGGTGTGTTTGTGATGTCAAGATAAAATAATTGTTCGTAGCTCAAGTTAAGCACATGTGGTAAATTAGCCCCTAACATATTTTCTTCGGTGTCATCAATACAAACATCGAGGTCGGAAGCAGTTCGAGCGTTAAAATCACCTGTAAGAAAAATGTTATTCGTTCGGCTAGTCAGTGTAATACATTCAGCTAGTATATAAAACAAAAAGTTCCCGGACCCCTGTGACAAACACTCAGTCTGATCTAAGGCCATACTAATCAGGACGGTTAATTAATCTCTCAATTAAAATGGTATGCATAGAGATGAGTGGTTTTAGCGTATATATATACACATGGTTTTATGTGACGGTCCGCGCTGCTAGGGGATTGTGAAGGGCGGTGGACGCTAACATAGTCGAAAGCACAGGCAGCGAAAATAACATAAAGTCACGTACGGACGTGATATATGAGTCGGACGTGGGATTTGTGAACGGTGTGGATGGATCAATGTATGTCAGCGATTAGTTAGATACAATAACCTCTCGATCATTGTCTTATGTCACAAACAGTAAACACGACATGCGAGATGAGTGTTCTTTATATATTAAGAGAGAATTAATGCAGACCTAATTTTCATTAACATGGATACCGGTAAGAGTTAATTTTAACTATTACTGGGATAGTATGGAGAGGTTTCAAAAACTTTCCGCTAAAGATATATTATTTAGGATCCTGATCCAATTACAATAATGACTTACAAAACCTAATTTAAAACTGATTTTTGCTTTGTGCCGCTGAAAAAAATAATCAAAACTAAACTAAAACTAAATATTAGCTAGACCTATACATGGATATATGCCAAGACAAATGAAAATTAAAACAAATATTTCTATCCCACTAAAACATCGAGACTATAAATGAAATATGGATAGAACATTACTATCAAACATGCTCGTGTCTTTCGTGTATAGTTCAGGTGGAAGTTATCGTTTCAAATGCGTTATTTTATGCTAGAATCTTATTATACTATGTCTTTTTACAAACTATCAATATAACATTTATACCTAAGTAAAATATGTTCAACCGAGGGCAATTTGTGTACATCATATTAAAGCTTTTATAATAATATACTTGTTCGCGTACATGTATATTGGCATTATTATATATGGACCTCTGGTGATCACTGTTGCCTCGGATCTGTTAAAGATGAACACTTCACACTTTTTGCTTATACGTTTTTCTGTATGTCGAAATATCGTGTTAATGATACTATTAGGCAATAACGGCTATGATGATGGTGATGATGGATCAGATAATATAATTTGATTGAAATTACACCCACACGGCCGATGTCACAACACAAATACCCAAAAAATATAATCACTTTATCTATTTCATCAAAGAAATGAAAGCGAATGCTGGCTTTTGTAAATCGGACACCGTAAAATAAAAATTTCATCGGTTCCGTTTCCAATCTACACTTTCTGCATATTCTCGCATCTAAAATAACTTTTGCAAGGTTGTTTAAAGCGCCCTTTTCGATTTCTAAAGTATGATTGCTAATCCGCATTTTGCTGAAGATATGTCTTACCTCGATATTTTAAAATATGGATCCAATCGATAATGAGTTATTATTTATGTATAGACCCCTATTTGTTCTTGGTTTTAAATCGTTAAATGTGTCTCTTCTGAAACACGATAATTGGTCGGCCTTAAAACTATTACCAACTATGTGTTGAATTGCCTTCGAATACTTGTCAGTTTATCAATAATTTCCGTGAGTTTTAGAACCTCAATGTTAAAGGACCACTTATTCTGGGTTATATGGTAAACACTCTCATCGGACATTGTGGTTGATTTATAAACGAGATACTCTTCCTATATGTAGGCACCATGTTTAACTCATATTCAGTAGCACGAGATAATGCTCCATAAACAACGAGATATCTGCCAACACATATCGCGTGATTTCCTATTTACTCCAAGTTCTCGTATATATGCAAACGAAAAATGAGATGGTTCAATCCACATGACAGGGTATCTATATATCCCCAAAATCATGAATACTAGTTATGACAGAGAGCTGTGAATATTGAATGCCATGCAGAGAGGATGAACACTGAATAACAGTTAAGAAAATATGCAATGAAGGACATAGATTTTACACCTCAATACCTTATATTTTCATCAATTTCCCCAGTATAGTAGTCTACCAAACTTACAGTCGATCCGGCTGCCAAGACACAAATGTGTTTAGCATATAAAGGTTTCTTCTCATCGGATTCCATTTGTCAAAGGTACAAACCGGTACTTATATCCTTCCGAATAAGCTACCGACTGCGAGCCGGCAGCCTTAAGGGATTTGAGAAAACTGGTTAAAACAAAGATGGTGGTAAAAATGGCCCAAATTATTGCCACAGGGAAAATGGAATGGGGAAAACATATAAAAATACAAAATTGCCACAATTGGTATGTTTGCTGGATTACAATTTGCACCATCGAGCTTGATGTTTGGAAATGGTTTCAAATATGGCAATCAAGTTGCGGCTTAAAATCCCGAAATTCCCATAAATGACCCTCATTATATAGCATATTACGCTACTTTGAAGTCTGTATTCAATAAGATATGTACCAAAATAATTCTTTCTTGTGACATAAATATATCGAGACACCAAATTGTAGCAAACCCGATTGTAAACAGACAACACACGAGTGAATTGTGTTCATATTAAACACCGGAATATTGTTTTTCGCTGATCAGATTACTTTTAGGTCGTTATTCACTTGTTTATTATTTTGTTCAATAATTTTCCAATTGAACTACGTTGGGTCTCTCCTATCTCCCCTTTGCTGTAAACCGCATGGGTTGAGATTGATTCACTCCATTTTCCAGCTGTTTTCAACTTTCACCAGAAGTCAGACAATGGCTCTTTATCGCTACCATGCATATCAGGAATAGAATAAAACGGAACGCTCTTTTCTGTTCCATGTCGTGAAAATGGCTGGGACCCAAACACCGTGTTCATTGTTGCATTTTTCATAACTTCAATGCGTTTTTTTGGGTTACAAAATGCTCGTAGAAATGTAGTTAAGATATGTATCGACCTATTTCGATACCGAGAAAAATTCAAAAGCGAATAATATTATTTGTATTTTGAAGAGCAAACCGATATGTAGCTTTAAGTAGTTCATTTCTTATACCGTCTTTGTCGTTATACTTATTATTTTTATTTCTCGCAGAGCAGCGACAATATCGTTTAGTGTTATTTTCTCATTATTAAGGTTATTCGCAATCAATTGTTTATCTTTTCTGAATGTATATACCCTTTTGTATCAATAATTTCACGATAGTATAGCCCGTTGAAAACCCCGATAACAGAATCGGGGTTCAGACTATCATAAGCAAATTGCTTGGTCGCTCTTATAGTTTGATTAATGTTCCAATATAGCCTCGGGTCATGACTTTTCAGCGAAGACAACTGATCTCTATATAGGGATTTGTGAAACAACTTGCGTTATGTTTTATTTCTCTTTTATAGATTTGTTTCGCTGCGTACCAATGTATCACTTGCAATCGCTTACAGCTTTGATGTTTTTGCATTTGTTGTCGAACCATTTATTTTTTAAAAGAAAAAATACAGGTAGCGCCGCTGAGCCCCATGTTTACTTCATAAGACTGTATGATGGAACCCCGAATACATATTCAAATTAGCGTTAATGCATTTTTATGATAATCCGATTATTTATTTTTAATCTGACGAACATCGTCATTTGATCACGGCACATCTATCGAGCAGCCTATTGCACTACACATGCATGGTGGAATTCCTGTACCAATGTTACACGTTCTCAATACGTTAGTCGTTGCTAGTCGTTGCTAGTCGTTGGTATAATTATTTTTTCGCTAACTTGGTCAAACGCATTTATCTTACTTTAAACGTTTCCATAAATATTATAAATGATCACATTCCGAATCTACACATACTGCTGACACCTTGCATAATAAACACAGTTAACCATCGAAATAATATGAAACTATTTCGTTTCACAAATATTGTTTCAACCTGACTGTCTATTACGTCGCTCTTATTATAAACAACGTCGAGTTGTATGTATGTATGTGGAAATGAGTCGATATACATGTATGTACACCCGATGCATGCATGGTGGCGATCGAAAGTATTGTATAGACTTCCACTATAGCGATGCATATATATACGCCGGAAGAACATTTTAAATGATCACTTTCTCACAAGTATGTACTTAGCTGCTCTAGTGATATTCGTGCGCGGTTAAAATTCCGTGATTTACAACGTGGGGAAATACCCGAGTATCGATAGGGGCACTTAGTATCACAATCCGTGCTGTTTTCTCAACCAGGAAGACATGCGGTGTCAATATAATGCCTCGAGTAAAACCACAATTATTTCAGGTGGCATTCCCATTGAATACATTTTGAAGCCCACGCATTTAATTGTAAATACGTGTTTCGAATGTTGATGAATCAAGTTAGGATGACGAAATGATGATTATCATTTTTTCATGGAACAGTTTATTATCGAAATTACTGAATATTGCACAAAAGATTGGTTATTCCCCGACTTTGTCTGCCAAGTGACCATAACGCCTTACACCCCCTTGCTGTCTACACGACGGGTGTAAATCAAGATAAATAACTGGTAACGCAATTGACTCAGGTGAGTGGCGACTTCATTGGGGGGGGGCGGTGATCATCTCGTCACAGAGCCCGGTGAAATGCTCACATTGGATGGAACATTTATGCAAGAGAAAGTGGATACTTCCTACCGCTGAAAGAGTATTTATACATGTATATGCAGCAGTGTTTCAGTTGTTATTGAAGGCAACAAGGCAATATTCGTTCGAGTAACAGCACCTCGTGGACTTTTGTTCGGTTATCATAGTTCTTGCGATTTAACGCTCGACCAATATTTTGTGTTTGGTTAATGTGTTTTAAGCAGAGTTGAATATATTCCTGCTTTCATATGCATGGTGGTAGTGATCATGCAGGTAGTGTTTCTGTGAAAATGTATAATAGTTTGAACACTTGCAACATCAAGAAACCAGTTGAAAAATTGAGAATCTCCGATTCCAATCAATATAACATGCCTACACATATCTAATAAGACATAGCAGCAATGTTATATGTCAACTACTCTCACAGCAGCAAAGTTATGTCAACTACTCTATCTCAACATCTCATGGTTGATGTATATGCATGTATCTCATGGCTGATGTATCTGTATGCATTGTTCTTTTGTTATTGTAAAGTATGTTTAAACTAAAATCTGACGCACATGAAATTTCCTACAGTGGTCTGATTTAAAGGAGTACAATGGGACATTCGAAATTCGGACGCGAGGGTTTATTGTATAAATTAATGTCGGTCGAGTTCTCGCGTTCTCTTCGTACCATGCATGCACGATTTTCGTGGTTACAATATAGCTTAAGTATTTTCTATTTTCAACTCACCGAGAGGGTTCCACCTTAACCTGCATGTGTGTGTATAGCGAAGCATTAAGAGGTTGTTGTAATTCATTCAAACAAGCGATCACTGCAACTTCGTTACGCCCATTATATTCAACGACCGAATTTACTTCA
The DNA here is from genome assembly GCA_032622095.1 of Siphonodentalium dalli. Taxonomy (NCBI): domain Eukaryota; kingdom Metazoa; phylum Mollusca; class Scaphopoda; order Gadilida; family Siphonodentaliidae; genus Siphonodentalium; species Siphonodentalium dalli. Next base: position 65,259,841 of record CP136067.1, on the reverse strand, counting down.
AAATAAAAAGTCCCGGATGTTGGGTCGAACACATCCTGTCCCCATGAAACACAGATGGTTGCCACAGAATACATGCGCGCATGGTGTCCAATTTATGTGATTGACGCTTGGAAATTATTTTTGGTGGTTCGTGAAAATGTAAGTATAGGTTCGCGTATAACTGATATGATAACAGCCCTTCAAGACTTGCTTATAAGTTTGAACACTTTACATGCATTTGTATGTTTGTTTCAACATATTTATTGTGATCCAGGTGCTACATAAATAGACAATACATTAAATACACCACAGCGTGGATGTACAGTGGATCGGGCACAAGTAACGAAACTTATTGATCCATCCCATCCCTTTGAAAAAAAAAACAGCTGCTAACAAGAAAACCAATGTCAGAAATGGTAACGCGCTCAAGATCATATATTATATACCCATGATTGTACTTATATAATATAAAATATATTGGTTTCACGAATGACCAACTCATAATTCCGTTAAAACAACTAATCCTTCAAATTATTTCAACTATATACGGCTTATCACTGAAGGTTTCTCATGCATCTCACCAGAATTCCCAACTACACCTTTTACCGGACTCGGCCTCCGGGTCGCAGTTCGACCTTTAAACCGTCCCAAAAATTCCCATTTCTATAAATAAAACGCCTATGGACAATATATACCAAGAATCAGCGAAACATTATACACACGGAGCGCGAAATGAGCGTGACGATGATTATAGGAAGGAATATACGAATATTTGGGATTAGTTTGAAGAATTGTGCCCAAGCAGGTGGCCGTAATGTTGATTAATGCATAATGAGCGCCACCCCAGGCGAGGGTAGAACATGTATTAATATAACCGTGACCGTGAACGTAGTTTAGGGCAAATGGGTGAAAGCAATATAGTGATGAGAATTGTGAGAAACGATGTGTAAAGGAGATGAACGATTGCATGGGCTGTCTTTATTAAATCGAACAATCAACTGATCGCCATAGTGTGGTATGCCAAAATCATATAATTGACTGAGTCATGCTTGACTTGCCTATGAAGCCCCTCTCCCAATATGCGAAAAAATATTGTTTATTCTTCTAAACTGTATAACATACAGTGTTAAGAAATACAAAAACGTAACGTTGGGCCGGTCTTCTCCTAACACAATATACATAATATACAATCCACACATTATATTAAACATGATGATATATGACAATGCAAAATATTTATAACATAAAGATACATATAAAATATCCATACCATTCCTGGAGGTATGTATCACGCAATTTCAATTTAGTAGAAGATCTGAACCACTCAATATTTGGGATAAAGTGTGATACAAACAAAAAGCTCATTCCAATACATGTATCATCTAATATGTTTTTAACCCGAGTAACCCAGTCCATTCGACCACGTCTCTGATTACCAGTTCGTCAGTTACAACTGTACAATGACCAATAAATCATAAAACATATTTTCGTTTGTTTGCCAGTTATAAGTTTTGCCCAAAAATTCAAAATTCTTTGCTTTATTTTTCTTTCAATGGGGACCAAACCGAGTTCACCATACACCATACTCGTAGGGGTAGTTGTTTTGAGACGAAGAATAAACTTCAAGAACCCTATAGTTCCACCCGACTTATCGGGTCCACATTGCCGACACCCCAAATTTCAGAGCCGTACAATAATATTGGTTCAACCTTTGTGCGATAAAGTTCTGTTACAGTTGGGATCGATAACTTAAGTTTTCGCATTTTGCATATGAGACCAAACATTGCTTTATTTGCCTGCTCACATCTGAGCTTCTTCTCGGTAAGGAATTAACCATCGTGTGAAAACGTAACACCGAGGTACTTGTATTCGTCAGTAAGTGTGAAATGAATTGGTCCGATTTATTATGAAATACTACGACGTTACTTTTGGTGTTGTTTATTCCAGTAATTACATTATTGTGCATAATCATTGAGCATATGCTGTAAAATGGAATGCGCCTTGCGAGAAAAATACGGTGTCGTCTGCATAGAGTAGACAAAGTAGCTAACCGAAATTTAAGTTGTTCTGTAATCGGGAAATTTGGAAGCCGCCACCTAAATAGGTCCTAAGATGTTCCTCTAAATCGTTCGTGTATAATGAAAATAAGATAGGTAACAGATTTTCAACTTGTCGGACACCAGTATTACAATTGAATAGTGAGGAATATTCGCCACTAGAAAACACACAAGATGTTATTCCGTCATACATATTGATGATGACGTTTAAAATTCGAACTTTTATTCCAGAACTGAAAAGTTTCTGCCACATACGTATACGACAAAGACTGTCAAGGGCCTTTAATAAATCTATGAAGGCACAATAAAGTCGCTTACCATACTTCTTTGACAACTCAATCAAACAGTTCAAGGAAAATAAATGATCAATTGTTGAGTAACCACTCCGAAACCCGACTTGATTCTCAGATAAAATAAGATTCTGATCCAAGAATGATTGAATGCCATTACCGAGGATAGATGTGAATAGTTTAGAAATACAACTGACCAGAGTGATTGGTCGGTAGTTGTCAGGGTCACGGGGGTCCTTGGATTTATAGAGTGGTTTTATTACACATATTCCCCATTCTCGTGGTACAACACCACTTTTCAATATAATGTTAAAAAACAGTTTAGAAATTCCCTCATAACAACAGGGGCGAATCTAATAGATTCCACTCTTATATTATCGATACCGGAAGACTTACCTGAGCTCATCTTGGATATGGCGAAATTTATTTCTTCAATCGATATTTCATAGTCCAAGATGTCAACATTCAGATTACTGACATGGAAAAATTCATCATCAACGCGTGCATTGGACGAGGCGTAATAATCGCGAAAATGCGAGATATTTGGCATTCTTCTGGTATATAATTACTTCGCTTTTGACGCTCCAGTACATTCCAATATTCTTTGGTGTTAATGGAGGTAAACGATCGTAGCTTTTCACGGAGGCTTGCGTAATATTTATATTTACTTTTTCGAAGCGAGTTTTTATATGTTCGCCGAGCTTGTTGATTGTTTTATATGTTGATTGTTTTATATGTTCGCAGAGCTTGTTGATTTTTGATGGTTTCGGCTCCCAAACAATCAACAAGCGTTTGTATGCCGCAAACGCTTTTATATATGCACGATGCGCACGAATGCAATCACAACTGAACCATGGTGATTTCGCAGCTTGAACTTGTTTCTTATGACTATTCACTGGCCGACTACCCAGTGCTGCATGACACTGTTGCATCCTGGTAAATACATTCAATGTCTCATTCAAATACGACATGTCAGCATCAGTTATATACTCGGTATCATTGAACTTGTTCACAGATTCGAAAAAGGCCTGCACAGCAAGTGGATCAAAAGATTCTCCAAAGTGCATAACTTTTTCATCAAGCTACGGCTTAATACATCACGAGGTACAAATGGCAGCCCGCAAGGTTCGGCACGGATTCGCTCAGTGGTACGCGCATCGTGAGATCTTGAAAAGTAAGGCGGAGTGAACATCACTGAATAATTCATTGAGTTCATTGACCTAAAGGAAGTGATATGAGCTACAATTTCAGGTGAATATAGAAGGTAGTCAATCAAACTTGCGTTACGACATGTCAGCTGACCAATCCCATTATCTGCTCCAATTCGGCCATTCTCGATACGTAGTTTTGCACTATACAGATATCTATTAACTTATAACCAAAGTTGTTTGTTTTCGGATCACGTGAACACCGATGAGTGTGTTGCACGGGTTCACTGGTCTTCATGAGTGTAATCAATCAGTCTAGCAGTCCTAGCATTAACATCTCCAACCATGATAACATTATCACAATGGACTGACTTAACTTCGACTATGGACGTATATATAGTTTCGAAACATTCATTGGAACTATACTTAGTTCCTTCAGGCGGGATATAAACATTTCCAATTACAATTGAACACGTGTGGTCTAGAGTAACCTTAATCCACATAATATACTCGCATGTGAACGGGAGAGTTCATATTACTGATACAATCTGTCACCAATACACATTAGCCACCGGACCGGTAATGTGATATAGTATGGCTATTATGTTGAACCTGAATGAGATAGGCGGGTACATCAATTCGGTCAGCGTCGTCAGTTTTGGTCTCTTGCAAACGAATTATATCAAATTGTCCCAAAAACATTAAGAATTCCGGATCATCCAATCTGTTCAAAATGGCACCTGTATTTAAAGAGCAGATATTCAATTCAGCCCTCCTTTCCACAGGTCCTTAGCTGCGCGAACCCGTGTTCCCAACCGGGGCCGGGACCCGTGACCTGTTAGCTGGATGTGGGTTTGGTGGGATTGGAGCAGTTAATGGAGCGCTTGGGCGCATTACATAACTTTGATTAGCCATCATATCTCCACCATGGCACGACCAGTAATCAGTGGGCCCTGTGGGCAACTGGTGCTGTCCGGGGTGCATGGGGCTACCATGGCATGTACTGGTAAGGTTCGTATCTGCACATAGTTCTTCAACATTGGAACAGGACAGCCCTGTCTATTAGGATCCCACATATAAGGAGGTGGATCGTTCGCACACACAACTTGATTGTTCAAAATCAGTTTTTCAGAGACAACGCGAGAGACATTACCATTATTTCTCGCATTTTTGCAACCGGGAACACAATGTTCTTCCTATAACCCTGAACTTCTCTCGGGTATTGTTCATACGTTCTTATCTTGGAATCACATAGTTCCCTAACTGCTTTCTTGATCATATCGCGCTGTTTATAATGACAGAATCTGGCTATCAGATGATGGCTATCTTTTGACTTTCCGAGCCTGTGCACGTTACCAAATGCTATACGTTCAGTAATATACAACTTATCAGAAATAAATTCCCTAAGCATATCCTCAGTGGAAAAATCATCAGATTCAATTTAAGAAATTCCAACAAAAATCAAGTTATCTATCTATACTATATATTTTGAGACTTCCGTATATATATATATGTGTGTACTTTATAGAATCGAAAACGGCTGGCTCGATTGAGTTCAAACTTCCCATCTAAGGGTAAAAAACCACGAACACCGTAGTTGTCGCGTTTTGGAGAAGCTCTGAGCACCCTTTCTCCACTCCCAAAATCACAGCAAAGGCACGGCGGGGGTTAATCGCGTTGATAGTTAAAGAGCGTTCCTATCCGCACTGTCGTTGATAAAGAGCGTATGTGTGTAATGTAATTATTACGTCTGGGTCTGGGCGTGTGCGTGTAAGACTGTATCCAGACATGAGCGTGTTGTGTGACGTATTTTGTGTATTGCCGTGGCAAAATTAGACCCCCACGGCATCCCCATGTCAATTTTAATTCACATTCCCAACACCTAGCAGGGACAAATATCTCTTATAATAGCCAGCATCAAGGCGAGTCTTGTAACGTATTAATTCAAATGCTTTCGATCAAACAACATTCAAAAAATTTAATTAAAACTCATTGAAAGTCATGTTTCTGACAAAGCCATGGGACAAATCCCGCCAGTGGCGGGCTAACCTGCTAGTCTATCTCATATATATTTTGAAGACCTCTGTCTGTTTGTCTGTCTGTCTGTCTGTCTGTCCTTAATACAACTCTACGATTCTCGACCGATCGGGACGAAACTTGGTACGTGTGTGTAGTTTGACCAGGCGGCGGTCGTTGTCGCATTGGCGAGCCCGTGCGACGCCCGTGCAGCGCATGCGCAGACGAGATATCGGAAACGGGTGGAGCTATCGACTTGAAATTTGGTATGTGAATGTATCTTGCCCCGATTACGAATTTTATCGGGTCGCCGAGCCCGTGCGACGCCAGCTTCGCGCATGCGCAGACGAGATCTCGGAAACGGGTGGAGCTATCGACTTGAAATTTGCTATGTGATTGTATCTTGCCCCGGATACGAATTTTATCGGGTCGCCGAGCCCGTGCGACGCCAGCTTCGCGCATGCGCAGACGAGATCTCGGAAACGGGTGGAGCTATCGACTTGAAATTTGCTATGTGAATGTATCTTGCCCCGGATACGAATTTTATCTGGTCGCCGAGCCCGTGCGACACCAGCTTCGCGCATGCGCAGACCAGATATCGGAAACGGGTGGAGCTATCGACTTGGAAATTTGGTTTTTGAATAGCCAGGACAACGTCGGGCTCATCGGCTATCTATTATATATTTTGGAAGATCTGTCTGTGTGTGTGTGTCTGTCTGTGTGTGTGTTCGCGATGAACTCGAAAACGGCCAAGCCGATTTCGATGAAACTTGGTATGTGGGGGTATTTCGACCGGGGGGGTGGCATGGGCCTATTAATTTGTCCGTGCGACGTGACATTGACCTTTAAATCGGGTAATTTCAAGGTCAAACGCCCGAATATCACGGGATTTCGATGAAACTTGGTATGTGGGGATACATAAGGCCGGGGAGTGGCATAAACCTATTAATTTGCCCGTGCGATGTGACCTTGACCTTGAAATTGGGTCATTTCAAGGTCAAACGCCCGAATATCACGGGATTTCGATGAAACTTGGTATGTGGGGTACTTTCGTATGGCGAGTCTCATAAGCATATTCATTTGCCCGTGCGACGTGACCTTGGCCTTGAAATCGGGTCAATTCAAGGTCATATCGCCAATTTTGATGAAATTTCGACGAAATTTGATACGTGGAGTTACTTTTGTCCACTGAGTGTTTTGGACGGGTCGAGTCGTGACCAATTCAAAATGATCAATTCAAGGTTAAATCGGGTAAAACCGGATGGATTTCGACGGGCACGTTTGTCGGGTACCTTTGTCCGGGCAGTGTTTTGGACTGGTCAAATCGTGACCCCACTTGACCTTGACCTTCAAAATGGACAATTCAAGGTCAAAACCCGGACGAAGTCGGGTCACCTTCTAGTACTATATATTTTGAGACTTCCGTATATATATATATATATGTACTTTATAGAATCGAAAACGGCTGGCTCGATTGAGTTCAAACTTCCCATCTAAGGGTAAAAACCCACGAACACCGTAGTTGTCGCGTTTTGGAGAAGCTCTGAGCACCCTTTATCCACTCCCAAATCACCACAAAGGCACGGCGTGGGTTAATCAAGTGATTATTTAATGAGCGTTTGTTTTTGACGCATCGCTATAAAGAGCGTCTGTTTACCATTCAACGTTATTAGCATCTGCAGAGAGATATACGGGAACATTGAGTGGTTTCCTATGCGGGGAGATTTATTGGATGCCATAGTACTCTTACAACATCATTGTTATAGTATGTATGACACTTAGGTCAGGGCTTAGGGGGTAGTTATAGGCATAATGCTTCTCAGAAATCCCGGTTACAAACCAACACTCACAATTTCGTATTTACGCAAACGTATACGGGAACAAGTGCTTTCCTATTTTTAGAACGCAACACATGATACCAAACAAAATTACGCCGCGTTGGTGATGGCGTTCACGACGGGATTAATTGACTGTCCACTCTTTGCGAGGATGGGGTTCACGACGGGATTAACTTTGCGGGGACTATTGACCATCTCGTAAGGGTGGACAACCTCTGTCAGGGGCTGCTCAATGGCCACGGGCAGGTTAAAAAAACCATACCTCTTCTGGGTCTGGGCGTGTATAGACATGAGCGTGTTGTGTTCCTAAGAACACGGAGCGTGTTGTGTTCCTAAGAACGCGGATCGGGTAAGTTTTTCCGCCCTTGGTGAGCTCAAACTTCGTATATAAGTGTAAAAACACACGGGGATCGTCGACGTCGCATTGTGTGAAACATTCTTATGTCTGTCGTTCCTAGGAACGGGGGAATTTTTCATCGGGTCAGTCTTAACCTTCAAACGGGTACCCACAAATTATATATTGTGACCCCGACATGACCTTGACCTTGAAAATGATCAATTCAAGGTCAAATCGGGTAAAATATTGAAAAACACAATATTAACTCATTGAAAAACGCAAACAGAACATAAAATATTGTCATGTTTCTGACCAAGCACGCCAGTGGCGGGCTAACCTGCTAGTCTACTATATAATTTGAGACTTCCGTATATATATATGTGTGTGTGTATATACATATGTATGTGGGTACATCATGGAATCCAAAACGCGTGTTTAGATTGAGGTCAAATTTCGTATGTAAGTGTAAAATACCACCGATACGGTCGTGGTCGCGTTTTGGAGAAGCTCAGAGCACCGTTTCTCCAATCCCAAATCACCGCAATCGGCACTTCGGGGTTAATAGCGTTGATATATAAAGAGCGTTCGTTTTCCGCAGTGTCTATATAAAGAGCGTCGTTTTCGCTATCTACTTATCTGTATGACGGGAGTCTGTAGCCTGTCGCTCGAAATAATTTCACGACGGGAAGCGTTTGTTTTCAATTCAATGCAATGTTATAGCTCGAGCGTTGTCTGTCGTTCCTAGGAAGGGGGGATTTCTACGGGTAAATTTCGTTTCGCTATCTACTTATCTGTATGACGGGAGTCTGTAGCCTGTCGCTCGAAATATTATGCAGAGACATTTCACGACGGGAAGCGTTTCTTTTCAATTCAATGCAATGTTATCGCTCGAGCGTTGTCTGTCGTTCCTAGGAAGGGGGGGGGGATTTCTACGGGTAAATGTTTCCGCCAGAAACAAAAAAAATAATTAAAACAATTTAAAATTAAAAAAAATAAAAAATAAAAAAAACAATTCAGAAAAAAAATATGTTAAATTTAAAAAACATTAAATTCATATTAAAAAATAAAAAACAAAAATAAATAAAAACAAAATAATTAAAAAAATGTCATGTTTCTGACGAAATTTGGTACAAATGCAGCACAAGTGTCTCGGAACCTGTTGCAATTGCTTTTTCGAACAAAGGCATGGGACGAATGCCGCCAGTGGCGGGCTAACCTGCTAGTCTCATATATATTTTGAAGACCTCTGTCTGTATGTTTGTTTGCATGTTTGTTTGTCATTTATACAAATCTACGATTCTCGACCGATCAGGACGAAACTTGGTACGTGTGTGTAGTTTGACCAGGCAGTGGACGTTGTCGTATTGGCGAGCCCGTGCGGCGCCCGCTTCGCACATGCGCAGACGAGATCTCGGAAACGGGTGGAGCTATCGACTTGAAAATTTGCTACGTGAATGTATCTTGCCCCGGATACGAATTTTATCGGGTCGTCGAGCCCGTGCGACACCAGCTTCGCGCATGCGCAGACGAGATCTCGGAAACGGGTGGAGCTATCGACTTGAAATTTGCTATGTGAATGTATCTTGCCCCGGATACGAATTTTATCGGGTCGCCGAGCCCGTGCGACGCAAGCTTCGCGCATGCGCAGACCAGATGTCGGAAACGGGTGGAGCTATCGACTTGAAATTTGGTTTTTGAATAGCCCGGACAACGTCGGGCTCATCGGCTAGTACTATATATTTTGAGACTTCCTATATATATATGTGTGTACTTTATAGAATCGAAAACGGCTGGCTCGATTGAGTTCAAACTTCCCATCTAAGGGTAAAACCCCACGAACACCGTAGTTGTCGCGTTTTGGAGAAGCTCTGAGCACCCTTTCTCCACTCCCAAAATCACCGCAAAGGCACGGCGGGGGTTAATCGCGTTGATAGTTAAAGAGCGTTCATATCCGCAGTGTCGTTGACAAAGAGCGTATGTGTGTAATGTAGTTCTTACGTCTGGGTCTGGGCGTGTGCGTGTAAGACTGTATCCAGACATGAGCGTGTTGTGTGACGTATTTTGTGTATTGCCGTGGTAAAATTAGACCCCCACGGCATCCCCACGGCAATTTTAATTCACATTCCCAACACATAGCAGGTACAAATATATCTTAGCCAGCATCAAGGCGAGTCTTGTAACGTATTAATTCAAATGCTTTCGATCAAACAACATTCTCTATCGCACTCATATTTCGAATCCACTGCAATCGACCTATTTTTAGAACGCAACACATGGTACCAAAATTACGTCGCGTTGGTGATGGGGGTGCACGGCCGGATTAATTTAAATATGTCATGTTGGTAACAATATCTAGCCGAGAATTCCTCAGACCTACAGACGAATGCGACCAGCAAATTTCAAAATTGGTCACTTGACCTCCCCATGAATATCTTCTGGGAAATTCCAGGGAATGCGTGCCCATTATCGGGCCATTGTGTGTGTCGCGGTCGAGGTAAATACACGTGGTTGCGAATTACGTCACGCCACGTGGATCCAGGCGGAAGTTAACATGACCCTTCCGATGCCGCGTACGTTAGTGATATCGGAGTCATAGCGTGCGCGTTATGTTGTTTGACTGACCGCAGTGCCCGATCCGCCGAATGTGAACATGTTAACAACTGTTACGGCAGTCCGTGGCCCACGGCAGTCAATTGCCGTGGCGGATATTGAAGCCTACGGCGATTGCCACGGCAATGCCGATTGCCGTGGTGAATGTGTGTCCTTTGTAGACTCGAACCGATTGAGCTCAAATTTGCTACCTACGGGAAGTCTCATGGACGGGTTAAATTGTGGTGACCCCGACCTGACCTTGACCTTGAAAATGATCAATTCAAGGTCAAATCGGGTCAAATTGAAAAACAAAAAATTAAATTAAAAAGGCACAATTAACTCATTGAAGAATTTTTTTTTAAATTAAAACTCATTGAAAGTCATGTTTCTGACTAAGCCATGGGACAAATGCCGCCAGTGGCGGGCTAACCTGCTAGTCTGATATATATTTTGGGACTTCTGTTTGTCTGTTTGTCTGTTAGCTATGGCCGGGAAAACTGCCGGACGGATTGAGGCCAAACTTCCTATCTAAGGGTAAAATCCAAGATGGAGTGTCATCGCACCGTTTCTGAGAACGTCAGAGCACACATTCTCCAATCCCCCGCCACCGAAAATGGGAATTAATGGGTTAATCGCGTGATAGTTAAAGAGCGTTCGTATCCGCAGTGTCGTTGATAAAGAGCGTCTATGTTTCTAGACATGAGCGTGTTGTGTCTGTGTACAGACATGAGTGTGTTGTGTGATTTTTAATTTTGTGTTCGTACTTAGGGGTTCCTGGGAATGTGGGAGATTTTCATCGGGTCACTTTTTCCACCCGATGTGACCTTCACCTTAAAACGGGTACTCACACATGATCTAATATATATTTTGGTACTTATGTCTGTTTGTTTGTCTGTTAGCTATGGCCGGGAAAACTGCTGGACGGATTTCGACGAAATTTGATACCTACTGGTAATTTTTTCCGGGGAGTGTTTTGGACGGGTCAAATAGTGACTCCGACCTGACCTTGACCTTCAAAATGGTCAATTCAAGGTTAAATCCCGGACGAAGTCGGGTCACCTGCTAGTATATATATATATATCATACCTCTAGCTTCCAAGTCAATAACCCCCTCTGTGGTTTTTATCTGAGCGTCGCATACATTGTCCAACTCGGCGACTATTCTATTGAAATTATGTAGCAAACCATTCACCGCCTGGCCAATATTCGATTGTGTCTGGTGAAATTGAGTAACTGCACGTGAGTTATTGTCTGGTATTAATCTCAAGTCGCTGAAATATGTACATAATGAATCGACCTTGTTCTCAACAGCTGATAAGCGAGTTCCGAAGGTTTTAATATCATCTTTGATTTTTTCTGCTGTGTCGAACCGTTTTTACAAATTTTGGAGCATTGTTATTATAGTGTCATTCTTATCATCGGAATTGTTGGGGAGGAACGAAACTATTCTTTGGTGAGTGTTCATATTCAATGGGGTTTTGGGAATTGTGGATTCACTGCTAAATTCGTCACTCAAATCAAGACACTGTTTACTACCATCAGATTTTGTGGGTTCCTCATTAAGTATAGAACATGAAGATTTGATAACATGTGCGATCTCACCCGAAAATGAATCGTTTGTCTCCGGTGACAGCATCCTGACTTCCTTTGCTGGCGGTGGTGTTAAGTCGCGACTAGCCTTCCGTCTCGTCGAAATTTAATTTACATCTTCCATCGTTTCGAAAAAAGCTGCATTTAGCTTCACAATATCGATCTTTAGTATTAATGTTACAATTAGGAGATAAACGTACCCTGTTAAGTTGTACATTCTGGGATTCGAACATGAAAACAATTTGTGAACGAGCCGGTTGTACAACCAAACAGGGTATGTTTATCTCCATTGTAATTCAATCTAGCAAGGAATTTGCACACAAAAAACTGTATAAAAAGTATAATTTAGTAATTTTCATGACACGAATCGAGACTTCCATTTTGCCGTTGTCACCGTGCAAAAATCGTTGGGTTTGTTCATTGCGTTACTCGGAACACTGCATGCTCCGTAACAAGTTCCTGTGGGCGGGTTGGCTCGTTTCGCGACTCCGTTCTGCACCGGTGAAATTTTACCGTGCTACATTCAGATTTGATGCACGCTGAAGCGGCCGATGAACTGTATCTATAGACAACAACGCGCGGGAGGGCTCGTTTCGCTACTCCGTTCTGCGCCGATGAAATTTTTACCGTGCTAAATTTAGATTTGATGCACGCTGAAGCGGCCGATGTCGGTGAATCGAAAACTAAAGTTAGCCGCTCTTGGCCAATCAGAATGCTTGTTTTTAGTGACAAATACTCAATTGAATTACATTTATATATGATTCCAACGACCAAATTGTCGATTAACATGTATAAATAAGCAAAATATAGTCGAAAACGAGAAAGCAATTCAAATTCCAACCGACATGCGCAATCCCTCGCAATACAAACAATTAAGGATACGTTCACAAGATGACAACTGAACATATTTACATGCATGATTTTATGATTATTATGGTGCTTTGTGTAGTGGCTTCCCGAGCATATATGGTTGATTCTTGGATCGTTTTAACTATTATCGGAGCAGGGTTTTGTGCAAAGCGGCATTTTCATCATATATATGTTAATCAACTGTTAGTCAGCACTCTGGAAGGCAGCACATATTTTCGGTATAGATCAATAATGGAGAACTGGTGGTTGAGTGGAGGAGTAGGTCCATTTATAAATGGGGAGTCAGTAGAATACTAAACTGCGTACTTCATATATACTAAAGCAATTTGCAGTCTTTCCTTGTGAATATATTTTTGTTTTTAATTCAGTTATCGAAACGCTTAGTTGCTACAATATATTGCTGAATTATATCGAACAGTTTCTTATTACTTTGGGACGAGATATATAGTATTCCGAGAAGAACTTCAGGATCAGGAAAGACAGCGCGCTCAGACTGATACAAGGTGTAGCTAAAGAATTTAAAAGAAAACATGAATGGCATCTTCGGATGGATTTCCACAGAAGCACGAAGGGCTGTTGGAGATATAATTGTTAAACATGTCAGAGCGGAGTTCGCTACATATCTATTTCGGATGCGACAGTGTAGGATGCTGTTTTTGTTGTTGTACTGCGTGGAAGTGCAAAGGATGGACAGGTGATGGGTAGAATAGTTGCAAATTTAAATATTGACTATTGGCCAACGTCAGAGGTTAGATTTTATTCCACTCAATGGTTGCTGCCGCAATAACATTTGCCAGGTCGCCTCAAGCTGTAACGACGACACATCGTTTGCTCGTGGGGAGTGTAAATGATAGATAGGATGGGGCTTATTCGTTTACTATTTTATATTATCAGAAATTATAAGAAATAACAGTTTGTATTTCACACGGAATACAGGTACAGTCTGGGTGAGTAGAAAAGTTATTTTCTTATTTCAGATATTTGTCAAAGTTTAGATAACTGCAGTTATTGCGAAAGCTGCAGTGCAAACTATTCAATATTTGATGGCCTGCATTCTATATAGTATGAATGATTTTTGAATATATTTTCATTGTCCAGGTACATCTGAACAATAATTTCGTCCTTGTTGGTACAGGGTCATCTGAGTTCGATATTTTTATATCTTCAAGATTGGCTTTTATTTTAAACCGGATTTAAAGTGTGGTGTGTAGATATGTTAAATATTTGGGGTATCACAGTGGGTAACTTGCGAAATACCGACTTGAATCCCCCACGGCAGGCTGTAATAAGTTATTGACGAGAGTTCAAAGTGATGCGCATTCGTCTTTCGTTGACTGGCCAGGAACCATCTAAATGGAATAGCAAAAAATAGTGCCACTATCAACTCTTAACTTGCCACTATTAACAATTAACTTGCCAAATTGCAATGTACTGCCTGCAATAAAATTACAGACACGCTCATGTTGCCCTCGCACCACTAAGATCGCCACATATATATATAGAGGAACCACCATCGACTATAATCACGAAGAAACAAGGGCGAATCGCTTATCAAAGCATGGCAATTAACCATTGAAAAGCCATCACCGCAGAAAATGTTTGCCGTGAATGTTTTCGTCCTTGTATGAGCAGTTTTTGTGAGACTCCCATACTAAATCACCATAGTTCAAATGTTTATTTCTCAAGTAAATCATGTTGCATGATATTATGAGAAGATAATACATAATTATACAATACAATACATGGTGTGCAACAGTGGAAAAGGGTTTTTCAGTGTGGGGGGGGGGGGAGCTATTCAATATTTATATTATAGGGCATCACAATGTTGTTTGATGACATACATCACTAAATCGCGCTATCTCCTCGGAACTGTTGGAGATAGACAGCATATGGGTGATACTGTCTGGTGAGGTCTCGTCCGGGCTGTAATTAGTCACACCCATCAGAGATCAAGGGCAGTAATGCAGAGCACAGAGAAATTCCCACGAAACACAAATAAACATCATAGCTTTAACCCTTGATTTACTAAATGAATTCTCCCATGCATGCGTATAGAGTATACAAGTATACATTGGAACGGTCTATTATTAATTAGCATGATCAGACGACATATATAGGCGAAAAGATAATGGGAGCTATCGTCAATGAGTATTTAGTAAATAATAATAAAAGGGTAATGTGCGATCTGCAATAAACACGTTACCATAGATCCCATGACCACTGCAGCTTTGGAACCAGTTAAAGATCGAGGACATTTTAAATGGCTAACGCTATACATTTTAGTCAACACGATGCACCATGGAAGTTGATTAGTTGACTACTAGGGACGGACAGCCTTCGTTGTAGGTTATAATTTAGAAATAACATTGATCAAATTTTAATTTCCTCAAGAGTATACTAATGGTATAGCATAATGATGATATGAATGCGGTATTATTCACAAAAACACGCTTTGTGTCAGAGAAAATGCAGGTCGAGTGTTGTTTAGTTTCTCGCAAAAAAACAACGCAGTGAATTGTTTATAAGCAGAGTCAAGACATTGCGGCATTTCCTTACTTAGATTCGCGCGCATTATACGTCGGTTGTCAAACCCCTAATTTGGTGCGTCTACAACTTACAACTCACAATACTATCATAGTAAATTCCTTATTTGGTATGTATTATAATGGTTTTCACCATAAAAATGCTACATGGTGTAGTATAGTTTGTAAAACTGCCATTATATCAGCCACATGTACATTACTTCGATTTCGGGTAATGTCCCTAGCAGCATTTACCACCCCTATAAGTAAGAGATATGGTAATTTTTCAGTCAGGTCCACACTAGCAACAACTATTATAATTATTTTCATCTTAAGATCCTACATAGTGTAGTTTAATTTATTAAAACTGTCATAATATGATCATATGTATATTTTTCGATTTTGGGTATGTCCCTAGCAACCGTTACCACCCATGTAAGTAAGAAATATGGTATGTTTTCTATCAGGTCTACACTAACAACAACTAGTATAATTGTTTTCACCATAAAAATGCTACATGACATAGTTTAATTTGTTAATACTGCCATAATATCCGTCATATGTGCATTTCTTTTATGTCGGGTAGTTGCCTAGCAACCGCTGCCAAGGAAGGACCTCCCGCGAATGCTTCCATATCTGAAAATGATCAGTTGTGTATAAGGATAATATGTGGCAAGTTCATGCTTTTATCACCTTTTGCACAATTATTGTGTATTTCTACACCAAGCGCCTGGACTAATATTTTGGTTATAAGAAATTACTAACAGGATTGAAAAATATTCATCTCTTTGTAAGAACAATTATATTATGTACACGTTTTCTGTCTGATCATTTCCCAATCATGAAGTGACGTGGATTAGGTGGATTTTGAATTGACAGCGTGTAGAATGGGTCCATTAAAGTACAATTTGGTGTGATCTGAATGCGATTGTTGATGGCGCCAATCATTTTATCTTCGCCTTCCACAGCGCAACAGAACATTTTCATTGGACGATTCGATAGTTCCGAGTGTTTGTCTATAAACAAATGGTTCTGTAACTTTTTTGATATTTTTTACATAACAAAGCGTAGAAACGTGACAATAACATGCAATAATTTTTTTGTTTTTCAATGAGTTAATTGTGCCTTTTTAATTTTTAATTTAATTTTTTGTTTTTCAATTTTACCCGATTTTTTTGGTTGTTCAAGGTCAGATCGGGGTCACAATTTAACCCGTCCATGACACTTCCCGTAGGTAGCAAGTTTGAGCTCAATCGGTTCGAGTCTATAAAGGACACACACATATATATGACGCTTCCCGTAGGTAGCAAGTTTGAGCTCAATCGGTTCGAGTCTATAAAGGACACACACACATATTGTGGGTACCCGTTTCAAGGTGAAGATCACCTCGGGCGGAAAATCGTTCCTAGGAAGCCATAAGTACGTAAGAATCACACAGAAGCGAGTTCCAGATACAGGAAACAAAACCGTATGCGAAAGCCGAAGTGAATAAAGCGCGTTAACCGGTTAACGAACCCAAATATGGAAGATCTTTATCAATGACACTGCGGATACGAACGCTCTTTAACTATCAACGCGATTAACCCCGCAGTGCCGTTTTTGTGACTGAGAGTGGAGAACGGGTGCTCTGAACTTCTCCAAAACGCCACGACGACCATTCCCGTGGGTTTTTACCCTTAGATGGGAAGTTTGAGCCAAATCGATCCTGCCGTTTTCGAGTCTAAAGGACAAACACATATATTCACGGAAGTCTCAAAACATATAGTAGACTAGCAGGTTATAGCCCGCCACTGGCGGCGTTCGTCCCATGACTTTGTCAGAAACATGCCTTTTTTATTTCAATGAGTTAATCCACTGGCGGCAATCGTCAGAAACATGACAATTTTTAATATTTTTAATTAAATTTTTTAATTAATTTTTTTAATTAATTATTTAAATATTTTTATTTTTTTTCAATGAGTTAATTGTGCCTTTTTTATTTTTTATTTGATTTTTTTGTTTTTCAATTTTACCCGATTTTTTGGGGTTTTTCAATGAACACGTCCATGACACTTCCCGTATTTAGCAAGTTTGAGCTCAATCGGTTCGAGTCTATAAAGGACACACACATATATATGACACTTCCCGTAGGTAGCAAGTTTGAGCTCAATCGGCATTCCCTGGAATTTCCCAGAAGATATTCATGGGGGGGTCAAGTGGCCAATTTTGAAATTTGCTGGTCGCATTCGGCTGTAGGTCTGAGGAATTCTCGGCTAGATATTGTTACCAACATGACATATTTAAATTAATCCCGTCGTGCACCACCATCACCAACGCGACGTAATTTTGGTACCATGTGTTGCGTTCTAAAATAGGTCGATTGCAGTGGATTCGTAGATGACGAAATATGAGTGCGACAGAGAATATTGTTTGATCGAAAGCATTTGAATTAATACGTCACAAGACTCGCCTTAATGCTGGCTAATAGATATTTGATAGGTGTTGGGAATGTGAATTAAAATTGCCGGGGGATGCCGTGGGGGTTTAATCCGATAAAAATGTCCCCGTTCCTAGGAAGCGAGTTCCAGATAACGTAAACAAACGCCGTCCTCCGTTCAGTATGCGAAAGCCGAAGGGAATAAAGAGCGTTAACCGGTTAACGAACCCAAATATGGAAGATGTTTATCAACAACACTGCGGATAGGAACGCTCTTTAACTATCAACGCTATTAACCCCGAAGTGCCGTTTTTTATGAATGAGAGTGGAGAACGGGTGCTCTGAGCTTCTCCAAAACGCCGCGACGACCATTCCCTTGTTTTTTTTAACCTTAGATGGGAAGTTTGAGCCCAATCGGTGCAGCCATCTTCGATTCTATAAAGTACACACATATATATATACGGAAGTCTCAAAATATATAGTAGACTAGCAGGTTAGCCCGCCACTGGCGGCATTTGTCCCATGGCTTTGTCAGAAACATGACTTTCAATGAGTTGTTTTTTTTTGTTTTTTTTCTTCAATGAGTTAATAGTGCCTTTTTAATTTAATTTTTTGTTTTTCAATTTGACCCGATTTGACCTTGAATTGATCATTTTCAAGGTCAGGTCGGGGTCATAATTTAACCCGTCCATGAGACTTCCCGTAGGTAGCAAATTTGAGCTCAATCGCTTCGAGTCTATAAAGGACACACATTCACCACGGCAATCGACATTGCCGTGGCAATCGCCGTAGGCTTCAATATTCGCCACGGCAATTGACTGCCGTGGGCCACGGACTGCCGTAACAGTTGATAACATGTTCACATTCGGCGGATCGGGCACTGCGGTCAGTCAAACAACATAACGCGCACGCTATAACTCCGATATCACTAACGTACGCGGCATCGGAAGGGTCATGTTAACTTCCGCCTGGATCCACGTGGCGTGACGTAATTCGCAACCACGTATATTTACCTCGACCGCGACACACACAATGGCCCGATAATGGGCACGCATTCCCTGGAATTTCCCAGAAGATATTCATGGGGAGGTCAAGTGACCAATTTTGAAATTTGCTGGTCGCATTCGTCTGTAGGTCTGAGGAATTCTCGACTAGATATTGTGACATATTTAAATTAATCCGGCCGTGCACCCCCATCACCAACGCGACGTAATTTTGGTACCATGTGTTGCGTTCTAAAAATAGGTCGATTGCAGTGGATTCGAAATATGAGTGCGATAGAGAATGTTGTTTGATCGAAAGCATTTGAATTAATACGTTACAAGACTCGCCTTGATGCTGGCTAAGAGATATTTGTCCCTGCTAGGTGTTGGGAATGTGAATTAAAATTGCCGTGGGGATGCCGTGGGGGTCTAATTTTGCCACGGCAATACACAAAATACGTCACACAACACGCTCATGTCTGGATACAGTCTTACACGCACACGCCCAGACCCAGACGTAAGAATTACATTACACACATACGCTCTTTATCAACGACACTGCGGATAGGAACGCTCTTTAACTATCAACGCGATTAACCCCCGCCGTGTCTTTGTGGTGATTTTGGGAGTGGAGAAAGGGTGATAGGAGCTTCTCCAAAACGCGACAACTACGGTGTTCGTGGGTTTTTACCCTTAGATGGGAAGTTTGAACTCAATCGAGCCAGCCGTTTTCGATTCTATAAAGTACACTCATATATATATATACGGAAGTCTCAAAATATATAGTACTAGCAGGTTAGCCCGCCACCGGCGGCTTGTCCGAAACATGACATTTTTATATATATTTTTTAAATTTTTAGCTCCACGCGTTTCAATAAGAAAAATTTGTACCCGGTAGCTCCACCAGTTTCCGAGATCTGGTCTGCGCATGAAAATGTGTACCCGGCGCAAGATACATTCACATGCCAAATTTCAAGTCGATAGCTCCACCCGTTTCCGAGATCTCGTCTGCGCATGCGATGCACGGGCGTCGCACTGGCTCGGCGACCCGATAAAATTTGTACCCGGTGCAAGATACAGTCACATAGCAAATTTCAAGTCGATAGCTCCACCCGTTTCCGAGATCTCGTCTGCGCATGCGCTGCACGAGCGTCGCACGGGCTCGGCGACCCGATAAAATTTGTACCCGGCGCATGATACATTCACATAGCAAATTTCAAGTCGATAGCTCCACCCGTTTCCGAGATCTCGTCTGCGCATGCGCTGCACGGGCGTCGCACGGGCTCGCCAATACGACAACGACCACCGCCTGGTCAAACTACACACACGTACCAAGTTTCGTCCCGATCGGTCGAGAATCGTAGATTTGTATGAAGTACAACACACACACAAACATAAATATATAAGAGAGATATGTAAATTAGATAGATTGTATCAAAATATATAGGAGAGATATGTAAATGATCTACACACCATTACTGGTGTTTGTCAAAGTTTAGTGGGGTATATCAATACTCATTCACGATCATATCATTGAGGTCCGGAGGGTGTGGACTATCTCTCGAATACAAGGAGTTCTCAAAATATATAGAAGAGACTAGAAGGTGGCCCGACTTAGTCCGGGCTATTCAAAAAAAAAAATTCAAGTCGATAGCTCCACCCGTTTCCGAGATCTGGTCTGCGCATGCGCGAAGCTGGCGTCGCACGGGCTCGGCGACCCGATAAAATTCGACTCCGGGGCAAGATACATACACATACCAAATTTCAAGTCGATAGCTCAACCCGTTTACGAGATATATAGCACAATGTCATTTGCGGATACCTCGGCCAGTGATGAGTTAACGCGACATCGGCCGGTTAAGAGTTAACGCGACACGTCACGATCTGTTGATGGCGTAATATATTTACGCAAGTTTTTCGATGAGCGAAGCATGGTCCTGTGTTCTTCCCGATAATTAAGGTAGAAACTTTAAACGTACACAGGCGTGTGATACATCATTTCTTATTTAGCAAGTTTGAGCTCAATCGGTTAGAGTCTATAAAGGACACACTCATATATATGACACTTCCCGTAGGTAGCAAGTTTGAGCTCAATCGGCATTCCCTGGAATTTCCCGTAGATTGGCAGATTCCAGTAGCTTTATAACGGTATATCTGGGGAGAAATCTGATGCTATATTCGTGATTATCTGGGATGATTTCGGTATATACCGAAGGTATATACTGTAAAAACAGAGCGCGCCATCCGTGCTCGCAGGGAATAAATTTCGAGCGATAACGTTTGCGTTCCCGTATAACTCTGCAGATGCGAATAACGTTGAATGGGAAACAGACGCTCTTTATAGAGATGCGTCAAAAACAAACGCTCATTAAATAATCACTTGATTAACCCCCGCCGTGCCTTTGCGGTGATTTGAGATTGGAGAACGGGTGCTCTGAGCTTCTCTAAACCGCGACTACGGCGGTGTCGGTGGTATTTTACACTTACATACGAAATTTGATCTCAATCTGTACACGCGTTTTGGATTCTATGAAGTACACACACACACACACACATATACGAAGTCTCAAAATATATAGTATAGACTAGCAGGTTAGCCCGCCACTGGCGTGGTTGGTCAGAAACATGACATTTATTTAAAATTATTTTAGTTTTTTTTTGTTTTGTTTTTTTTGTTTTAATATTAATTTAATGTTTTTTTTTAATTTACTTAATTATGTTTAAATTTTTTTAATTTTAAATTGTTTTAATTAATTTTTTTAATGATTTTTTTGTTTCTGGCGGAAAAATTGACCCGATGAAATCCCCCCTTCCTAGGAACGACAGACAACGCATTGTTTGTTTTTCAATGTGTTAATTCATGGTACCCGTCTCCCCGAAAAGAGCGGACAGTCAATTAATCCCGTCGTGAAATCTCGCTGCATAATATTTCGAGCGATAGCGTTGCGTTGAATTGTAAACAAACGCTGCTTAGATCAATTCTGCCTTTTTAATCGAGATAATTGCATTTCGTCGCGCATCCGTATTTCGGACGCATGGGGTCAGTCGTTTAGCCACGTCCATTGCAATAAAGAGCGTTAATCCTTAACACCTCCGAATATGGTAAATATAAAGATCGTTGATGTCTTAACCCCCGAAGTGGCGTTTGCGGTGATTTTGATGATTGGGAAGGGAGAAGGGGTGCTCTGTGCTTCTCCAAAACGCGACCATGACGGTGTCCGTGGGATTTTACCCCTATATACGAAATTTGAGCTCAATCTGTAAACGCGTTTTCGATTCTATGAAGTACCCACATACACACACATATATATACGGAAGTCTCAAATTATATAGTAGACTAGCAGGTTAGCCCGCCACTGGCGGCATTCGTCCCATGGCTTTGTTTCAGAAACATGACATTTTTGTAATTATTTTGTTTTTATTTATTTTTGTTTTTTATTTTTGAATATGAATTTAATGTTTTTTAAATTAGTATATTTTGTTTCTGAATTGTTTTTTTATTGTTAATTTTTTATAATTTTAAATTGTTTTAATTAAATTGTAAATTGTTTTAATTATTTTTTTTGTTTCTGGCGGAAAAATTTACCCGTAGAAATCCCCCCCTTCCTAGGAACGACAGACAACGCATTCTTTGTTTCGTGAAATCTCTCTACGATAACATTGCATTGAATTTAAAACAAACGCTTCCCGTCGGGAAATCTGTCTTCGGGTCGTTGTTGTTGGCATCACGGCTCCCCGAAAACTCTCACATTGCCGAAAACGTGTATTTAGTAATATCGTTGTTGTTGATATTTACGGCTTGGGTGCTATTTTCTTATTTAGCAAGTTTGAGCTCAATCGGTTAGAGTCTATAAAGGACACACTCATATATATGACACTTCCCGTAGGTAGCAAGTTTGAGCTCAATCGGCATTCCCTGGAATTTCCCGTAGATTGGCAGATTCCAGTAGCTTTATAACGGTATATCTGGGGAGAAATCTGATGCTATATTCGTGATTATCTGGGATGATTTCGGTATATACCGAAGGTATATACTGTAAAAACAAAGCACGCCATCCGTGCTCGCAGGGAATAAATTTCGAGCGATAACGTTTGCGTTCCCGTATAACTCTGCAGATGCGAATAACGTTGAATGGGAAACAGACGCTCTTTATAGAGATGCGTCAAAAACAAACGCTCATTAAATAATGACTTGATTAACCCCCGCCGTGCCTTTGCGGTGATTTGAGATTGGAGAACGGGTGCTCTGAGCTTCTCTAAACCACGACCACGGTCGTGTCGGTGGGATTTGACACTTACATAGGAAGTTTGAGCTCAATCTTTACACTCGTTTTGGATTCTATGAAGTACACACACACACACACACATATACGAAGTCTCAAAATATATAGTATAGACTAGCATGTTAGCCCGCCACTGGCGGCATTCGTCCCATGGCTTTGTTCGAAAAAGCAATTGCAACAGGTTCCGAGACACTTGTGCTGCATTTGTACCAAATTTCGTCAGAAACATGAAATTTTTAAAATTATTTTGTTTTTATTTTGTTTTTTATTTTTTAATATGAATTTAATGTTTTTTAAATTTAATATATTTTTTTTCTGAATTGTTTTTTTTATTTTTTATTTTTTTTAATTTTAAATTGTTTTAATTAAATTTTTTGTTTCTGGCGGAAAAATTTACCCGTAGAGTCTCTGCATAATATTTCGAGCGACAGGCTACAGACTCCCGTCATACATATAAGTAGATAGCGAAACGAAATTTACCCGTAGAAATCCCCCCTTCCTATTTCGAGCGACAGGCTACAGACTCCCGTCATACAGATACCCGTAGAAATCCCCCTTCCTAGGAACGACAGACAACGCTCGAGCGATAACATTACATTGAACTGAAAAGAAACGTTTCCCGTCGTGAAATGTCTCTGCATAATATTTAGAGCGACAGGCTACAGACTCCCGTCATACAGATAAGTAGATAGCGAAAACGACACTCTTTATATAGACACTGCGGAAAACGAACGCTCTTTATATATCAACGCTATTAACCCCGAAGTGCCGATTGCGGTGATTCGGGATTGGAGAAATGGTGCTCTGAGCTTCTCCAAAACGCGACCACGGCCGTGTCGGTGGGATTTTACACTTATATACGATATTTGAGCTCAATCTGAACACGCGTTTTGGATTCCATGAAGTACACATATACACACACACATATCCATTTATACTATATATTTTGAGACTTCGTATATATGTGTGTGTGTGTGTGTGTGTACTTCATAGAATCCAAAACGCTTGTACAGATTGAGCTCAAACTTCCTATGTAAGTGTCAAATCACACCGACACGACCGTGGTCGCGGTTTAGAAAAGCTCAGAGCACCCGTTCTCCAATCTCAAATCACCGCAAAGGCACGGCGTGGGTTAATCAAGTCATTATTTAATGAGCGTTTGTTTTTGACGCATCTCTATAAAGAGCGTCTGTTTGCCATTCAACGTTATTTGCATCTGCAGAGAGATATACGGAACATACATTAAATTTAAAAAACATTTGTTTCTGACCAACCCTGCGAGCACGGATGGCGCGCTTTGTTTTTACAGTATATAGTTATATACCGAAATCATCCCAGATAATCACGAATATAGCATCAGATTTCTCCCCAGATATACCCTTATAAAGCCACTGGAATCTGCCAATCTACGGGAAATTCCAGGGAATGCCGATTGAGATCAAACCTGCTACCCACGGGAAGTGTCATATATATGAGTGTGTCCTTTATAGACTCGAACCGATTGAGCTCAAACTTGCTAAATAAGAAAATAGCCCCCAAGCCGTAAATATCAACAACAATTGAGCTTAAACTTGCTAAATAAGAAAATAGCCCCCAAGCCGTAAATATCAACAACAACGATATTACTAAATACACGTTTTCGGCAATGTGAGAGTTTTCGGGGAGCCGTGATGCCAACAACAACGACCCGAAGCCCTGAATGCCAACAACAGATTCAATGCAATGTTATCTATTATGCAGAGATATTTCACGACATTACGACGGGTACGGCAGACTCAAAATATTATGCAGACAGATTTCCCGACGGGAAGCGTTTGTTTTAAATTCAATGCAATGTTATCGTAGAGAGATTTCACGAAACAAAGAATGCGTTGTCTGTCGTTCCTAGGAAGGGGGATTTCTACGGGTAATTTTTTCCGCCAGAAACAAAAAAATGTATTAAAACAATTCACAATTTAATTAAAACAATTTAAAATTAAAAAAAATTAACAATAAAAAAACAATTCAGAAACAAAATATATTAAATTTAAAAAACATTAAATTCATATTCAAAAATGTCATGTTTCTGAAACAAAGCCATGGGACGAATGCCGCCAGTGGCGGGCTAACCTGCTAGTCTATTATATATTTTGGAAGATCTGTCTGTGTGTGTGTCTGTCTGTAATCGATGGACTCGAAAACGACCGAGCCGATTTCGATGAAACTTGGTATGTGGGGGTATTTTCGGCCGGGGGGTGAAATGGGCCTATTAATTTGCCCGTGCGACGTGACCTAGACCTTGAAATCAGGTTATTTCAAGGTCAAACGCCCGAATATCACGGGATTTCGATGAAACTTGGTATGTGGGGGTACTTTCGTATGGGGGGGGGGGTCTCATAAGCATATTCATTTGCCCTTGCGATGTGACCTTGACCTTGAAATAGGGTCAATTCAAGGTCAAATCGCCAATTTTGAAGGGATTTCGACGAAATTGTATACATAGGGTTTCTTTTGTCCACTGAGTGTTTTGGACGGGTCGAGTCGTGACCCCGACCTGACCTTGACCTTCAAAATGATCAATTCAAGGTCAAATCGGGTAAAACCGGATGGATTTCGACGGGCACGTTTGTCGGGTACTTTTGTTCGGGCAGTATTTTGGACTGGTCAAATCGTGTCACCTTCTAGTATATATATATATACGGAAGTCTCAAAGTATATAGTAGACTAGCAGGTTAGCCCGCCACTGGCGGCGCTGGTCCGAAACATGACATTTTTTTCGCTTTTCAATGAGTTAATCGTGCCTTTTTAAGAGAAATTATTGTACCCTCCCTAAATGAGGTATGATTTAAGGTACATCGGGCGGAAAAAAACTGACCCGATGATGTCGTTGTTGTTGGCATTCAGGGCTTCGGGTCGTTGTTGTTGGCATCACGGCTCGGGGCTACCCAAAAAATCTCACATTGCCGTATAGGGAAAATAGGATTGCGTGTATTTAGTAATTTTAACTAATTATTTTCTCGCCAACAATGTCGTTGTTGTTGATATTTACGGCTTGGGGGCTGTTTTCTCGCCAACAATGTCGTTGGGGCGTTCACGGTTTGGGGCAGTGGCCATATAGCTGCGTCAGTTAGCAGGAATCGAGGGGTGTAAGTTTAGAGCTTGTTTATATTAATGTATTGAAAATAGACTAAGATTTTCAGCCGTAACAAGAAATGTATATATGAGAAAATGTAAATTCTATATTTTGCGAGGTATTAGCAAGTTTTATTTTATCGCCAACAATGTCGTTGTTGTTGATATTTACGGCTTGTGGGCTATTTTCTGGCCAACAATGTCGTTGGCGTTCACGGTTTGTGGCAGTGGCCATATAGCTGCGTCAGTTAGCAGGAATCGAGGGGTGTAAGTTTAGAGCTTGTTTATATGAATGTATTGAAAATAGACTAAGATTTTCAGCTGTAACAAGAAATGTATATATGAGAAAATGTAAATTCAATATTTTGCGAGGTATTAACAAGTTTTGGCTCAACGGGTTTAGCAGTTTGAAGTGAATATTGATATAAAAATATACATATACAGATATAACAAAATGTAGAGTTTCTCATCGTGGATCGCGAGCGAATATCAATTAACCTCGAAGTGCCGTTTCCGATGATTTGGGATTGGAGAAACGGTGCTCTGAGCTTCTCCAAAATGCGACCACGGCCGTGTCGGTGGTATTTTACACTTATATACGAAGTTTGAGCTCAATCTGAACACGCGTTTTGGATTCCATGAAGTACCCACATATATATATATACACACACATATATATACGGAAGTCTCAAATTATATAGTAGACTAACTGGTTAGCCCGCCACTGGCGGCATTCGTCTCATGGCTTTGTTTCATAAACATGACATTTTTTTAATTTAACCAAATTTCAAGTAGATAGCTCCACCCGTTTCCGAGATCTGGTCTGTGCATGCGCGAAGCTTGCGTCGCACGGGCTCGGCGACCCGATAAAATTCGTATCCGGTGCAAGATACATTCACATAGGAAATTTCAAGTCGATAGCTCCACCCGTGTTCCAGATCTCGTCTGTGCACGCGCTGCACGGGCGTCGCACGGGCTCGGCGACCCGATACAATTCATACCCGGGGCAAGATACATTCACATACCAAATTTCAAGTCGATAGCTCCACCCGTTTCCGAGATAACGCATTCTTTGTTTTTCAATGAGTTAATTCATGGTACCCGTCCTCCCCGTCCTAAACTTCAGAGCGGACAGTCAATTAATCCCGTCGTGAAATCCCTCTGCATAATATTTCGAGCTCTTAGATCAATTCTGCCCTTTTAGTCGAGATAATTGCATTTCGTCCGCATCCGTATTTCGGACGCATGGGGTCAGTCGTTTAGCCACGTCCATTGGAATCCGCATCGGACGCATGGGGTCAGTCGTTTAGCCACGTCCATTGCAATAAAGAGCGTTGATTGTTAAAACCTCCGTATAAGGTCAATATAAAGATCGTTGATGTCTTAACCACCGCAGTGCCGTTTTTTTGTGACAGACATTGGAGAACGGGTGCTCTGAGCTTCTCCAAAACGCGACCACGGTCGTGTCGGTGGGATTTTACACTTACATACGAAATTTGAGCTCAATCTGAACACGCGTTTTGGATTCCATGAAGTACCCACATATATATATACACACACATATATATACGGAAGTGTCAACTTATATAGTAGACTAGCAGGTTAGCCCGCCACCGGCGGCGTTTGTCCGAAACATGACATTTTATGACATGCTTATTGTTTAATACTAATTTAATTTTTTTTTAAATGTAAGCTTGAGTCGCACGGGCTCGGTGACCCGATAAAATTCGTATCCGGGGCAAGATACATTCACATAGCAAATTTCAAGTCGATAGCTCCACCCGTTTCCGAGATCTCGTCTGCGCACGCGCTGCACGGGCGTCGCACGGGCTCGGCTACCCGATAAAATTCGTACCCGTGGCAAGATACATTCACATACCAAATTTCAAATCGGTAGCTCCACCCGTTTCCGAGATCTCGTCTGCGCATGCGCGAAGCTGGTGTCGCACGGGCTCGGCGACCCGATAAAATTTGTACCCGGGGCAAGATACATTCACATAGCAAATTTCAAGTCGATAGCTCCACCCGTTTCCGAGATAACGCATTCTTTGTTTTTCAATGAGTTAATTCAATGTACCCGTCCTCCCCGTCCTAAACTTCAGACGGACAGTCAATTAATCCCGTCGTGAAAGTCGAGATAATTGCATTTCGTCCGCATCCGTATTTCGGACGCATGGGGTCAGTCGTTTAGCCACGTCCATTGGAATCCGCATTTCGGACGCATGTGGTCAGTCGTTTAGCCACGTCCATTGCAATAAAGAGCGTTGATTGTTAATACCTCCGTATAAGGTCAATATAAAGATCGTTGATGTATTAACCACCGCAGTGCCGTTTTTGTGACTGAGATTGGAGAACGGGTGCTCTGAGCTTCTCCAAAACGCGACCACGGCGGCGTCGGTGGGATTTTACACTTACATAGGAAGTTAGAGCTCAATCTGTACACGCGTTTTCGATTCCATGAAGTACCCACATACATATATACACACACACACATATATATATATACGGAGTTCTCAAATTATATAGTAGACTAGCAGGTTAGCCCGACACTGGCGGCGTTGGTCAGAAACATGATATTTTGTGGCTTTCCAACGAGTTAATTGTGCCTTTTTAATCAAGAGAAATTATGGTACCCGTCCCTAAAAGATTTAAGGTACATCGGGCGCAAAGAACTGACCCGATGAAAAATTGTTGAGCCCGACGTTGTCCGGGCTATTCAAAAACCAAATTTCAAGTCGATAGCTCCACCCGTTTCCGAGATCTCGTCTGCGCATGCGCTGCACGGGCGTCGCACGGGCTCGCCAATACGACAGCGACGACCACCTGGTCAAACTACACTCACGTACCAAGTTTCGTCCCGATCGGTCGAGGTGTTGGTATCTGATGCAAAAGACGAAATTGTGAGTGTTGGTTTGTAATCGGGATTTCTGAGAGGCATTATGCCTATATCCACACTAACTACCCCCTAAGCCCTGACATAAGTGTCATACATACTATAACAATGACGTTGTAAGAGTACTATGGCATCCAATAAATCTCCCTGCATAGCTAACCACTCAAAAGTATTGTTCCCGTATATCTCTCTGCAGATGCTAATAACGTTGAACGGTAAACAGACGCTCTTTATAGCGATGGGTGAAAAAAAAACGCTCATTAAATTATCACTTGATTAACCACCGCAGTGCCGTTTTTTGTGACTGAGATTGGAGAACGGGTGCTCTGAGCTTCTCCAAAACGCGACGCCGACGGTGTCCGTGGGATTTTACCCTTAGCCGTTTCCGATTCTATAAACTACCCACACACACAAACACACACACACACACACACACATATATATATATACGGAAGTCTCAAAATATATAGTATAGAAGAATAGCAGGTTAGCCCGCCACTGGCGTGGTTGGTCAGAAACATGACATTTTTTTAATTATTTTGTTTTTATTTATATATTTTTTTTAATTTTAATATTTTTATTTTTTTTTATTTTTTAATATTAATTTAATGTTTTTTAAATTTAATTTAATTTTTTTTGAATTTTTTAATATTTATTTAATTTTTATTCTAATTGACCTATTTATTTAATTTGTATTCTAATTGACCCGATGAAATCCCCCCTTCCTAGGAACGACAGACAACGCATTGTTTGTTTTTCAATGAGTTAATTCATTGTACCCGTCTCCCCGAAAAGAGCGGACAGTCAATTAATCCCGTCGTGAAATCTCTCTGCATAATATTTCGAGCGATAGCGTTGCGTTGAATTGCAAACAAACGCTGCTTAGATCAATTCTGCCTTTTTAATCGAGGTAATTGCATTTCGTCGCGCATCCGTATTTCGGACGCGTGGGGTCAGTCGTTTAGCCACGTCCATTGCAATAAAGAGCGATAATCCTTAACACCTCCGAATATGGTCAATATAAAGATCGTTGATGCCTTAACCCCCGAAGTGGCGTTTGCGGTGATTTTGATGATTGGGAAGGGAGAAGAGGTGCTCTGAGCTTCTCCAAAACGCGACCACTACTATGTCCGTGGGATTTTACACTTATATACGAAATTTGAGCTAAATCTGTACACGCGTTTTCAATTCTATGAAGTACCGACATATATACACATATATACATATATATATATACGGAAGTCTCAAATTATATAGCAGACTAGCAGGTTAGCCCGCCACTGGTGTGGTTGGTCAGAAACATGACATTTTTATAATTATTTTGTTTTTATTTATTGATTTTTTTTGAATTTTTTAATATTAATTTAATGTTTTTTTAAATTTAATTAATTATTTTTAAATGTTTTTAATTTTAAATTGTTTTAATTAATTTTTTAAATGAATTTTTTGTTTCTGGCGGAAAATTGACCCGATGAAAACCCCCCTTCCTATGAACGACAGACAACGCATTGTTTGTTTTTCAATGAGATAATTCATGGCACCCGTCCTAAACATCCCCGTTCCTAGATTAGTCCCCGAATTGACCCGATGAAATCCCCCCTTCCTAGGAACGACAGACAACGCATTGTTTGTTTTTCAATGAGTTAATTCATGGTACCCGTCTCCCCGAAAAGAGCGGACAGTCAATTAATCCCGTCGTGAAATCTCTCTGCATAATATTTCGAGCGATAGCGTTGCGTTGAATTGTAAACAAACGCTGCTTAGATCAATTCTGCCTTTTTAATCGAGATAATTGCATTTTGTCGCGCATCCGTATTTCGGACGCATGGGGTCAGTCGTTTAGCCACGTCCATTGCAATAAAGAGCGTTAATCCTTAACACCTCCGAATATGGTCAATATAAAGATCGTTGATGCCTTAACGCCCGAAGTGGCGTTTGCGGTGATTTTGATGATTGGGAAGGGAGAATATGTGCTCTGAGCTTCTCCATAATGCGAACACGACGGTGTCCGTGGGATTTTACACTTATATACGAAATTAGAGCTCAATCTGTCCACGCGTTTTGGATTCTATTAAGTACCCACATATATACACACATATATACACACATATATACGGAAGTCTCAAAATATATAGTAGACTAGCAGGTTAGCCCGCCACTGGCGGCATTCGTCCCATGGCTTTGTTCGAAAAAGCAATTGCAACAGGTTCCGAGACACTTGTGCTGCATTTGCACCAAATTTCGGCAATAGTCAGAAACATGACAATTTTAATTTAATTTTTTGTTTTTCAATGAGTGATTTTTTTTGTTTTTCAATGAGTTAATTGTGCCTTTTTAATTTTTGTTTTTAAATTTTACCCGATTTTTTTTGGTTTTTCAAGGAGTTAATTGTGCCTTTTTAATTTGTTTTTCAATTTTACCCGATTTTTTTTTTGTTTTTCAATGAACCCGTCCATGACACTTCCCGTATTTAGCAAGTTTGAGCTCAATCGGTTCGAGTCTATAAAGGACACACACATATATATGACACTTCCCGTAGGTAGCAAGTTTGAGCTCAATCGGCATTCCCTGGAACTTCCCAGTCAATATTTAGCAAGTTTGAGCTCAATCGGTTCGAGTCTATAAAGGACACACTCATGTATATGACACTTCCCGTAGGTAGCAAGTTTGAGCTCAATCGGCATTCCCTGGAATTTCCCAGTCACCAACGCGGCGTAATTTTGGTACAATATAGAGACCAATTGTACATCGGCTGTCATGTGTAGTAAAGATGTCTTATAAGCCGACATTGCCGTGGGGATGCCCGTTCCTACACGCGTTTTCGATTCTATGAAGTACCCACATATATACACACATACATATAATATATATATATATATATATATATATATATATATATATATACGGAAGTCTCAAATTATATAGTAGACTAGCCGATGAGCCCGACGTTGTCCGGGCTATTCAAAAACCAAATTTCAAGTCGATAGCTCCACCCGTTTCCGAGATCTGGTCTGCGCATGGGCGAAGCTGGCGTCGCACGGGCTCGGCGACCCGATAAAATTCGTATCCGGGGCAAGATACATTCACATAGCAAATTTCAAGTCGATAGGTCCACCGTTTCCGAGATCTCGTCTGCGCATGCGCGAAGCTGGCGTCGCACGGACTCGGCGACCCGATAAAATTCGTATCCGGGGCAAGATACATTCACATACCAAATTTCAAGTCGATAGCTCCACCAGTTTCCGATATCTCGTCTGCGCATGCGAGAAGCTGGCGTCGCACGGGCTCGGCGACCCGATAAAATTCGTATCCGGGGCAAGATACATTCACATACCAAATTTCAAGTCGATAGCTCCACCCGTTTCCGAGATCTCATCTGCGCATGCGCTGCACGGGCGCCGCACGGGCTCGCCAATACGACAACGTCCACCGCCTGGTCAAACTACACACACGTGCCAAGTTTCGTTCCGATCGGTCGAGAATCGTAGATTTGTATGAATGACAAACATACAGACAAACATGCAAACATACAGACAGAGGTCTTCAAAATATATATGAGATTGGCAGATTCCAGTAGCTTTATAACGGTATATCTGGGAAGAAATCTGATGCTATATTAGTGATTATCTGGGATGATTTCGGTATATACCGTAAAAACCAAGCGGTCACTGGAGCCGTATTTATACTCGTCGTGTATATAGACGCTCAGTACGGTAACATTGTATTGAACTGAAAACAAACGCTTCCCATCGTGAAAACATCTCTCTGCATAATATTTCGAGGGATAAAATTGCATTGAATTGAAAACAAACGCCGGCTTCCCGTCGTGAAAATCTCTCTGCATAATATTTCGAGCGACAGGCTACAATCTCTTCTGCAGATGCTAATAACGTTGAATGGTAAACAAAACGCTCTTTATAGAGATGCGTCAAAAACAAACGCTCATTAAATTATGACTTGATTAACCACTGCGGTGCCGATTGCGGTAGACGCTCAGTACGATAACATTGTATTGAACTGAAAACAAACACTTCCCGTCGTGAAATCATCTCTCTGCATAATATTTCGAGGGATAAAATTGCATTGAATTGAAAACAAACGCCGGCTTCCCGTCGTGAAAATCTCTCTGCATAATATTTCGAGCGACATGCTACAATCTCTCTGCAGATGCTAATAACGTTGAATGGTAAACAAAACGCTCTTTATAGCGATGCGTCAAAAACAAACGCTCATTAAATTATGACTTGATTAACCCCCGCCGTGCCTTTGCGGTGATTTGGGAGTGGATAAAGGGTGCTCTGAGCTTCTCAAAAACGCGACCACGGCGGTGTCGGTGTGATTTTACACTTACATACGAAATTTTATCTCAATCTGTACACGCGTTTTGGATTCTATGAAGTACCCACATATATACATATATACGGAGTTCTCAAAATATATAGTACTAGCAGGTTAGCCCGCCACTGGCGGCATTCGTCTCATGGCTTTGTTTCAGAAACATGACATTTTTGTAATTATTTTGTTTTTATTTATTTTTGTTTTTTATTTTTGAATATGAATTTAATGTTTTTTAAATTTAATATATTTTGTTTCTGAATTGTTTTTTTATTGTTAATTTTTTTTAATTTTAAATTATTTTAATTAAATTGTAAATTGTTTTATTTAACTTTTTTGTTTCTGGCGGAAAAATTTACCCGTAGAAATCCCCCCCTTCCTAGGAACGACAGACAACGCATTCTTTGTTTCGCGAAATCTCTCTACGATAACATTGCATTGAATTTAAAACAAACGCTTCCCGTCGGGAAATCTGTCTTCGGGTCGTTGTTGTTGGCATCACGGCTCCCCGAAAACTCTCACATTGCCGAAAACGTGTATTTAGTAATATCGTTGTTGTTGATATTTACGGCTTGGGGCTATTTTCTTATTTAGCAAGTTTGAGATCAATCGGTTAGAGTCTATAAAGGACACACTCATATATATGACACTTCCCGTAGGTAGCAAGTTTGAGCTCAATCGGCATTCCCTGGAATTTCCCGTAGATTGGCAGATTCCAGTAGCTTTATAACGGTATATCTGGGGAGAAATCTGATGCTATATTCGTGATTATCTGGGATGATTTCGGTATATACCGAAGGTATATACTGTAAAAACAGAGCGCGCCATCCGTGCTCGCAGGGAATAAATTTCGAGCGATAACGTTTGCGTTCCCGTATAACTCTGCAGATGCGAATAACGTTGAATGGGAAACAGACGCTCTTTATAGAGATGCGTCAAAAACAAACGCTCATTAAATAATCACTTGATTAACCCCCGCCGTGCCTTTGCGGTGATTTGAGATTGGAGAACGGGTGCTCTGAGCTTCTCTAAACCGCGACTACGGCGGTGTCGGTGTGATTTTACACTTACATACGAAATTTGATCTCAATCTGTACACGCGTTTTGGATTCTATGAAGTACACACACACACACACACACACATATATACACGAAGTCTCAAAATATATAGTATAGATAGATAGACTAGCAGGTTAGCCCGCCACTGGCGGCGTTCGTCAGAAACATGACAACTTTTTGGCTTTTCAATGAGTTAATTGTGCTTTTTTAATCAAGAGAAATTATGGTACCCGTCCCTAAAAGAGGTATGATTTAAGGTACAAACTGACCCGATGAAAATTTCCCCCGTTCCTAGGAACGACAGACATAAGAATCACACAACACGCATTTTTTAATGAGTTAATTTTGTCTTTTTAATCAAGAGGAATTATGATACCCGTCCATAAAAGAGGTATGCCAACGATGTCGTTGTTGTTGGCATTCGCGGCTTGGGGCAACACGCATTTTTTAATGAGTTAATTCTGTCTTTTATATCAAGAGGAATTGTGATATCCGTCCCTAAAAGAGGTATGCCAACGATGTTGTTGTTGTTGGCATTCACGGCTTGGTGGCCACCCGAAAATTCTCGCCCGAAGATTATCACATCGCCGTAAAGAGAAAATTAGCATTGTGTGGATTTAGTAAATATTTTCTCGCCAACAATGTCGTTGTTGTTGGCATTCACGGCTTTTACGAGATGGTCATTCACGGCTTGGGGCAACACGCATTTTTTAATGAGTTAATTCTGTCTTTTTAATCAAGAGGGTATGCCAACGATGTCGTTGTTGTTGGCATTCACGGCTTGGTGGCCACCCGAAAACTCTTGCCCGAAGATTCTCACATTGCCGTAAAGAGAAATTTAGCATTGTGTGGATTTAGTAATTTGAACTAATTATTTTCTCGCCAACAATGTCGTTGTTGTTGGCATTCACGGCTTGTGAGTGACCCCCCCCCCCCCCACCTTTACGAGATGGTCAAAGGAGAAGGCAGTGGAAGTCCCGTCAGATTAAGGGACGTATCACACTGCCTCGTATTTACTAAATTTTAGCGGCCATATAAGGTGCGTGAGTTAGCACGAATCGAGGGGTGTAAGTTTAGAGATTGTTTATATGAATGTATTGAAAATAGACTAAGAATTTCAGCCGTAACAAGAAATGTATATATGAGAAAATGTAAATTCTATATTTTGGGAGGTATTATCAAGTTTTGGCTCAACGGGTTTAGCAGTTTGAAGTGAATATGGATATAAAAATATACATATACAGATATAAAAAAATGAAGAGTTACTCCTCTTGGATCGCGAGCGAATATCAACCCGATTAACCCCCGTCGTGTTTGCGGTGATTTTATTGATTGGGAGTGGAGAATGAGTGATCAGAGCTTGTCCAAAATGATGGGGACGATCCCTGTGGATTTTTACCCTTATATACGAAGTTTGAGCTCGATCCAACCAGTCGTTTTCGATTCTATAAAGTACCCATATACGCACATATATACGGACGTCTCAAAATATATATATAGACTAGCCGATGAGCCCGACGTTGTCCGGGCTATTCAAGAACCAAATTTCAAGTCGATAGCTCTACCCAGCCCGACGTTGTCCGGGCTATTCAAAAACCAAATTTCAAGTCGATAGCTCTACCCGTTTTCGAGATCTGGTCTGCGCATGCGCGAAGCTGGCGTCGCACGGGCTCGGCGACCCGATAAAATTCGTATCGGGGGCAAGATACATTCACATACCAAATTTCAAGTCGATAGCTCCACCCGTTTCCGAGATCTCGTCTGCGCATGCGCGAAGCTGGCGTCGCACGGGCTCGGCGACCCGATGAAATTCGTATCCGAGGCAAGATACATTCACATAGCAAATTTCAAGTCGATAGCTCCACCCGTTTCCGAGATCTCGTCTGCGCATGCGCGAAGTGGACGTCGCACGGGCTCGCCAATACGACAACGTCCACCGCCTGGTCAAACTACACACACGTACCAAGTTTCGTCCCAATCGGTCGAGAATCGTAGATTTGTGTTAATGACAAACATACAGACAAACATACAGACAGACAAACAGACAGAGGTCTTCAAAATATATATGAGACTAGCAGGTTAGCCCGCCACTGGCGTGCTTGGTCAGAAACATGACAATGTTTTTCAATGAGTTATTATTGGGTTTTTCAATATTTTACCCGATTTGACCTTGAATTGATCATTTTCAAGGTCAAGGTCATGTCAGGGTCACAATATATAATTTGTGGGTACCCGTTTGAAGGTTAAGACTGACCCGATGAAAAATTCCCCCGTTCCTTGGAACGACAGACATAAGAATGTTTCACACAATGCGACGTCGACGATCCCCGTGTGTTTTTACACTTATATACGAAGTTTGAGCTCACCTAGGGCGGAAAAACTTACCCGATCCGCGTTCTTAGGAATACAACACGCTCCGCGTTCTTAGGAACACAACACGCTCATGTCTATACACGTCCAGACCCAGAAGAGGTATGATTTTTTTAACCTGCCCGTGGCCATTGAGCAGCCCCTGACAGAGGTTGTCCACCCTTACGAGATGGTCAATAGTCCCCGCAAAGTTAATCCCGTCGTGAACCCCATCCTCGCAAAGAGCGGACAGTCAATTAATCCCGTCGTGAACGCCATCACCAACGCGGCTTAATTTTGTTTGGTATCATGTGTTGCGTTCTAAAAATAGGAAAGCACTTGTTCCCGTATATCTCTCTGCATAAAACATTTCGAGCGATAACGTTGCGTTTGCGTAAATACGAAATTGTGAGTGTTGGTTTGTAACCGGGATTTCTGAGAAGCATTATGCCTATAACTACCCCCTAAGCCCTGACCTAAGTGTCATACATACTATAACAATGATGTTGTAAGAGTACTATGGCATCCAATAAATCTCCCCGCATAGGAAATCACTCAATGTTCCCGTATATCTCTCTGCAGATGCTAATAACGTTGAATGTTAAACAGACGCTCTTTATAGCGATGCGTCAAAAACAAACGCTCATTAAATTATCACTTGATTAACCCCCGCCGTGCCTTTGCGGTGATTTGCGAGTGGATAAAGTCTGCTCAGAGCTTCTCCAAAACGCGACAACTATGGTGTTCGTGGGTTTTTACCTTTAGATGGGAAGTTTGAACTCAATCGAGCCAGCCGTTTTCGATTCTATAAAGTACATATATATATATATATATATATATATATATATATATCTATATCTATATTTGCGAATGTCTGTCTGTCTGTCTGTCTGTCTGTCTGTGTTCTATAGAAATTCACAGGGGACCATCTAGATGATGCCAAAGGGGTCTACTAGGAGTAGCTTTTTACGAGAAAGATAATGGTCGGGGTTAGAATTTTCTAAAGTGACGCCGTTGTTGTCAGGGGCAGAAAAGGGGGAGGGGCAGAACAAACATTTGTCGCCGATTGCCACCAAACTTATATATATACATCCCCATAATATGAGGAATCTAATGGCGTGGTTTAAATATGGCAAAAGTCGCGCCGTTCGCGTCAGGGGTGCCCGGAAGAGGGGGGGGGTAGATTTTTTTTCTGTCGCCGATTGCTACGAAACTTACATATAATCATCCCCATGATATGAAGAATCCAACGGTGTGGTTTAAATATGTCAAAAGTGGCGTCTTTTGAGTCAGGGATGAACGGAAAGGGAGAGGGGCACCAAAATTGATAAAACTAATTTTAGCGCCGATTTCCACCAAATTGATATATATTTTTCTTCATGATACAAGGAATCTAATTGTGCCATTTAACAACGCCAAATTGTTGTTTTTGGATGAGAGATTGGGAGGGGGTGGGCACTAAATTTGATAATAAGTCGACGATTGCCACCACACTTATACAAAATCATCCCCATGGTATGAGGAGTCTAATGGTGTGGCTTTTATCTGTCAAATGCGCGCCTCATTCGAGTCAGGGTTGAATTGAAAGGGACAGGGGCACCAAAATTGATGCACAATGTTTTTATCGCAAATTTCCACCAAATTGATACACGTTCTTATCCACGATACGAGGAATCTAATCGTGATTTAAAGACGCCATAGTGGTGCCGTTTGGGTGAGAGATGGAGAGGGGGGGGGGATTGGTACCAAATTTGATAAAAAGAATTGTTTAGTCGCCGATTATCACCAAACTTATAAACAATCATCTCCATGATATCAGGAGTGTAATCGTGTGGTTTAAGGATGTCACAAGTGGGGCCATTCGAGTCAGTGGTGTATAGAGATGAGAGGGACACAACAAATTATATCTATATGTTTAGTGCCGATTTCCACCAGATTGATACATATTCTTCTCCGTGATACGAGGAATCTTATCGTGTGGTTTAGATAGACCAAATTGGTGCCCTATGGGTATCTTAAATTTGATACGAATTTGTATTCTCGCCAATTTTCACCTATTTCATATATATGCATCTCTAATCTCTAATGAGTCTTAGTGTGTGCAGTTTGAGTCCGAAATAGGGACGGGAGGGTCACAAAAACTGATACAAAATATTTTTAGTACCAATTACCATCAAATTCAGACACGTTCTTCTCAAATGATACAAGAAATAAAATCGTGCTGTCTGTCTGTCTTTTTGATTTAATAATATTTATTCCCAATAATAATTTGTTACAATAATAATATATTGGTAATTCATGTAACCATGTTCCTTGTGTATGGGAGTGGATTCGGCTGTAAGCCTATATGGCTTATATATATGCCGTCTCCACAAGTGACCTTATCATCGGTGGACATAATTTAAATGGTGCGACAAAGCAAGCAATATTATGCTTGCATTACTCGAGTCGCGTCCCGTCGTGGAGTTGTCGGAGACAGGTAATGAGTTGGTCTATTCATGTACTAAATGTTTACACCATGTCTAATATATTATAGTATGGGTTTCATAGAATGGGTTCGTAAGAGCAATACAGACACAAGCATATATACAACATTTGTGTGTCACCTGTCGTGTCGGTCATCAGTTATTTCAATAGTTCCATATATTAGATATTTACTTAATGTAATTATTATTGGGCAGTGCCATATAATCTGTATATATGTTAGCTCGAAAAGCGTTCTGTCATGATTATGAATTTCTGGACTGTTTTAAATGTAAAAATATTTTCGCTCAGACTATTTGAAATCGTGCCGTTCAGTGCGCTCTCAATGGTTGTTCTTTCCAAACTACCAGAAAAACATTCGTTTCTTTGTCTACTGTATACTGGGCAGTGGAATAAGAAATGATTCGCCGTTTCATCACTTCCACACACACAATGAGGACTTGATCTGAGATAATTTTCACACAGGTCTTTATTAAGAAAACTACAACCAAGTCGCAATCTGCAGTGATGTATTTGCGCTGGGCGTGATTAATAGTAATAGTGGTAAATATAAGGTTCTCTACGGTTATTATCCGTGCTTCCTATTGCCGACTTAAAGTCACACAATGTTTCACACTTCCGCACATTGTCTGGGAGTGTGTTCCACATCTCAACGGCTGAGGGAAGAAAGGACTTTTCGTATGACGCAGTATCACGAGAAGGGTTAGTTAGGTGATGCTTTTTCAGTAGATATCGGTGCATATTCTCTGTTGATCTCGGAACTAAGGTATATAGATATGAGGGTGTCATTTTATAGAACATTTTGTAGAATTGGCATAATTTGGAGATTTTCCGACGTTCTGACAATTTTTCCCATCCAGTTTCCTTTATGAGGTTTTCATTACTGCAGCTTTTTGTTGCTCCAGTTACTATTCTCGCTGCCTCATATTGCACTTTTTCGAGCAAGTCGCTTTCGCCATTAGTACAACTGTCTTTTTGTCTGTCTGTGTGCGTTCTATATATAACTTCACGCGGTACAATTGAGATGGCACCAAGGCGTTCTAAGAGGGGTAACTTTTTACAAGGAAGATAATGGTGCGGGTTAAAATTTTCTAAAATGACGCTGTTGGTGGGAGGGGAAAATTAAAAAATATGGTGGTCAACAAAACTGATACAAAATATTTTTAGTACCAATTACCATCAAATTCAGACACGTTCTTCTCAAATGATACAAGAAATAAAATCGTGCTGTCTGTGTGTCTTTTTGTCTGTCTGTGTGCGTTCTATATATAACTTCACGCGGTACAATCGAGATGGCACCAAGACGTTCTAAGAGGGGTAACTTTTTACAAGGAAGATAATGGTGCGGGTTAAAATTTTCTAAAATGACGCTGTTGGTGGGAGGGGAAATTTAAAAAATATGGTGAAATAGTTTTGTCGCTGATTTCCACCAAACGAATACATAATCACCTTCCCAATATGGCGTTGTTCGAGTCAGCGTTGCATCAACAATTGATTTAATAAACCAAATTCCACCAAATTCATAC
This sequence comes from Siphonodentalium dalli, assembly GCA_032622095.1. Lineage (NCBI taxonomy): Eukaryota > Metazoa > Mollusca > Scaphopoda > Gadilida > Siphonodentaliidae > Siphonodentalium > Siphonodentalium dalli. The sequence continues at coordinate 65,219,163 of CP136067.1, read as the reverse complement.
ACGTTTTTCTCTAATGATATACCATGAATTAAATCACATTTGGTGTCGTTTGCGTCACGGATGGCGAGCGGATATGCACTATCATTGATAATATTGATATTCGCCGATATCCACATATAAGTTATATACAGTCACCAGGCCATCTCCATATCATTTTAAGTAGTTGGGCGTTCACATTTCACAATCCCGACACATGGTGACCCACATAAGTCACTTGAATAATTATATCTTCTTAACAGTCATATTTATATGGGAATGGCAATCAAGGCATTCACACAATGAGCTAGCAAAAAGAGATAACTAGAAGAAGCATTAAACGTATGTTTATCATTCTATTGAAGAGATACATATATTCGTGCAAACTGAGAGACCTCGAACCGTCAGAGGATTGCATATATATAATAAAAAAAATTAGTCTGTTCCATTCAATACAGTTTCCACAAAAAGTTACAATTTGTCAAGAGATATGGAAGGCCTGTTCAAAAATAGTGGTCACAGTGTGCAGTCAAATATAGTTTCTTCTGATATACAATAAAATGCAGTTAGTAGCACAAGACTTTTCAGGATCCTACCAATACTGACATCTGACAATGGTTTTAGAACAGACTCATCGACTGACATAAACAACTCAAAATCTCGCTCTGTGCCTGGCACATGTAGCTGATATATGTGCGCAGCAACATTTCGTTTAAACTAAGAATATTTAGCCAACATATAGCACCACTAACAGAGGAGCACCTGGAAATTTCTTTCAAACATCTGTATCTTCATGGAGATATGATAGCCAGGTGTCCTCGAGATCTTAGTCCAACCCACTAGATTGATTGATACATCTCAATAGGTAAAACCCAATTATCATCTTTTATCGAACTAATGTGTATATGATGTTCATGTATCATATTGTAACGGCTAATGTATACGCAGTTGTAAATAAATAAATACTTCATTATTGGTGGTACGGATTAATCGCGATAAACAGAATGACAATTGACAAGGTGAGCCACTACTTGGCGGTGTATTCTCATGCGCTCACACACAGTGTTGCCCGTCTGTCCCACATAAAACTCATGGCATCCAGAACATAATAATATATTCCATGACTGTAATAATCATGTTTTGTGATGCTATTTGAATAAACAATTTATGAGAAAACGTATAACACTTTAAGCAAGAGCATTCTCTATTCCCAACAAATATCCACAGCATACATTAACCTGGGCAACGCCGGGCAACCCTGCTAGTATATATATATATATAAGAATAAATTGAAAACATGGCTTAGAAAAACATCATTGTATTGTAACTAGGCCTTTCACAGCTACTGCTGATTTTGTATAATGGAAACACTGTGAATGAGCAACCGCCACAAATTTCCAGATGTTCGCTGAGATCAATTTGTCTCAGCTCTGGTTGTTTGATTTGTTGGCGGTGTATTCTCATGCGCTCACACACAGTGTTGCCCGTCTGTCCCACATAAAACTCATGGCATCCAGAACATATAATAATATAGATTAAGTTCCGTGATTTGCAGTCCATATCCGCATTGGGTTGAACTACTGTACCATTTTTAAACTTGAGTTGAGTACCAGTAACTATGTTTTTGCATGTACCGCATCTGGAATCTCTACACGTCCGAATTATGTATGTTGTATCGTTGCTGGTATCTAAACGGGCTCTCGTCAGTATTTTCTTCAAATTTGGTGGTTGTCGCTTACTTTGAAGTATATTATCCTCACTGACGAGATATTTCATTTTAGGACTCTTGTGTAGTATTGGTAGCAGTGTTTTTGCGGATTGAGTTACATTAGGGTGGCGTGGGTTGTGAGTTGTTACGAGTGGAATGAGATCGGACTCGGCTTGTATCTCTTTAATTTTTCTCAATTCTGATTTAGGTGTTTTTAAAGCTTCGTCGATTCCACTTGTTATTAGCTTGTCTGGGTAATGTTGGTCTTGTAAGAAAGAGTGCAGTTCTTGTAGCCGAACATCTCTAATATCAACATCATCTACAATTGTACAGATACGTCTGGCTAGACAATACGGTATACTTCTCTTCGTATGGGAAGGATGAGTATCTGTACTTTTATAAAATATATCGGTGGTGATGTGTATATATATATATATACGGAAGTCTCAAAATATATAGTATAGACAAGCAGGTTAGCCCGCCACTGGCGATATTCGTCCCATAGCTTTGTTCGAAAAAGCAATTGCAACAGCTTCCGAGAGACGTATGCTGCACCTAGGTGTAAAATTTCGTCGAAATCCGCCAGTTTTACCCGATTTGACCAGGGGGGGGGGGGGGGGGCGGAAAAAAACTGAGGGACACAAAGTACCGGGGGGGGGGGTAGGGGGGGTACCTAGGCGTAAAAAAATTACACGTAAATTTTTTCCTTATTCATTTAGGGTGGGGGTTGTCGGAAAAAATGTGCATGTAATTTTTTTCCAAATATGTATTTTGAGACTCACAACTTCAATTTTCTCTCATTTTATAGAATATGGATTAACCTTAATATCCAAATCATATATACATGAGTAGTACAATCCACATAAAACAATTTTGGATAACCACTGTCTTGGTTTACATGTGATATTGACCCCCATTAACCCTCTTAATAATGCCGACTATGTCAGTGTCTACCAGTCGAATGTAGAATTCTACCCTGCGATCGCTTATCTATCAAATTTTTACTGCAGAACTATCCCATGTATTAAACAATTTCTCCTCCAATGGTATCAGAAAACAGTTATATGCTGGTATCTCACTCATCTCATTTGCATCTTTTTAAAAGTCGAGGTAATGACTAGTTGTCATTTTTTAATTTGCATACATAGCGTTGCGATCACCAATATACATGTTTGTACATGTCATGACATCACGAGGTACAAATCTGCGTTCTACTGGTAGACAATGACCATTTTAGTCATAATAATTTAAACTAAGTTACCAAGCACCTTCTCGTGAATTGTATGCTCCGGTGTTTTTTTCGGTTTCCGGTCAAACCGAGTTGTTGTCCGGCTGGGGTAGATTTGATTTTTCTGGGGGGGGGGGGAGGTGGGTGGCAATGGTCAGTGAAAAAAAACCTGCAGTTTTTGCTGTTGGGGGGGGGGGGGGGGTACCCAAACCGAAGAAAACAGTCTTTTACACCCTGTGTCTGCAGTTTTTTCCCGGCCCCCCTAATTTGACCTTGAATTGATAATTTTCAAGGTCAAGGTCAGGTCGGGGTCACAATTTAACCCGTTCATGACACTTCCTGTAGGTAGCAAGTTTGAGCTCAATCGGTTCGAGTCTATAAAGGACACACACATATATATCATTTGTGGTACCCGTTTCAAGGTGAATATCACATAGGGCGGAAAAACTGACCCGGTCCCCGTTGCTAGGAAGCCCTAAGTACGTAAGAATCACACAACAAGCTCATGTCTGGATACCGACGCTGACGCCCGTGTACAGACATAAGAATCGCATTACGCACATACGCTCTTTATCAACGACACTGCGGATAGGAACGCTCTTTAACTATCAACCCGATTAACCCCGCCGTGCCGTTTTTTGTGACTGGGAGTGAAGAATGGGTGGTCGGAGCTTCTCCAAAACGCCGCTACCACCATTCCCGTGGGTTATTACCCTTAGATAGGAAGTTTGAGCTCAATCGAGCCAGCCGTTTTCGAGTCTATAGAGGACAAATACACACACCCACACACGCACACACCCCACACACACATATATATATATACGTAGTTCTCAAAATAAATAGTAGACTAGCAGATTAGCCCGCCACTGGCGGCATTTGTCAGAAACACGGGCACATGCAAAATCGGACCCGATTTGCAGTAAAATTGTCTTCGAATTTGTGGGAACTACACACGGTTTGTCATTAACATCAATTTCAATGTTCGCAGTTAAGAAGTAATATCATTGAATATGTGCTGGATTAATTTACAATAAATATGGCTGATTTATTAGATTGAAATAAAACAATATATCATAACGATAAAGCGCGAGTTATATTGCATGCACATGTATGTATAAATACTTGGATGCCACGCTTTTGCTCTATTTACCAGTAGCCACCTTTTCCAGAAAGTGAGGTCTGTAGAATTCATCTTGTCGCCGCCATGATACCAACCAAACGTACAGGATCCATAGGTTAGGGAACAATGTAAAAAATTTTATTCTATGATTACGACATGTTTTGCAGCCCAGCCCAGCCATTTATCACCATTTTGGGGTGTGACTAATTACCTCCGGAAACCACCCCCACGGGCCCGTGGACACTATACCTCGACGGTATAAGGTAGCAACATACCATCTGAGGGCAACCTAGATGATTTTACTCGCTCGCTCGTCTCCGGTCGGTGTTATTAACCCCACAAATACCGATATTGGCTAAGAGAGCCCGGGTGATTACGGGTGTCTTCGTGTGTTTTCGAACAGTATATTTTGGTGATGCGTGGTAGTGCAATACACCTGAGTGTGAATTCCATATATTGACTCGTTGATATATTAACATCGGCCGTGCACGCGTCAGCGAGTCAATATTTGGAAGTCACACTCAGGTGTATTGCCCTACCACGCATCAGCAAAATATACTGTCCGAAAACACATGAAGACACCCGGGCTCCACCGGGCTCTCTTAGCCAATATCGGCATTTGCGGGGTTAATAACACCGGCCGGAGACGAGCGAGCGAGTAAAATGTTCTAGGTGGACCTCGTGGGGTATGTCGCTACGTTATACCGTCGATATATAGTGTCCATGGGCACATGGAGGCGCCCGGGCGGTCCCGGGCTCTTTTTGTTTATATGGTATTTTAACGGATTTTGAGGCGTTAATAACATCGGCCGTGGACTCGTCAACGAGTCAATATATGGAATTCACACTCAGGTGTATTGCACTACCACGAATCACCAAAATATACTGCCCGAAAACACACGAAGACACCCGGGCTCCCCCGGGCTCTCTTAGCCAATATCGGCATTTGCGGGGTTAATAACACCGACAGAAGTCGAACGAGCGAGTAAAATGTTCTAGATTGACTTCGTGGGGTATATGTCGCTACGTTATACCGTCGAAATATAGTGTCCACGGGCCCATGGGGGCGCCCGGGCGGTCCCGGGCTCTTTTTGTTTATATGGTATTTTAACGGATTTTGAGGCGTTAATATCATCGGCCGTGGACGCGTTAACGAGTCAATATAATTATGGAATTCACACTACCACGCACCAACAAAATATACTGTCCGAAAACACACGAAGACACCCGGGCTCCCCCGTGCTCCTCCGTGCTCTCTTAGCCAATATCGGCATTTGCGGGGTTAATAACACCGGCCGGAGACGAGCGAGTGAGTAAAATCCTCTAGGTTGCCCTCAGGTGGTATGTCGCTTCCTTATAACGTCGAGATATAGTGTCCACGGGCGCGTGGGGGCGCCCGGGCGGTCCCCGGGCGGTCCCGGGTGGTAATTAGTCACACCGCCATTTTGGTGTGAGACCCTCCCTCATAACCTGAACGTGCTGATCAAGTACCTTTAATACGGGAGATTCCCAGAATACCACTCCTCTCAATTAAGTCTAACCGATGAATCACTTAACTACATGGGAATCCCAAACGCAAACAAACACGACAAACCTGATCCCCTGACTGCGACAATGTGGCCAAACCGTGGAGATGAAACAATAGCGATATATGTCGCTCATCAAAGGAACCGTGATCCTCTGTGTGGGGCGGGAGTCACGACCCGAGGAATGGTGGCGATACAACCAGCCGGGATCGACGATGGTGCCGAGCTTAGCATCAGCACCGTGGATATATGTGCGGCGAGGCGAAACAAAAATATAAATCCCATCTTAACTAGAGATAGTTTTCTGGCGTACATCTAGTTCAACAGTATTAATAGCAATGAGGATCGACATGTTTCGTCTGGATTTGGCGATACACATACATGTTTCTGAATCCGCGCGCCTATAGGAAATTTGGATGTACTTTTCTACAAAGGTGGGTACTTCTTATGGAGAAACCAAACCTTCCATAATATTTAAGAAGGATATCCTTGCTATACTTGTATATACTTGTTAAAATACGCGTATATGACGGTCAGACCTGGTCAGACACTTTATTTCTTCATTTTCAGAAGTGCACAGAAGGCCATTTGCCAAAATAATACATGTGATTAAAGTTAATAATGTGAAAATCTCGATATTTCGATTAGTATCTTGTAAATAGTTTATACTATAGCACTTGTCAGAAACCGCCAGCTTATTGTGAACGAAAATTACTAACATTTTAGATCGTCAGAGATTATGTCAGGGTTAATTGCATGATTACCCTCAATAAGTTACGGTATTTAATATCTTGTTCAGTAATGTTGCAATCGTCTGCTTCTTGTCTAGCCTCGGCATGCAATTGGTGTTGATTATGTCGTGTGTGCCTCAATTTTTAGGACTGTATATTTAATCGGGGTTCGCGATTAGATAGCGATTGGTAGTCAATCTGAGTAACACGTGCCACGATATGCTATAGAATTCTATTTTAAAATGAGTATCATAATTTAATCGGAAGGGGGGATACCCCAATCTAGAACGTACTTTTGACTAAGTAACGGAAATGTGTCTGAAACAGTTTACAACACCACTGGTGAACCACTTCGCTCGTAAATAAGTCAAATTCACCTCCGCTACTGTCAAGTGCGATGAATTTATCAGCATGTTTTTAAATTTATTTTAATTTCTTAATATCTCCGTTATTTAGTCAATGCAATCATTCCAAAATGACGTATATTTAGTAGTGGCAAAAGTTCGCTTCGGTTATCCCCATATGATTAAATCAGGACACCCATTTTGAAATATAAACCAAACATCGCGTGGCATTAGGATTAGGCAATAAAACCAGCATTATGAGGACATAAATAAGCTTTTTAAATTTATGTTCGTTTTCAAAACTGATCACATAATCTTACATTGGCTATGCCTAATAAGCCATACTAGAAGCCATTTCAAAGTAACTAAAAAATAAGATAAATAAATACTAAGTGTCTGCTTAACCTATATTTGTATATACATTATAGACCATCATAAGGCAGACATCTATACTATATATTTTGAGAACTACGTATATATATATATGTGTGTATATATATATGTGGTTACTTCATAGAATCTAAAACGGCTGCGCGGATTGAGCTCAAACTTCCTATCTAAGGGTAAAATCCAACGGACACCGTCGGCGTCGCGTTTTGGAGAAGCTCAGAGCACCCGTTCTCCACTCTCAGTCACAAAAAAATCGGCACTGCGGTGGTTAATCAAGTGATAATTTAATGAGCGTTGTATAAAGAGCGTTTGTTTACAATTCAACGCAACGTTATCGCTCGAAATTTAGCATCGAAATTTTTTAATTTCTTTTATCAAAAACATAATTACGTGCTGGACTCTGTCATTTTAAGAATATGTAAGTATTATACCCATACACACCAAGTCTCAGCTTAAAATTTTGAAAAATAAGAGTTTTATCGACATAAATCGATTTTAATGGGAAATCCTATGTTAAAATTTAGCATCGAAAAAAATAAATTTCTTCCATCTAAAACATAATTACGTTTTGGACTGTGTCATTTTAAGAATATATAAGTATTACATTTATTAAATTTTGGGGCTCAGCTGTTCTTTGTGTTTTCTAAGCTGTTAAAAATTCTATGGAAGCAAAATGGTCAACTCGGGACGGGTCAACCGATTGAGCCCAAACTTGCTACCTATGGGTACATTTGTCCCGAAAGTGTCACGGACGGTTCAAATCGTGACCCCGATGTGACATTGACCTTCAAACTGGTCAATTCAAGGTCAAATTGGGTAAAACTGGCGGATTTCTGTACTTTTGTCCGGGGAGTGTTTTGGACGGGTCAAATCATGACCACGACCTGACATTGACCTACAAAATTGTCAATTCAATGTCAAATCGGGTAAAACTTGCTGATTTCGACGAAATTTGGTACAAATGCAGCACAAGTGTCTCGGAACCTGTTGCAATTGCTTTTTCGAACAAAATCATGGGACGAATGCCGCCAGTGGCGGGCTAACCTGCTAGTCTATCTACTATATATTTTGAGAACTACGTATATATATATATATATATGTGTGTGTGTGTATATATGTGGGTACTTCGTAGAATCGGAAACGCGTGGACGGATTGAGCTCAAATTTCGTATATAAGTGTAAAAACAAACGGGGATCGTCGACGTCGCATTTTGGACAATCCCTGTATGCCAACAACAACGACATCATCGGGTCAGTTTTTTAAGTGAATCCGAGGCACTGCGATACGTCCCGAATCTGACGGGACTTCCACTGCCCCAAACCGTGAACGCCAACGACATTGTTGGCGAGAAAATAGCCCCCAAGCCGTAAATATCAACAACAACGATATTGTTGGCAAGAAAATAATTAGTTAAAATTACTAAATACCCGCAATCCTATTTTCCCTATACGGCAATGTGAGATTTTTCGGGTAGCCCCGAGCTGTGATGACAACAACAACGACCCGAAGCCCTGAATGCCAACAAGAACGACATCATCGGGTCAGTATTTTAAAGTGAATCCGAGGCACTGCGATACGTCCCGAATTTGACGGGACTTCCGCTGCCCCAAACCGTGAACGCCAACGACATTGTTGGCGAGAAAATAGCCCCCAAGCCGTAAATATCAACAACAACGACATTGTTATCGAGAAAATAATTAGTCAAAATTACTAAATACACGCAATCCTATTTTCCCTATACGGCAATGTGAGATTTTTCGGGTAGCCCCGAGCTGTGATGCCAACAACAACGACCCGAAGCCCTGGATGCCAACAACAACGACATCATCGGGTCAGTTTTTTCCGCCCGATGTACCTTAAATCATACCTCTTTTAGGGATGGTACAATAATTTCTCTTAAAAAGGCACGATTAACTCATTGAAAAGCGAAAAAAATGTCATGTTTCGGACCAGCGACGCCAGTGGCGGGCTAACCTGCTAGTCTACTATACATATTTGAGACTTCCGTATATATATAAATATGTGTGTGTGGGTACTTCATAGAATCTAAAACGGCTGCGCGGATCGAGCTCAAATTTCGTATATAAGGGTAAAAACCCACGGGATCTTCCACGTCGCATTTTGGACAAGCTCAGAGCACCGCTTCTCCCTACCCAGTCACAAAAAATGGCACCGTGGTTAACACACCAACGCTCCTTATATCTTCCATATTGGGAGATTTAACAGGTAAACGCTCTTTATAGCCATCGACGTATTGATATAAGAGGCGTAACTCTACATTTTTTATTAGTTTTCGCAATGTGACTCTTACGTCTGGGTCTCGGCGTGTGTGTCATTATACAGACATGAGCGTGTTGTGTGATTCTTACATACCTAGGGCTTCCTAGGAACGCGGATCGTGTCAGTTTTTGCGCCCTAGGTGATTTTCACCTTGAAACGGGTACCCACAAATTATACATATGCGTGTTGTGTGATTCTTACGTACTTAGGGCTTCCTAGGAACGCGGATCGGGTCAGTTTTTCCGCCCTAGGTGATTTTCACCTCGAAACGGGTACCCACAAATTATATATATGTGTGCATGTGTCCTTTATAGACTCGAACTGATTGCGCTCACAATGAACGGGTTAAATTGTGACCCCGACCTGACCTTGACCTTGAAAATGATCAATTCAAGGTCAAATCGGGTAAAATATTGAAAAACCGAAAATTAATTAAAAAAAACAAAAATTTAAATTAAAAAAAAACAATTGTCATGTTTCTGACCAACCACGCCAGTGGCGGGCTAACCTGCTAGTCTCATATATATTTTGAAGACCTCTGTTTGTCTGTCTGTATGTCCTTTATAGAATCGAAAACGGGTTGACCGATCGAGACCAAACTTCCTAATGCGCAGACGAGATCTCGGAAACGGGTGGAACTATCGACTTGAAATTTGGTATGTGAATGTATCTTGCCCCGGATACGAATTTTATCGGGTCGTCGAACCGTGCGACGCCAGGTTCGCGCATGCGCAGACCAGATCTCGGAAACGGGTAGAGCTATCGACTTGAAATTTGGTTTTTGAATAGCCCGGACAACGTCGGGCTCATCGGCTAGTCTCCTATATATTTTGAAGACCTCTGTTTGTCTGTCTGTATGTCATTTATACAAATCTACGATTCTCGACCGATCGGGACGAAACTTGGTACGTGTGTGTAGTTTGACCAGGCGGTCGTTGTTGTCGTATTGGCGTGCCAGTTCGGCGTCCGATTCGCGCATGCGCAGAGGAGATCTCGGAAACGGGTGGAGCTATCGACTTGAAATTTGGTATGTGAATGTATCTTGCCCCGGATACGAATTTTATCGGGTCGACGAGCCCGTGCGACGCCAGCTTCGCATATGCGCAGACGAGATATCGGAAACGGGTGGAGCTATCGACTTGAAATTTGGTATGTGAATGTATCTTTCCCCGGATACGAATTTTATCGGGTCGCCGAGCCCGTGCGACGCCAGCTTCGCGCATGCGCAGACGAGATCTCGGAAACGGGTAGAGCTATCGACTTGGTTTTCGAATAGCCCGGACAACGTCGGGCTCATCGGCTAGTCTATTATATATTTTGGAAGATATGTGTGTGTGTGTGTCTGTCTGTCTGTCTGCTCGCGATGGACTCGAAAACGGCCTAGCCGATTTTGATGAAACTTGGTATGTGGGGACACTTTCGGCCGTGGAGTGGCATGGGCCTGTTAATTTGCCCGTGCGACGTGACATTGACCTTGAAATCGGGTCATTTCAAGGTCAAGCGCCCGAGTATCACGGGATTTCGATGAAAATTAGTGTCTGGGGATACTTTCGTGTGGGGAGTCTCATAAGCCTATTCATTTGAGACGTGATCTCGGAAACGGGTTGAGCTATCGACTTGAAATTTGGTATGTGAATGTATCTTGCCCCGGATACGAATTTTATCGGGTCGCCGAGCCCGTGCGACGCCAGCTTCGCGCATGCGCAGACGAGATCTCGGAAACGGGTGGAGCGAAATGTTGAAGTTACTGATATATTTCCATTTTATGTATTTTTGACGTTTGAAAAATGTTCGCCTTATAGATGGTAATTACATATAACCCAAAATATAGGACTCACTAGATTTGAATCTCTTCAAAATTAGCATTTCCACAATTTTAACGGAATGCGTCATTTACCATCGAGAGATAGCCTGGCTGAAGTGAAACACCCCGTGTGGACATCCAATATATGAATTATGGTCATGCGAAAATAAGGGGACCAGATTATGTCTGCCTAGTTTACCGGTCTACCTAATGATCATCTCTATATACTTTTGGTCGACCTAAATCGTATTTCAGAATTTGATAAAAATATTTGTTAACGCCGATTTCTACCAGGTTGATACATATTCTTCACAAGCTAAGAATCTAATCATGTAATTTAAAGTCGTCAAATTTAGTGCCGTTTTTGGACAGAGGTGGGGAGGAGAGGTCCGCTAACATTGATAACAAATTTTCGCCAAACTTTATATAACTAAAACAATCATCATCTATATGTACATTAAAGTTCTAATGGTGTGCATGGGCTTAGCTTTTAATGCGGCGTCATCGGGGCCATGTATTGGGGACAGGAGGGCACCACAATTGGATAAAACATTTTATAGCCAATTATAACCAAAATTAGTTACAAATATATGCATCCTCGTGAGTCTAATGGCGTGATTCAACTTCAAAGTTGGCAGAGCTGTTCCGGGGCAAGGTACCTACGTCATTATATACTCTAAATTACCTAGCTCGTTTTTTTTCTCTCAATATTTTCAAAGATGTTGATCAGCAATCTATATATATGACCGATGAGCTCTCCCAATAATGATCAAAAACCAGATATCAAACATATTCGTTTTAAGGAGATTTTGGCGTTTAAATTTCACAACCTCGAAAAATGGTGACCGAGCTAAGTCACTTGAAAACTTGTATCTTCTCAAATGTCATATGTTTATAGGGACGGGAATAACGGCATTCATAATGAGCTAGCAAAAACTGAAACAAAGCTCAGTCTATGCTTTTCGTTTGAGTTATTTACACAGGTGAAGAAAACGTCGAGTACTCACTTTGATCTGAGACATCTTGCTGCCATTTTCGTGGTTTATTTTAACTCTCTTAATGGATTCTCTCAGGTTGACGAACATTCACTTGTCGGGTTAGAACCATTATTTCATACAACCCGTGGTACACAGTCGCGTTACGCGAAAAATGGGGGTCGACCCGTAAGGAATCAGCAGTAATATCAGTGAAGCCATTTGGTGCATTCGCGAGAGAACCTTTAGAAATTCTTAATTAACAGAGAGTGTGACTGGAAGGTGGTGCTATAAAAAAATACATAATTGGTATGGGTGTGTTGTGCCTGTGTCGCTTTACACAAAGCGGCTGATAAATTAGAAAGACGAATTTGCTATGTTTTGAGGACACCCCCTACACAATTGAAGACTTGAAGTGTTAAAGTTGAACAAACCAAGAACTGAAAGGATTTATCTAAATATTGACTGAGGATGATGTGGGCAAAAGGGTAGTAATATCAGGACATACACAATATTTATGGATGGGTGGGTTCCCGAAAGCCTTTGGCACTTTACAAAGGCGAATATTTTTGTGGGACCCCTTTATAAGCCCATTTAAACTATTGAACACACAATGGGCCGAATATATATGCGCGTATTATTAACTGACAGTGTGAACGAAAGCTATCATGGAATATGCAAATTATATGGGTTGTTTGGTCCCCAATATCCTAGGGTACTTTACAAAAGGCGGCTGGCAAATACGAAAGTTTAATTTTCCTTGAGCACCCTACCCCATTTAAAGTCTTACACACACCACGAATTGAACGAATATGCTCTCAATATTTATTCAGGGGTTGGGACAAATGTTATGTAATTCAGGAAATACACATCTTTAATGGGTTGGGTAGTTTCGAATGTCTGGGACACTTTACAAAAAGTGGCTAGAAAACGAGAAAGCCGCATTCTCACTGTTTTTGGTACTCATAACCCATTTAAACTCTTGAGCACACTGAACTGAAGCTATTTATATGGTCTCAATATTAACTGAGCATGTGGACGAAAGGTGGTGCTATCATGGATTATATACATTTGGTATGGGTGGTTTTGTTCCCGAGATCCTGGGGCACTTTGCAAAAGACGGCTGGCAAATACGAAATGTTAATTTTCTTTGTTTTGAGGCCACACTACCCCATTTGAAGTCTTGAACACACCATGAACTGAAAATATATGCTCCGAATATTAACTGAGTGTGTAGAGAAATGGACGCTATATCAAGAAATTCACATCTTTTATGGATGGGTTGGTTTGGGCACTTTACAAAAAGCGGCTGGCAAACACGAAAGGCGAATTTTCTATGTTTTGAGGACCCTACTATCCCACTTGAAGTTTTAAACAAATAATATGCTCCCAATGTTAACTGAGGATGTGAAAAAAAGTAATATCTGGAAATATGAATCTGTTATGAATGAGATGGTTCCCGAAAGCGAAAATGGCTTATTTTCACTGTCTTAGGGGTCAGGGGACTCCAATCCCTATTTGAAGTCTTGAACAACCAATAGCTGAAGGCATATGTTATCAATATCGAGATTGTGGCCGAATGGCTGTTCTGTCAGAAAAGATGCAATGATCTCGCGAACTAACCGTTCGCGAGAACACCGTGGCACCTTACACAAAGCAGATGGCAAACAATAAAGGCGAATTTTAACGGACCCCAATCCCATGTAAATCATTGAACCCATCACGAACTGAATGAATGTGCTGTCAATGTCAAACGACGATCTGGACAAATGGCTATTCTATCAGGAAATACACAATTGTTACAGATGGGTTGGCACCCGACAGTCAGGGACACTTTACGAACAGCGACTGGAAAATAAATAATGCGATTGTTCACTGTTTTTATTACCCACTACCCATTTGAAGACTAAAACACACCACGAACTGGAACGATATCCTCATTGGCTGAGTGTGTGGACAATGGAGTGTTGTATATAAAGGATGTACACAATTGATATAGATGGATTGGGTTCAGAAAGCATGAGCACTTGACGAAAATTGGCTGTAAAATAAGAAAGGCACAATTTTGAGAAACCCCTACTTTATTTGAAGTTTTGAAGACGCCACATGCTTAAATGATATGATTATGTATTAACCAAGGGTTTGACAAAAGGTTACTTTTTATCAGGATATAAATTATATGTCGGTTCCCAAAAGTCTGCACCGTGTGCCACTTCACAACAAACGGCTGGCAAATGTTCACTGTTTTATGTACCCCTACCCTATTTGAAGTCTTGAACACAACATGTACTGAAGGGATTATTCTCTCAATATCAACATATGTTGTGGCCGAATTGCTATTATATCCGACACTATACGACATATAAGGCTGCATATACTGGTTTCCGACAGCATGTGACACTTTACAAAAAACGGCTGGTAAATAACAAAAATACAAATTTAACTGTTTATGTGACACACGTGCTATTTTATGTCATGAAAACACCACGAACTCGAGGGATGCTCCCAGTTTTTACTCAGGCTATGGACATAGGGTAGTTCTATTAGGAGGTGAACAATTTATATGAGAGAGAGAGAGAGAGAGACTGTATGGGAAAAGTGAGGATGTAATCCTTTTGGAGCTGATTGGATACAATGATATACATATAATTTCGTTGGAGCTGATTAAATACAATGATATACAAATAATGTTGCTTACGTTACTGATACGTGCGTCGCCGTGAGATGACAGACAATCTGGTGGGGGTAAATTTCGCGTTCAGCAGGGTTTCAATGCTTTTCACGAAGTTTCCACAATGACAGAGTTATGGAAATCGCTTTGTTTTCGAGATAAATGTTTGAACCGCGTCAAATATTTTAATGTTCTCACGATGACTGAGTTCCTGTGTTTTTCTGAGTATATCTGAAAAAATAACATTCGGTATGGCGTATGTAAGTTCAGTCCTAGGACCAGGACACTCCAATATAAAGTAATGATGTGTTGTTTCTATTTTGCCGCAATGACAGAGAGGGGACGTTTTAATGTGATTACTCAATAGGTCATAGTGCAAACTATTACATTTCAGTCTTAAGCGAGAATTGTGTACTTGTGATATGCGACACTCAGGCCCGTTCCAAACGACGGATTTTTGTCGACTCGAATCTAATACCAGACCCACAATTGTATTAAATGCGTCAAAAATGCGACGTTTGAAACAATTAGATCCGTGTCAGACGCATCACAGACGAATCTCCGTCCAATTCAGACGAATCTTCGTCGGTGATGCGTCTGAAATCCGTCTTGGTTTCAAACGACGGATTTTTGACGAATCGAATCTAATACATGTGATGAGAAGAGCCGAAAGTTGCCGAAGAACGAATGCAAATGATATGATAATGGTATAATAATGAGGGGGTTCCCCTTATCTGCGGAAATACCCACGTAACGTCATTTCTCGCACGCTCTCTTTGTTATAAAGAAAGAGATAGCTATAAGCATTGCTTAGGTAACATTGTGCAAATTGTAATTATTTTGGTAGTTTGATTCCTCAACGAACATGGCATGTCACTGACTCACATCTTATAATGGATAGTGTATCAATTATTTATAATAATCCATATATACCGGTATAAGGGGTAGGGGTTGTAGCAACTGATTTATAATAATTCATATAGACCGGTATTCCTTATTGTAAGGAATAGGGGTGGTAGTCTCTGATGTATAATAATTAATATATACCGGTATTACTTATTATATATAAGGGGCAGAGGTGGTACAAATGACTTATAATAATTCATATATACCGGTATTACTTATTATGAGGGGTATAGGGGTGGTATAAGGGGCAGAGTGGTAGCCTATGATTTATAATAATTTATATATACCGATATTCCTTATTATAAGTGGTAGGCCTCAGATTTATAATAATTCATATGAACCGTATTACTTATTATGAGGGTAGGGATGGTAGCCTATGATTTATAATAATTCATATATACCGGTATTCCTTATTATAAAGGATATATGTGGTAGCTTATGATTTATAATAATTAATATATTCCTGTATTCCTTATTATAAAGGGTAGGGGTGGTACCACTGATCTTATTTATAATAATTCATATATACCGGCATTACTTATTATGATGGGTATAGGGGTGGTAACCTCTTATTTATAATAATTCATATATTCCGGTATTCCTTATTATATGGGTAGGGGTAGTAGTCTCTGAATTATAACAATTCTTGTATACCTGTATTTACATGCATGGTATACACATATATGGCAATTGGTTGCACGATATAACATTTATTTGTAGCGCCATTTACAGTATATTATATAACTATATGTACTATATACATCCTCATATACATATGCACATATATATTCGCGCTGCAATCGCGCACATATTTATAAATAATTTATACTGTATTTTAGTATATATATGTATAACATACCGGTATATATAGGCCTCTGTATCTACGCGTGACCATTTTGTGACGGTAACCGGGAATCCACCTTTAAATAAATGGACCGATGTATTAGATTCGACGCGACGAAGATGCGTCCGTCTAAACAAAATTGACCGCAGTCGCATCACCGACGGATTTAATACAATTAGATTCGAGGCGACAAAAATCCGTCGTTTGGAACGGGCCTCACTGTGGTAATAGTAAATAAAATGTGTTGTTGTAATTTGAGGTCTGGAAGCCCGAACAAGTCTTTAATCACATAAGCAATGTCCCGAGCTCAATTTTCAGCAAACGAATTATGTTGGGTCCCATTATGATCAATTGGGAAATTTGGTAAAGTTCTTAACAAAAAATGTAATTTTTTGACAAAAACGTGTTTGGGGGAGGGGTAGCTAAAATCCATTATTTTGCAAACGGTTCTAAATTTCTGTTAACTTCTTTTAGATAACTCTTACGCCATACGGATTAAATATTTGTGGCATATAGCAATACCCATTTGAATTATAATGTTTGAAAAATAATATTTTTGTGAAAAAGAGCGATTTTTTTCAGCAAAAAATAAATGTTTCGGCTCCAAAATGGCAGGAAAATCTAAATTGACCAACACTTTTTTCATATCAAGTAGAGGTATGGTATGATATAGTAATTTTAACCCCAACAATATTGGCAAATAGGTTTGGACGTAGCCACATGGCTCGTTTACCAAAATCGTTAATTTCTGGAAAAAGTCACTGGTGGGTATCGTTCATCGTCGATGCGAACAATAGCCACCACCAATTCATTTATTTTTCATTATCATTCTCGTCAAGTGACGGTCAACACTATACATTTCTCCTTAAAACAATTTGGTTTCAACTTGTTCAACCGTGGGTAGGGAAATCTCGAAAACTAGAGCTCTTTTTTCAATTTGGCCGCTGCACCAATAAAGAATTAGTTATTAAGTTACTTCGGTCATTATCATTTTTTAAATCGTATACAGTCGACGTGGTTGGAATTGACGTTTGTTTGGTTTTTGTTTCAAAGTTGTTTTATTGGGATCAAAACATGAACATCATAAACTTATTACTTCGGAAAAATAAAAGCCGACAATTTGGGTTTACATTGATAAGCTACAATTACCGAAAAAAGGTTTTTTGTACCATTTCACAAAATATAGCGTCTGAAATACGCGCAATTGTAAATATTTACTTCTCAGCTCGGGACAAGTTAAGCACGATAAACAAACAGCAGTATTAAAGCATGCCAATAACTCAGTGAATATTATAGGACCGTGACCAAATTCAAACTTGACCTGTGTTTTCTGAACTATACATCATTTATCAACCATCGATAAATTATATTAAACATTGTTCATATTATCATCCAGACAACACAAACATTAACTATTTATATGTCTCAAAAAGGGCAAAACTTCATAAAAGATTATCGGGCCGTGATCGTAAATTGTTCGAACTTTACCTCAAATGTGAACCACATACCAAACTACCAAAGAAATTATGTTGGATATTGCTCAAGCTTGCACTCGGAGAACACAAAACGTGTGATTTCTAACCCGAAAAAGATGCACAACTCAGTCAAAAACCAACGGAACATCATCGAACTCCTCAGATGTGAACCACATACCAGATATCAAGAAATTATGTTGATAATTGATCAAGTAATTACCAGACAACCCACAAATTGTAACTTCTAAGTTGATAAAAGAGGCATAAACTCCGTCTGATAACCCCGTCAACAATCATCAGGCCATGAGCAATATCGAACTTCACATGCGTCTCAAATGTGATATACGGACCAAATATCAAGAAATTAAGTTGAATATTTATAGTTCTACTTTGAGCAAGAGTACTCTCTATATTCCCATAAAATTTCCACATCATTTTTAACATGGGCAACGCCGGATCACCCTGCATGCTAGTGTTACATGATACGGGCGGCCTTCCCTGTGGGTGTATATATATCTTTAATCCTCCGATAACGAAGAGTGGATAAACATACATATTAGTTTTTTTTTACAAAGAACTCAAGAACAAAAAACAATACGACAGAAAGACAAGTTTGATCAACAACAAAGACTACCCTCATGTTAATAACATATTTACATAGACCTAAGTGCACACATTCGGGCCATCATGCACGTATTACATACTTACATATTTGCAACATGTATGCATCCATTCATGCACGTAGCAACATTAACCCCTTACATACTGACGAACACACGCAACGGAACGCACAAGTACACCTGTCGTACATATATACTTACATGTGCATTAATCCATACATCCATACATACAAGCCTATTACATACCTACTTTCCTGGGTCCTGATATACAGCCACACAGACTCACGTACGTATACATGTATACGTGCATACGCACAGTCACCCATACCCACATATACTCGTTACACATATACATACATATGCACATACTCAAGTACACGGTGACACAACAGTACCCTCGCACATTCATTCAACAACAAAAAATCAATAAGTCAATATAGAGGCCATATATGGACCAATAGCTTGCAGCGAGTATATGAATTATAGGATGTAAGAGAAAGTGAAAGACGTTCAAGTAACGCTGGCGCGGAATGATTTTAGTTTGATAGAAGCGAATGTTATGGCATGTCATCGTTGCAACAGAGAGGAAATCAACATGCATGTATCATTCATCATGGTTCTATTATCAGATATAAATTGAAGAAAAAAAAACTATATAGCTGTCTCGCTTTCTCTATATCCTACTAGTATCTGTAAGTTTCACTGGACGTTGGCCGATAACTATAAATGTGTTTGGCGCCGTAAATTACATGACCTTTTCCTTCTACACATTTATTTATGTGCCATCTGCTTTGATCACCTTAACATCATTCCAACTGAATAATAGACTGTTTCCATGTATACTTTTATATCTGAGTGGGAGAATCCATTTAACATAGCAGTCTGTATAGCCGAAAGCTAGTACGACATTAAAGATTTGATGGGTCTTTAATTGGTGTTATCATATTGATAAGAACTTCCTATGTATATATATATATATATATATATATATATATATATATATAGCTATATATCTCATATATATTTTGAAGACCTCTGTCTGTATGTATGTTTGTTTGTTTGTTTGTTTGTCTGTCTGTCATTTATACAAATCTACGATTCTCGACCGATCGGGACGAAACTTGGTACGTGTGTGTAGTTTGACCAGGCGGTGAACGTTGTCGTATTGGCGAGCCCGTGCGGCGCCCGCTTCGCGCATGCGCAGACGAGATCTCGGAAACGGGTGGAGCTATCGACTTCAAATTTGCTATGTGAATGTATCTTGCCCCGGATACGAATTTTATCGGGTCGCCGAGCCCGTGCGACACCAGCTTCGCGCAAGCGCTGACGAGATATCGGAAACGGGTGGAGCTATCGACTTGAAATTTGCTATGTGAATGTATCTTGCCCCGGATACGAATTTTATCGGGTCGCCGAGCCCGTGCGACGCCAGCTTCGCGCATGCGCAGACCAGATCTCGGAAACGGGTAGAGCTATCGACTTGAAATTTCTGGTTGGGTAGAGCTATTGACTTGAAATTTGGTTTTTGAATAGCCCGGACAACGTCGGGCTCATCGGTTAGTCTATTATATATTTTTGGAAGATCTGTGTGTGTGTGTGTGTGTGTATGTGTGTGTCTGTAATCGATGGACTCGAAAACGGCCGGGCCGATTTCGATAAAACTTGGTATGTGGGCGCGTTTATATACTTGAGTGGAAATCAAATCGGGTTAAACCGGCGGATTTTTACGGACGAAATTTGATGCATAGGGTATCTCGGTATCCGCTGGGCCGATTTCCCGGTATCCGCTGGGCCGATTTCCACCATTTTTGGGGTGTTGGTGTTTGACCCCACCTGACCTTGACCTTCAAAATGGTCAATTCAAGGTCAAAGCCCGGACGAAGTCGGGTCACCTTCTACAAGGTCAAATCGGGTAAAACCGGATGGATTTCGACGGGTACTATTGTCGGGTACTTTTGTTCGGGCAGTGTTTTGGACGGGTCAAATCGTGACCCCACTTGACCTTGGCCTTCAAAATAGACAATTCAAGGTCAAAGCCCGGACGAAGTCGGGTCACCTTCTAGTATATATATATATATCTATTATATATTTTGGAAGATCTGTGTGTGTGTGTGTGTGTGTGTTCGCGATGGACTCGAACACGGCTGGACCGATTTCGACCAAACTTGGTACGGACACGTAATTCGACCCGGGAACGAACATGGGCCTATTGATTTTCAGGTCCGAGGTCAACTTTTCACGTGCCGAGGTCAAATCTGTTTTTACGCTGTGTTACGGGACTTTCATTTGAGTTCGGTGCTTACAAATCGATTCGAAACAGCGCGAATAATAAAATGCCAGTCATAATAATGACACTGTGAGAATCTTTCGTGTTTCCTCTTTCCAACGATATATAATGCGTATGTATCCGTTTTAGTTATCTGCCTCAATTATCAAGAAGAAGTGGTACTATATATCTTCCATCAGGATAAAAACAATGCGTAACTTATAAGACGTCGTTAGAGGTCATAACATTAGATCACCTTAACGCTTAACCGGCCGATGCATTTAACTGTTTCAGACGTCTTGGCGATATCTCGGGCACCGATGTAAATTTATCTTTACGTTGAAACTTGATAATTAATGAGCGTGTGTATATGAGTGGAAATCAAATCGGGTTAAACTGGCGGATTTTTACGGACGAAATTTGATGCATAGGGTATCTCGGTATCCGCTGGGCCGATTTCCCGGTATCCGCTGGGCCGATTTCCACCATATTTGGGGTGTTGGTGTTTGACCCCACCTAACCTTGACCTTCAAAATGGTCAATTCAAGGTCAAAGCCCGGACGAAGTCGGGTCACCTTCTAGTATATATATATAGCTATATATATATATATATATATATATATATATCTTCTCTCTACTATATATTTTGAGAAATATATGTGTCCTCTATAGACTCTAAAACGGCTGGCTCGATTGAGTTCAAACTTCCCATCTACGGGTAAAAACCCACGGGAATCGTCGTCGCGGCGTTTTGGAGAAGCTCAGACCACCCGTTCTCCACTCTCAGTCACAAAAAACGGCACTGCGGTGGTTAATCAAGTGGTAATTTAATGAGCGTTTGTTTTTGACGCATCGCTATAAAAGAGCGTTTGTTTACAATTCAACGCAACAGAGATATACGGGAACAGACGCACTTGATTTACAATTCTTTGTGAATAGCTAGACTGCCATTCGTTCGAGTTGTTTTAGATCTACAATTCAACGCAACATAGATATACGGGAACAGACGCAGTTGATTTACTATTGTTTGTGAATAGCTAGACTGCCATTCGTTCGAGTTGTTTTAGATCAAACAATATTCTCTGTCGCACTCATATTTCGTCATGAACGAATCCACTGTAATCGACCTATTTTTAGAACGCAACACATGATACCAAACAAAATTACGTCGCGTTGGTGATGGGGTTCACGGCGGTGTTAATTGACTGTCCGCTCTTTGTGAGGACTATTGACCATCTCGTAAGGGTGGACAACCTCTGTCAGGGGCTGCTCAATGGCCACGGGCAGGTTAAAAAAAAATCATACCTCTTTTAGGGACGGGTATCATAATTTCTTTTGATTAAAAAGTCTGTCGTTCCTAGGAACGGGGAAGTTTAGGACGGGTACCATGAATTAACTCATTGAAAAACAAAGAATGCGTTGTCTGTCGTTCATCGGCCAGGAAGTGGCATAGGCCTATTAATTTGCCCGTGCGACGTGACCTTGACCTTGAAATTGGGTAATTTCAAGGTCAAACGCCAGAATATCACGGGATTTCGATGAAACTTGGTATGTGGGGGTACTTTCGTATGGGGAGTCTCACAAACATATCCATTTGCCCGTGCGACGTGACATTGACCTTGAAATCGGTCAATTCAAGGTCAGATCGCCAATTTTGATGGGATTTCGATGAAATTTCATACCTAGGGTTACTTTTGTCCACTGAGTGTTTTGGACGGGTCAAATCGTGACCCCGACCTGACCTTGACCTTCAAAATAATCAATTCAAGGTTAAATCGGGTAAAACCGGATGGATTTCGACGGGCACGTTTGTCGGGTACTTTTGTCCGGGCAGTGTTTTGGACTGGTCAAATCGTGACCCCACTTGACCTTGACCTTCAAAATGGACAATCCAAGGTCGAAATCACGACGAGAAAGGCCGTGATACATACTCGTCACACATTTTAATGGCGTAATATATGAATTTCCGGGGTCCCGTCTCTATTTCGTGACCCGTCCTGACCCAATTTCTTAAAATCTCAACTGCGTGTGGCGGAAATCCTATACATAATTACCTACCCTGTTTGTGATATCGAAAGCACGAACAGTTAGGCCGTGATACTTACTCGTCACCAATTTTAATGGCGTAATATGTAAATTTTCGGGGTCCCGTCTCTATTTCGTGACCCGTCCTGACCCAATTTCTTAAAATCTCAACTAAGTGTGGCGGAAATCCTATACATAATTGCCTGTCCCTATCTGTGACATCGAAAGCACGAAGAGTTAGGCCGTGATACTTACTAGTCACCAATTTTAATGGCGTAATTTGTGAATTTTCGGGGCCCCGTCCCTATTTCGTGACCCGTCCTGACCCAATTTCTCAAAATGTGAACTGCGTGTGGCGGAAATCCTGTACAGAATTGCCTTCCCTGTGTGATGTCGAAATCACGAAGAGTTAGACCGTGATACTTACTCGTCACCAATTTTAATGGCGTAATATATTAATTTCCGGGGTCCCGTCTCTATTTCGTTACCCGTCCAGATCCAATTTCTTAAAATCTGAACTGCGTGTGGCGGAAATCCTATACATAATTGCCTGCCCTGTCTGTGATATCGAAAGAACGAAGAGTTAGGCCGTGATACTTACTCGTCACCAATTTTAATTGCGTAATACACTGCGTAATATGTGAATTTTCGGGGCCCCGTCCCTATTTCGTGACCCGTCCTGACCCCATTTCTTAAAATCTGAACTGCTTGTGGTGGAAATCATGTACACAATTGCCTGCCCTGTCTTTGATTTCGAAATCACGAAGAGCTACGCCGTGATACTTACTCCTCACCAATTTTAATGGCGTAATATGTGAATTTTCGGGGTCCCGACTCTATTTCGTGAACATTCCTGACCCAATTTCTCATAATATGAACTGCGTGTGGTGGAAATCCTGTACAGAATTGCCTTCCCTGTGTGTGATGTCGAAATCACGAAGAGTTAGACCGTGATACTTACTCGTCACCAATTTTAATGGCGTAATATGTGAATTTCCGGGGTCCCGTCTCTATTTCGTGACCCGTCCTGATCCAATTTCTTAAAATCTGAACTGCGTGTAGCGGAAATCCTGTACAGTATTGCCTTCCCTGTGTGTGATATCGAAAGCACGAAGAGTTAGACCGTGATACTTACTCGTCACCAATTTTAATGGCGTAATATATGAGTTTCCGGGGGCCCGTCTCTATTTCGTGACCCGTCCTGATCCAATTTCTTAAAATCTCAACTACCTGTGGCGGAAATCCTATACATAATTGCCTGCCCTGTCTTTGATATCGAAATCACGAAGAGCTAGGCCGTAATACTTACTCGTCACCAATTTTAATGGCGTAATATGTGAATTTTCGGGGTCCCGATCTATTTCGTGAACCGTCCTGACCCAATTTCTCAAAATCTGAACTGCGTGTGGCAGAAATCCTGTACAGAATTGCCTTCCCTGTGTGTGATGTCGAAATCACGAAGAGTGAGGCCGTGATACTTACTCGTCACCAACTTTAATGGCGTAATATGTAAATTTCCGGGGTCCCGTCTCTATTTCGTGACCCGTCCTGACCCAATTTCTCAAAATCTGAACTGCGTGTGGCGGAAATCCTGTACAGAATTGCATTCCCTCTGTGTGATCTCGAAATCACGAAAAGTTAGACCGTGATAATTACTCGTCACCAATTTTAATGGCGTAATATATGAATTTTCGGGGTCCCGTGTCTATTTCGTGACCCGTCCTGACCCAATTTCTTAACATCTGAACTGCGTGTGGCGGAAATCCTATACATAATTGCCTGCCCTGTCTGTGATATCGAAAGCACGAAGAGTTACGCCGTGATACTTACTCCTCACTAATTTTAATGGCGTAATATGTGAATTTTCGGGGTCCCGTCTCTATTTCGTGACCCGTCCTGACTCAATTTCTCAAAATCTGAACTGCGTGTGGCGGAAATCCTGTACAGAATTGGCTTTCCTGTGTGAGATGCCGAATTCACGAAGAGTTAGGCCGTGATACTTACTCGTCGCCAATTTTAATTGCGTATTATGTAAATTTCCGGGGTCCCGTCTCTATTTCGTGACCCGTCCTGACCCAATTTCGCAAAATATGAACTGCATGTGGCGGAAATCCTGTACAGAATTGCCTTCCCTGTGTGTGATGTCGAAATCACGAAGAGTTAGAACGTGATACTTACTCGTCACCAATTTTAATGGCGTAATATATGAATTTCCGGGGTCCCGTCTCTATTTCGTGACCCGTCCTGACCCAATTTCTTAAAATCTGAACTGCGTGTGGCGGAAATCCTGTACAGAATTGCCTGCCCTGTCTTTGATATCGAATTCACGAAGAGTTAGGCCGTGATACTTATTCGTCACCAATTTTAATGGCGTAATATGTGAATTTTCGGGGTCCCGACTCTATTTCGTGAACCGTCCTGACCCAATTTCTCAAAATCTGAACTGCGTGTGGCGGAAATCCTGTACAGAATTGCCTTCCCTGTGTGTGATGTCGAAATCGCGAAGAGTTAGGCCGTGATACTTACTCGTCACCAATTTTAATGGCGTAATATGTGAATTTTCGGGGTCCCGACTCTATTTCGTGACCCGTCCTGACCCAATTTCTCAAAATCTGAACTGCGTGTGGCGGAAATCCCGTACAGAATTGCCTTTCCTGTGTGAGATGCCGAATTCACGAAGAGTTAGGCCGTGATACTTACTCGTCGCCAATTTTAATGGCGTAATATGTAAATTCCCGGGGCCCCGTTTCTATTTCGTGACCCGTCCTGACCCAATTTCTCAAAATCTGAACTGCGTGTGGCGGAAATCCTGTACAGAATTGCATTCCCTGTGTGTGATGTCGAAATCACGAAGAGTTAGACCGTGATACTTACTCGTCACCAATTTTAATGGCGTAATATATGAATTTCCGGGGTCCCGTCTCTAATTCGTGACACGTCCTGACCCAATTTCTTAAAATCTCAACTGCTTGTGGCGGAAATCCTATACATAATTGCCTGCCCTGTCTATGATAACGAAAGCACGAAGAGTTAGGCCATGATACTTACTCGTCACCAAAATTAATGGCGTAATATGTCAATTTCGGGGCCCCGTCCCTATTTCGTGAACCGTCCTGACCCCATTTCTTAAAATCTGAACTGCGTGTGGTGGAAATCATGTACAGAATTACCTGCCCTGTCTTTGATGTCAACATCACGAAGAGTTACTCCGTGATACTTACTCCTCACTAATTTTAATGGCGTAATATGTGAATTTTCGGGGTCCCGACTCTATTTCGTGAACCGTCCTGACCAAATTTCTCAAAATTTGAACTGCGTGTGGCGGAAATCCTGTACAGAATTGCATTCCCTGTGTGTGATGTAGAAATCACGAAGAGATAGGCCGTGATACTTACTCGTCACCAATTTTAATGGCGTAATATATGAATTTCCGGGGTCCCGTCTCTATATCGTGACCCGTCCTGACCCAATTTCTTAAAATCTCAACTGTGTGTGGCGGAAATCCTATGCGTAATTGCCTGCCCCTGTCTGTGATATCGAAAGCACGAAGAGTTAGGCCGTGATACTTACTCGTCACCAATTTTAATGGCGTAATATGTGAATTTTCGGGGGCCCGTCCCAATTTCGTGACCCGTCCTGACCCCATTTCTTAAAATCTGAACTGCGTGTGGCGGTAATCCTGTACATAATTGCCTGCCCTGCCTGTGTTGTCGAAATCACGACGAGAAAGGCCGTTATACATACTCGTCACACATTTTAATGGCGTAATATATGAATTTTCGGGGTCCTGACTCTATTTCGTGACCCGTCCTGACCCAATTTCTTAAAATCTGAACTGCGTGTGGCGGAAATCCTGTACAGAATTGCCTTCCCTGTGTGTGATGTCGAAATCACGAAGAGTTAGGCCGTGATACTTACTCGTCACCAATTTTAATGGCGTAATATATGAATTTTCAAGATCCCGACTCTATTTCGTGCCCCGCCCTGACCCCATTTATTAAAATCTCAACTGCGTGTGGCGGAAATCCGTTTTGAAATGGTTCCCCCTGGCTGCGTTGTCAATATCACGACCAGTAATACCGTGATACTTACTCGTCGCCACATTAAATTGCGTAATATATGAATTTTCCGGGGTCCCGACTCTATTTCGTGACCCGTCCTGATCTTGAAATCTGAATTGCTTGTAGCGGAAATCCTGTTTACTATGACTGCGTTATCAAACTCACGACGAGTTATGCCGTGATATTTACTCGTCGCCACTTTAAATGACGTAATATGTGAATTTTCCGAGTCACGTCTCTAGTTCGTGAACCGGCCAGGCCACATTTCTCAAAACTGCACGTGATGGGAATACTGTTTGGAATGTGACCAGATGTGTGCAGATAAAAGTGTTCCGTCCTCTTATACCTATACATACTAAATTTCAAATGGATATCCCCATTACTCCACGGAGTGCGTGTTCAATGTAAAGTGCTTGAAGGTCAAGATCACGCAGCACGAACTTGTCTGTAGCGTATAAATATTCCCCGGGTCAAAATAGTTCCACATTCGAAGATTCAGCCTAATCGGTCAAACGGTTCTCGAGTTCTGAATTAGTATATAAAAACCGCAAATTTGTACGCCTGACCGCCTGATCGCCTGTACGCCTGATCGCGTCGCGATTCACCTCGTGAAAAATCCTACCTCTATATATATATATATATATATATATATATATATATATATAGCTATATATATATATACTAGAAGGTGACCCGACTTCGTCCGGGCTATTCAAAAACCAAATTTCAAGTCGATTGCTCCACCCGTTTCCTAGATCTGGTCTGCGCATGCGCGAAGCTGGTGTCGCACGTGCTCGGCGACCCGATAAAATTCGTATCCGGGGCAAGATACATTCACATACCAAATTTCAAGTCGATAGCTACACCCGTTTCCGAGATATATAGCCCAATGTCATTTGCGGATACCTCGGCCGGTGATGAGTTAACGCGACACAGTCAAATGCATCGGCAGGGTGAGAGTTAACGTAATCTAACTTTATGACCTCTGACGACGTCATAGAAATTACGCATTGATTTTATCCTGATAAAAGCATCGTACCACTTGTACCTAATAATTGAGGCAGATAACTAAAACGGATACATACATATTATATATCGTTGGAAAGATGCAGCCACACAGATTCTAACCGTGCAAATTATATGACTGGCAATTTATTATTCGCGCTATATCGAATCGATTTGTGAGCACCGAACTGAAATATATTAGCGCAAAAACGGCGTAAAAATAGATTTGACCTCCGCACGTGAAAAGTTGACCTCGCACGGACAAATAAATATGCCTATGTTCGTCTCCGGCCGAAAACACATCCAAATACCAAGTTTCATCGAAATTGGCTTAGTCGTTTTCGATTCTATCGATTTCAAACACACAAACACACACACACACAAACACACAGATCGTGACCCGACTTCGTCCGGGCTATTCAAAAACCAAATTTCAAGTCGATTGCTCCACCCGTTTCCTAGATCTGGTCTGCGCATGCGCGAAGCTGGTGTCGCACGTGCTCGGCGACCCGATAAAATTCGTATCCGGGGCAAGATACATTCACATAGCAAATTTCAAGTCGATAGCTACACCCGTTTCCGAGATATATAGCCCAATGTCATTTGCGGATACCTCGGCCGGTGATGAGTTAACGCGACACAGTCAAATGCATCGGCAGGGTGAGAGTTAACGTAATCTAACTTTATGACCTCTGACGACGTCATAGAAGTTACGCAGTGATTTTATCCTGATAAAAGATCCCCGTACCACTTGTACCTAATAATTGAGGCAGATAACTAAAACGGATACATACATATTATATATCGTTGGAAAGATGAAGCCACACAGATTCTAACCGTGCAAATTATATGACTGGCAATTTATTATTCGCGCTATATCGAATCGATTTGTGAGCACCGAACTGAAATATATTAGCGCAAAAACGGCGTAAAAATAGATTTGACCTCCGCACGTGAAAAGTTGACCTCGCACGGACAAATAAATATGCCTATGTTCGTCTCCGGCCGAAAACACATCCAAATACCAAATTTCATCGAAATTGGCTTAGTCGTTTTGGAGTCCATCGATTTCAAACACACAAACAAACACATACACAGATCTTTCAAAATATATAATAGATACACTATGCGATTCGGGATATACATGCGAGTGCCAGAATAGTCCAGACTTGACTAGGGTGAGATTCAGAGTGAATGAGAGAGAGAGAGAGAGAGAGAGAGAGAGAGAGAGATAGAGAGAGGGAAGTCGAAATATATATACACACCGCGCGGTGGGATGGGGAAAAAATATCAACGGAAACGACTCATAAAAGCACATACGCTTGCTGTTGGATCCAATCCATGAAATCTTGCTTCATCCTATATGTGTAACTATCTATACATATAATGAAATTACATGGAATACATATTGTTCAAACTAAGGAGAGACAGGTAAAGATAGACAGTGAATAAGGAAGAGAGAGAGAGAGAGAGAGAGAGAGAGAGAGAGAGAGAGAGAGAGAGAGAGAGAGAGAGAGAGAGAGAGAGAGAGAAAACGATATATATATAGAGGGAGTGAAAGAGGAAGATAGAACGCGAACGAGGGAGAGTCAGACTGTTAGAGCTAGAGCTAAAGCCAGAAGGGGGTAAATAGAGATGGAACATTATGAGAATTTAGATGGTAATAATTAATTGTTAGGCAACAATTTATTCTTCTGATATCAATCTTTTTTCAGATTTTAATGTGGACGATGTTTTGGAAATTGCGGTGAGGGACTTGAGTTCTAGCATGCCAACTGTCCAGCCCACGTATGAGGTATGTACACGCATGCACGCACGCACGCAAAAAAAAACAACCACACACACACACACACACACCCTCACACACACACACACACACACACACGCACACCCCCCCCCCCCCCCCCACACACACACACCCACACACCCTAACGCACACGTCATTGGCATTAAACTTAAAGCATGTCATGAAACGGCTCGACACAATTCCTCTTGAGATATTTATTTCGCTGTATAATCGACAATGTGATTGTGTGCATGGGTTATATCCACACTTTGATTTGACTGGAACATATTTTATTGAACACACAGGGTAATATAAATGCACATTTGAATGAGATATAGGACAAATACTTACTGAACAATTGGAAATGGAACAATCAAAGCTGACAATGTTCAGATGCCACTGAAACATTCCCAGCATATCGGGGATAGCAAGGCAAGCAACTCTATAGCGTTTGACGATATTTCCAACTTAAGTAACCTGGTTTTTCAGGAACAAGTTAATTGATTGGAACTTACTTTTGTCTTCGCAATTTTGTATTGACCCTGCAGTAATTACTCTTATATTTCAGGACTTATCGACTGTGGAGCTTCTGGAACTTGCAATGGTCGAGAACAATATCGCATGCGATTCTTCAGAGCAAACGACGCCGTCTAGAGAAACTTTTGACAAGCCTACCTCTTCAGTATTCCCAATTCCCGTATCATCCGCCAATGACACATTGTCATACTCTCCGTATACCGCCCCATTGAGTTGCCAAGCAAAGGAACCTACATGTATTTCATCAACATCCCAATACCAGCAGAATTACACGACATATAATTTCTCTGATACTGGGTCTTTAAACGGAAATGTCGGAGATTTAAAACACCCATCCACCCAATTGATTCATCGGAGTATTAACAAGGAAACAGACACATGTGTGCGGACAACATCGGCATGTGGTCGTCGTAATAGTGTAATTTGTGGTGACATTGAAAACTTCTCAAACAAAAATCATACGAGTGTTTCCTATGGTGATTACTTTCTGGAATATTCAACCGGAAGTGAGAAATGGTATGGGATGGACGAGGGTTATAGCAACTGTCAGAACGATTCTGGTTTTATTAACTCTGAATGTTCAGGTCATTACGGTGGGTATTCGGAAAAATTAGATGTTGTTCGGACTAATTCGGAAACAAGACGATCGACTCACTCTAGTTTAAGAAATGGGTTTTTCCAAAGCACGTGGAGTAAGTATACTGCTATAATACATGTACGCGTCTGATTAAGAGCGAAGAGGTAAACAATTGGCACATATATAGACAGTGCGTCAATGAATAAGACCGCCTTATCTTTGAATAATCCATACCCCATTTATAAAAAAGAATGATCTTTGCTCATGCTCGATTTCCGTGCTTGATAAACGTCTATGAGAATGTTACTTTGAAATTTTATGCTGATGATTTGATGTACCAGTTCCAATATGTAATAATCTAATCCCGACCATAGCACAAACTGTCAACTAGTTTAGAGCTCTGTTTAACATTCCCATATTATTGATGGCAGAATTATCTCATGGGTGATGAGAAATAATGTGGAAACTGAAAACAAAATTCATAATGGAATGCATTTCAACAAGAACAAGAGGAAATGTGCTCAGAATTATAACATACACTGGACAAATATGAACAATGATGATAAATTCGTTTTCATAACAGAGACCTTTCGCATGATGGACTACTACTGATAAGAATTACGAAGAGGGTACTTCGTCACTGTAATTTGTGTTCTTTCTATCAGTTGTCGTGTTGCCATAACCGTAGTTACAATTAATCTGGTGTCAATGTGATATATCATTTACCCAGTCTGTGCTCAGACGAAAAAAATATGAAATATTTCGTCTGATTCCTTCTCCGTACAAAAATATTACTCCATGAAACGTTCCATCCAACCAAATTAGCATGACAAAGGAACATGCGCCAATAAGAATCGAGTATCGGGAATTCTCGGAAATTCCCGTTTCGATTGTCAGTTTTCAATGTCCCGCCTTGGTCTTAAAATTTCTAGCTATTATTTTATCAAATAATTAACCCACAACACCAGTTTCATAATTATTTGTAAGACACACGTGTAACATTAGCGCGTGCGATGACGTCACGCCATTATTTAAATGACTTGCTATCGCTGAAGTTTATGATTCTTGTTTTCGATGAATACTTCGCGTCGCTTCGCGTTTATTTGATCATGTGATAAAAGTACCTCAAACTCGTTCTATTTTATACGTAATTTATCAACCTCGTCCACTAAATTCTATTTAGTGAACTCGGTTGATAAATTCCGTATAAAATAGAAACTCATGTGAGATCCTCTATTAAAAAAGTTTCATGCTGACCCAAAGAAAGGAAAAGTTTAGATATATGTTCTAATTTATAGATAATAATTTAATAGGAGTTCATGTGTATGCCCGGACTCCACGTGTAAATGTAGTACGTCAATCTTTTTAATGAAAGTCTGTTATTAAAGAGTATAACAAAACAGTATAAACCCATCATATATCACAAGCTATTGTGGACCGAGCAGACTTGGTCTACATATATAGTATAATAATCTAGTTTAATATGACAAAAGACACACAACGACATCAACTGTAAGATGGTAGAGCACCCTAGTACAATATCAAGGTAGATATCACTTTACGATGGTAGTACCATGATAGTACCATACTACCGTGATAGTTCCACCTGTAACATGTTATAATACCTTAGTATAGTGCCGTGGTATAGTGCCATGCTAGATATCAATTTAACGTGGTAGTGCCATCGTAGTATCATACTACCATGCTAGTACCATGGTAGAGTACCCTAGTAGAAATTCATGGCAGTACCATGGTTGTACTATAGTAGTACCACACTACCATGGTACTATGGTAGTACGATGATAGTGCAATGACAGTAATGTGGTAGTACCATTTTGGAGTACCATGGTGCTTTTTATGTTTACCCATACCATGTATGGTAAACATAGTGTCGTTGTCCGGATTGACCACTCGTCGTGCGTCCGTCCGTCCATCCGTCCGTCTGTCCGTCCGTCTGTCCGTCCGTAGACACTTTACGTGTAATGCGATAACTCAAACATTTTTTACCTGATCAAAACCAAATTTTGTATATGGGGTTTTCAGCCCAAAATACAGATCGAGTTCGAATATGGGTTTGATCCGACTTTTTTTGACAGAGTTATGGCCCTTTTTCGACTTAGAATTCACGCATTCTGCCATAACTCAAACATTTTTTATCTGATCGGAACCACATTTGGTATGTGAGTTTCTCGGCCCAAAATACAGATCGAGTTCGAATATGGGTTAGGTCCAATTTGTTATACCAGAGATATGGCCCTTTTTAAACTAAGAATTATCCAGATTATAACCCAAGTAACTTACAATTAATGAATACCTGCTTCTCTGTGAGCAAGATAAAAGACAATATAGTTTATTGCTTTGAGAGTTATTTATAGCCCTCATATGTTAGGTCTGTATAAGAGACACAGTGAATTATTGGATAAATTGATTTAGCTATCTTTAACCACAACTTAGCCAGGTGAATTTATTTAACTAGACCAATGGAGCTCTCTAAGTCCTTGGATGATGGGACTACATTGGATCAAACGGGGCAGAGATAGGTGATTTAACCCCTTTTACCCATTCCATGTCTTTTAACCTTTTCCATTAAATAAATAATTATATTATTTTGATATCTCACATGGCAATTTGCAACAACATGAATAGAACTGCTCACACTATGATAGTGGTGACAGGCTCTAGAGTTTAGATGTTATATTAACCCTTCTATATTGACTCATACATTCCAATAATTTGTGTTATTACTGGTTATAATGTACATTTGTCATATACTACTTTAGATCATAACAGTATACTCTATAATTCAACATTAAAAGATTATGATTCTGATCTTAACAATTTTCTATCGCCAAGGGATGGGTTAAACATCTGCCGATCGTGATCGGCCTCTCGTTTATATCTGGATTGACATTAATGAAATAGAACTTGCCCTAGTGTTACCATTGTAAATTCAAATTTAGTATGTTTAGGTAGCGCATGGCATGTGGAACATTACCATGGTTAAAGTCTATTTAACATGACATTAAGATAGTTTAACATGATATGTAATGGTTATATAAGATGAGAGCATAGTAAATACCTTTGTTTACATAGTAATATATAACTTACCGTGGTAACCCACATTTTACCATGGTCTTACCATGATAAACGATTTGAAATGGTTGAACATTTTTTTTACCATACCTTGCTATTCTGGTAGATTACCATGGTATGTAATAGTGCGAGCATAGTAAAGTACCGTGGTTTACGTAGTAATGTATAATTTTATTAAATTAACGTGGTAACGAGCATTTATCTATGCTCTTACCATGGTACACGATAGATTGCCATGGTAAAACCGTGGTAATTAAAACAAAATATGGGATAGCTTATGTTGGAAGTTAGAACTATTGCTAATATAATTATTTTATACCAGGCGACGTTATACAGCGATACAAAGATGGGTAATGTGACAAATGCCACGAAGGAAAATCCTCATAACTGATGTTTGTAGTTAGAAATAGTGAGTAATAAAATAATTTAGAGAATTGTCAATATCGACCATACGCAGCTCGGATATTTATAAAGTGGGTCATCACGAAGTAGGAAACTACTTTATGTGTTGCTATGAGCGGTATGACATAGAGGCGATTTACCGGTCATACACAGGCGTGATTGGAATAGACTTAGGTCGACTGAAGAAAGTGTCCATATGATTCCTGAAAATCGACCTTACGCAACACGGATATTTATAAAGTAGGTCACCACGAAGTAGGACACTATATATATATTCTTTAATTATCCTCCGATATCGAAGATTAACATGGTTTCTAAAAATCGACCATCTCGGATATTTAGACAGTGGGTCACCACGTAGGTAATTATACGGCTGTGAGTGACTAGGTTTGCATTGAGTGGTATGATATAGGTCGATTTTCATGCAGGTCCTGCACAGGCGCGGTCGAGAGATGGAATTAGGTGTCCGTATGATTCATGAAAATCGTCCATACGCAGCTCGGATATTTAGAAACTGAGTCATCACGAAGTATGAATTTATATTTATATTCTGTATTGCTATATTTTCAAGCTGAGGCTCTGCTGAGCGGTATGATATATCGATGATGTACAATTCCTGCACGGGCGTTATCGGGAGTGTTTAGCTCACCTGAAACGAAGTCTCCGGTGGAGCTATAGTCATCACTCCTCGTCCGTCGCCCGTCCATCCGTCCGTCCGTCCGTCCATCCGTCCATCCGTCAACAATTCTTTGAACCTCTTCTCCTCTGGAACCGTAATGCCGAATTGGTTCATATTTGGTGTGGATGTTCCCTATGTCACTAATATTCAGATTTGTTCAAATAAGGTCACCAAGTCAAATAGTTTTGATGTCAGGACCATAACTATTTTTCCACATAGTAATTCTTAAAACGACTTCTTTTCTGAAGTCGTCCGGCCGAATGGGTTCATATTTGGTATGAGTGTACCTTGAGTGACTGTGGTTCAGATTTGTTCAAATGAGGTCACTGGGTCAAATGTGGGTGGTGCTATGGACATAAATCCGAAGAATTTTTTTTTTAGATTTAACTTATGGCTCAATTTAACAAAAAAAATAATATGATTACGTCAGTACGTATGGACAACCCAAAACACGTATGTCCATCTATAAAATGATAAATGTATGTTTCATAGGAGTGCCTGTATTTCTGGCCAACTTGGGATATATACGATCACGCCAGTACGTATGGAACGTAGGACGGCGACATGTCACTCTGTGTCCAAAGGTTTGCTATTCCCAAGGTTCATTATACCGAAGTTTCGCCATTCCCAAGGTTCTCTATATTCCTCGATATTCAGAAGGTTTTTATAACTTGTTATTTTGAAGTTTCATTCTATATTCTGAAGTTTTGAGAGGGTTCTTTATCATAACTCTTTTTATGAAGGAAATAACTTAAAGGTACTCAATCCGATAAGACGCTGCTAAATTACTCTTTCTTTGGTTTTGGTGGGGAACAAAATATTTGATTAGTGTCGAGGAACCCACCCATCAAAGCTCAGAGTAATTAGATATCGATCTTTGCAGTTTGCTATTTTTATTGTTTCTGGGCCTGATCGTGCCAGAAGGACGATGTCAAACGGGCGGTCTTCCAGATAAAGATGGATAACTGTAAAATCGTGGTAATAATAACTACTTGGTATTAGAGTTGTCCACCTTTTCTGGTTAAATACGCCCAGAATAGCAAACCTTCAGAATAGCGAACCTTCGATGTCTGAATAAGAACCTTTGGAACAGCGACCCTTCGGAATATGGAACCTTCGAAATAATGAACGCGATCCTGTGTGAAGAGCCCAATCAGCCCATGACACGTCCATCAATAAATGTATACACGTTTCATGGGACTGTTTATATATACATATATCAGACTGGAGTAAAATTGAGACCAACATGTCTTTGTTAATTTTGGTGCCCAGATTTCAACGAAATTTGGTGTGGTGACTCAGGGTGCCCTGGTATAGTGTATAATGGCGTTAGTTTTTCTAAATTTTGATTTAAACAAATTTAAATGAATAAAACAAATATGAACATATGTGAATATTTAGGTACAAATAAACCTATTTGCACGAGAAATGTTGCAGCACCAGATATAGAGGAATGTGGGCCACAGTTAGACGTATTGCCTCTAACATATCTCTAATTTCCAGATCAATATCCATGGCGCCAGTCAAGCGATATTAGCCATATAGCACATTTTACTATATTTCTTCAAAATGCAATCATCAGGTGAAGGTTGAATCTGGCCAAGCGACCAATTTTCAAGGCAAAATTATTTAATTTAATTTTTGCAATTTTAAAGGTACTCAATCCGAATTAACCCTCGCAGATTATTATTTCCTTGACTTCGGAGGTGATCAGATACCGATTTTTTAAATCTATCATTTTAATTTTAAGTGGCCCAGTAAACAGAATACTTTTTTCTGACCAAATTTCAGATGAAGATGGATAATTCTAAAATCAACTGTTTTTCACCTGAGACGAAGTCTCCGGTGGAGCTATAGTCATCACTCCTCGTCCGTCGTCCGTCCGTGCGTCCGTCCGTCAACTTAAAAAAAAAACATCTTCTCCTCTGAAACCATCATACCGAATTGGTTCATATTTGGTGTGGATGTTCCCTAGGTGACTCTCATTCAGATTTGTTCAAATTAGGTCACTGGGTCAAATAGTTGCGAAACCAGGGCCATAACTCTATTCCTCCATAGTAATTCTTACAACAACTTCTTGTCCATAACCATTGTGCCGATTTAGCTAATATTTGGTATGGAGGGTCCTTGGGTAACTGGTGTTCAGATTTGTTCAAATGAGGTCACTCGGTCAATTAGTTGAGAAACCAGGGCCATAACTCATAGTAATTCTTACAATGACTTCTTCTAAAAAAATATTGGGCCGATTTAGCTTATATTTGGTACTGAGGGGCCTTGGGTGACTGGGAATCAGATTTGTTCAAATTGGGTCACTGGGTCAAATAGGAGCAGAGCCAGGGACATTTCTAAAAACAAAAAATTAAATTTTTGCATTTTGACCTTTAATTTTTGTTTAGGACACATCACAGTCTCATATTTCTTACCTAGATTTTTCTTAGCATGTTCTTCATCTGTATGGATTTTGGTATTGTTTATTTAAGCCCTTCCACTCTTGTTTTGATATAGAATTCATCCAAGACAGGATTACTCAAACATTTTTCATCTGATCAACACCAAATTTGGTATATGAATTTTTGACACTTATATACAGATCAAGTTAAAATATGGGTTGGATCCGATATATTTTAACAGAGTTATGGCCATAATTCCCCAAAAAATAATAAAAAATTCAGGAACTCCTTGATCAATTTATGTAGCTATAGGCAGAGTCCCCAGGGAGTGTATTCATGTCATTCATAATTTAAATGAGATTAATGGTCTTATCAATGAAGCACCCTTGTTGTTTACATTATCACTCAGTGGTCATTAAAATCAGATTAATTTCATTTTCTCCAAGAGTGTCTGGCATTTGTAGAATGAGGTTCCCAGGCTATCATAACCAAATACACCATCTGAGAACCTTATTCTGCTTAGGCCTCATCTTCTGGGAAGTATCTAGAGTCTCAAGATCTCATTCTGCTTAGGCCTCATCTTCTGGGAAGTATCTATAGTATCAAATTTACATTGTTGTTAGTTAAATTTCCCTTCTAGGAAGTTTCTGTATCCCTTAATTTGCAGAAGATAAAATTCATGATTGAGGTGCCCAATGGGTGAACATCACCAATTTCAACTGTGGTACTTCAATCTTATTCTAGGTCTTCCATAGCAGTTGAGGGCCTTATCAGAATGAGGTCCCAAGAGGGTGAATTTAGTGATACTAGCCCGCTGTGCAGGATAGCGTCACTAAATTCACCCTCTGGGGACCTCATTCTGCAAATAACAGACAGACTATCTCAAGGCTTGATTGTATAATACAGTGTGTTGCTTGAGGCCAGACATGCACAATGTGGGAACAGACATGCTTTTAGTGATGCTATCCCACACAGCGGGCTAACATCACCAAATTCACCATTTGGAGACCTCATTCTGCTTAGGCTTCATCTTCTGGGAAGTATCTATAGTATCAAATTTACATTGTTGTTAATTAAATTTCCCTTCTAGGAAGTTTCTATATCCCCTAATTTGCAGAAGATAAAATTCATAATTGAGGGGCCCAATGGGTGAACATCACCAACTTCAACTGGGGAAATTCAATTTTATTCTAGGTCTTCCATAGCAGTTGAGGGCCTTATCAGAATGAGGTCCCCAGAGGGTGAATTTAGCGTCACTAAATTCACCCTCTGGGGACCTCATTCTGCAAATGACAGACACACTATCACACTATTTCAAGGCTTGTTGTATAATACATTGTGTTGCTTGAGGCCAGGCATGCACAATGTAGGAACAGACACGCTTTTTGTGATGATATCCCGCACAGCAGGCTAGCATCACCAAATTCACCCTCTGGCGACCTCATTCTGCTTAGGCCTCATCTTCTGGGAAGTATCTATAGTATCAAATTTACATTGTTGTTAGTTAAATTTCCTTTCTAGGAAGTTTCTATATCCCCTAATTTGCAGAAGATAAAATTCATAAATGAGGTGCCCAATGGGTGAATATCAGCAACTTCAACTGGGGAACTTAATTTTTATCCTTATCAGATTTGTGAAAATGGGATCACAAAGTCAAATAAGGGCAGAGCAAGAGACTTAACTATTTCACTACATAGTAATTATTAAAATATGTTTGCAAGAACTTGTTGGCTTATATAAAATGGAATGTTCTTCCTTGACTGCAATTCAGATTTTTTTAATGGGGTCATCTGGTCAAATAGGGGCCAAGCGAAGGACAGTTTCCCTCTTAATATGCTTCCTTCACAAGGACCATCAGGTCTATTTGACTGATATTTATGATATGTATGAAGGGTTCTTTGGTGTCTGGGATTCAAATTTATTCAGATGGAGTCACCAGGTTAAATAGGGTGGGACCAGGGACATAACTATATGTCTCTATAGTAATTCTTAAAATGTCTTCTCAAGAGAGTTTGGACTATTTAGCTTACATATAGTATGGAGGAATCAGGAGGATCCTTTAGTGACTGAGATTCAGATTTGTTAAAATGAGGTCAACCTGTCAAGAAATGGCAGGCTATGGGGAGTTAACACTTTTGTGTCTAATAAAATCATCGAAATACCAAATTCATTAAAACATCTACCTTGGAACCACCTGACTGATTGGTCTGACATACATGTATTGTGTTTTGGGTCCATGGATAATTGGGCTTCAAACATGTTTAAATGGTTTTAGAAAAAGGCGCTTGTGCGTTTGGAAATTTCCAACAATTGAGAAAGTTTGAGGTGTCGGTTGTGAAATTCCAACCTAAGACTTGGGAGTCTGGATCCCGGTCGGGAGGGGACTTGTTGAGCTGGAGGAGGGGGGTGATCAGTAGTGTACAGTTGGCAATTTCAAGGTGGATTTTTACCAAGCTACATACTTGAAGTCTCTCTAGCCACATATCCTGTTTAAATCTACTTCTTTTAAAGTGATTATGAAAAGTGCTGACTGTTTTGGTCTCCAGAGTCCCAGTCTTATCAGTCTTTGCAGTCTGGTGAGCTACCCCACAGTCATTGACTGTCTTGTTTTTGTGTGTGTCAGATGTTTGACAAATCAGCAATATTCGTTGAGCAAAAAGTTGATAAATTACAAGTTTTTGTCAATTTTATGCTATAATTGACTGCAGTTTTTTTTTCGAGCAATTAATCGATTCTGTCAACTGAAGCGGCATTTCAAAAAATCTTCTTGTTGTTGGAATCTGATGATATGGGGACTATTGATTCGGATTGAGGACCTTTAAGGGAAAAATATCTTTATTGGATAAATTTACATATAATACTGAATACATTTTTATGAAAACGGGTTACGTGGATGGGGCACAATGACTCAATGAGACATAATGTATGGCCTGTGGTAGGATCCAACTTCAGTAGATGATAGGCACTTAAAAAAGGAATGAGATAATTTGCCAAATGACTATTGTTTTGGGGCTGGAGTGGATGCATAATTTAGATCAAACAAACTGATGTCATTGTGCAATAGTGGTATGTTCGGTGCATTTCCTATATGGTTACTACTTAGGGGTGACCCCTTCTGTGAAGTAGATGATAAGAAACAAGTATTAAGGGTGGTCCCAGCTCGAGATTGCATGCTTGTTCATGACTTTTGTGAGCTTTTATCGTACTCTCAGATGTCTAATCAGTATGATGGTCAATAATAGTGATAGCGGAGACCTAGACTGAAATTAACAATATTGATGGAAATTTAATTCTATTTAATTCTATTTCAATTTAATTCTATATATGTCTCTTTGCCAAAAAACTTAATGATCGTTGAGAATTTTATCTAAAATTACTAATCATGCGACACATGCTGACACTATTGGTTAATAGGCATCTGATAGTGTATAAACATTTTAATAATTGCCCGGGAGGAATGGCATTATTCTTGACAGGCATAGATACATAGATGTTCATGGCATGGTCTGAGAAAATGCTACTAGATTAAACATTTATATGATTGCCTCATTAGTCATGTACATGTATAACTAGAAGGTCGTGACAGTTCAACTAAGTTGGCCTGGAATTATAATGTTTAGCATACATATTATTCCAATCCCAATGTGTCAAGTCGACAATTGCAAGTACGCAGGGCTATATTTAATAATTTTTCCACAACTAGCCACTAGTTAATATATATGCTAGCCATGCTGATCAAGCTCTCGCTTAATGTTTAAGGTTTAAATCGAGAACACAGTGTTAAAATCATGAATTATTTAATATGTGAGAATGCTAAAACTAATCAGTAATCACCGTGCAATATAATTATTAAATTTAACTTGATGTGTCCATCACAGGAAACATAATTCATACACACAGATGGAAAGTTGGCCCGGAAGCATATCCTCTCACCAGTCACTGCATGAACTCTTCAGTGTGCCGAGACCAAGTGGGATTGGGAGATGTTCTTCTTTTCCTTCACTCAACAAGAAGATAAATGACTCACTTTGTTAGTCACCAATTCACTGGGCTTCACATGTTTGTTACATATGTGTGTCGACTGTACTGTAGATGGCTAGAATTGTATTTTGACATGAATCACGGCATTCACAGTGAGTTGATGAGGGGGTGACTTCACGGGAAGTGTAGCACGAAAAGTGCCAAATGCACTCAAAAATGAAGTTTCTTCAATCACTTTCGTTTTGTTTTTATTTTGTAGCTGGAATACAGGGAACACATCTCCACAAAATTTATAGCATGGGAACCATTGTTTAAAAAGTTACATCATACCATAGATATGGCATCACTATAATATCTTTAAATTAAAGATGAAAAAACAGCAGCAGTAAACAGGGAATTCAACTGAAAATTTCAGATGAGATCTCATTTACCACAATATGTCTCAAGCTGCAGAGGAGAGCTTCTAAAATATAACAGTTTTTTACAGAATAGAAAATTTTTATTCGGTTCCAAAGTTATTCCACTTTCAGTGTTTGGAAGTCATCATATTTTGTCAAAACCCTTGCTGTTACTTATGACATATTTAAATAAAGTGTTAAAAACAACCCAAAAACACTACTTTTGTGTGCCTTCTACAAATTAAAAATCCACAGAATTATAAAAAATACTTGAAAGGTTTTTGAGAAATTTGATATGTGTTCCCAAGTGATATATATTGCACTGGTGATTACAGGTGTTTTTCCTCCGATATATGACCTCAATGCATATTGTCAAAAATCGTTCAGGAAAGGACATTTTTTTAAACAATGATAAATCAACTTTTTTACATTACTAGTGTGTTACATACTAAACTTTCTGACAGTTATGTCTGTCATGTCATCTAATGCCATTATTAAAATACTTTCTTTGTTAGGGTGGCTGGTAATGAGAAAATTTCAGAAAAAGCCATGTTCAGGAAAGGACATTTTTTAACGGAATTTTCGTCATCACTAATCAAAAAACAAAAAATTAATTAAATCACTAATTTTTAATCACAGAAATAATAGCACATCTATATTAGATATCATATCCTTATTGTTGAAAATACACCATATGTGACATATTTAAAGGTGTTTTCTTCAATACTGGCTGTAGTTGATTTGATTTTGGTGTTTTTTTTTATTTTTTTTAACGGAATGTCTCCAAAATAACAAAAATTGACATAAAATTACATATATTTGACATTTTTACATGAAATTTTCACTAATAAGAACAGAATGTCTTAGATTATAATTACTGTATGAAACTTGTTTCCTTTGTACTATATATTGTCTTATAATCACCTTATTATTGAGACCATTTCCTGTTTGGCACAGAGAAAATGGCAAAAAATGCACATTTCTGGTCATAAAATTGCCAAAAATAGTCATATGCAGCTGAAATTTCCTGCGCCGGTCACATAAATATACCTTTATATGATAAAAAATGAATGGTAGGTTGGTCATACACTGAACATGAATTTAAGGGAGATATGTGTCCAATTCCTTCATGCTACACTTCCCGTGAAATCACCCCAAGGCTGAGCCTGAAGTCGTTGATAACTAAATTTAGTAATCTGTAATCACTAAATTGACTAATACAACGCTTTCAGCGATTACTGCGTCCACAAGCTCCAGCTACGCGCTACGTTCAACGGTTCATGACTGAACTATACTGTCTATAGTAAATCAGTCAGCTCTAAAATGTCCATTTTCTGATTTCCTTGACCCAAGTTGAGGCTTGATCTGACAGTGTTAGATATTAACAATTAAATTTACTATTTAGAGAAGTAGTTAGTAGATTGAACGATTTGCCGCTTGCAGTTGAAACTCTAAGTCTAACCACTAAACCAGTCCAGGTGAAAACAGACTTAAAATTGAACAATAACAGAACAAGTCAAATCGCCGTGGTGATCAGTCTGCACAGACCAGTCCACATTCCATTCCAGTGACCTTCATTGTCATATTTTTTTCAGTCACAGATTCGTCATTGAGTTTCTTTCCGACTGACTGATTTTCACTTTGAACACAGTTCACTTCAACTTCAAAACAAGTTGTTGACAAATGTTGTTGTTGTTGTTGTTGTTGTTGACATGTTGTTGTTATTCTTCTTCTTCTTTTGACTGCTTTGACTCTAAAGTCATTCCAGTAATAGGCTCGTTGTGCTATCTTAGCTTGTGCTTTCTCGTTTGTTCTTAACGCTTACGTGCTGTGATACCGTTGTACATTTAAAATACGAGCGATAACGATAAACAAGCAATTCAATTTCAAATTTCGCAAACAAGAGAGCGCCACCATTTTGTAACGAAATTACGTCATCATTTCCAACGTTGCTATGGCCTCCCAGGGGACGTACTATTCTAACTGTAACGGTACGGAATCTGGCGAGGTTTGCCGAATGCTAT
Source organism: Siphonodentalium dalli (assembly GCA_032622095.1). Lineage (NCBI taxonomy): Eukaryota > Metazoa > Mollusca > Scaphopoda > Gadilida > Siphonodentaliidae > Siphonodentalium > Siphonodentalium dalli. Next base: position 65,175,341 of record CP136067.1, on the reverse strand, counting down.
GCACCCGCGTCAGCTAAATCCACATTAAGCATTTAATTTTGAATAAGGTTGATTTTGTTTTTCAAATTTAATAGTATTGCTATAAGGAGGCTGACCGAAGAAGGAAAATAAATTCGTTTTATTAATTTGTCAATCCTATTGCAACATGTCGGCCACCATAGGGGTAGTCTCGTACCTGGCTCAGACACTCCGCTCACTGTTCCGTCCAACTCCACGACGTAACGCTTCCGCCGTCAGACGGGAACGTTACGCCTTAGCGTAGTGGAGGCTGAGCGCTGGGAACGAGTCCACCATAGGGGCCCATAGGTCTGAATCGCCCGGATGTAAAAACAATTTTTTCATGTTGATGGGGTATAGAAATTACTGACGTCACAAATATACCTGCGTCCCGTATGTTACCGTAAAACAACCCTTTGGGTTGTGATTATATATATTTTATTTTGAATAATTTTTTTTTTTTTTATTAAATAAAATATTTTTTATTTAAATAAAATAAAAAACATTTAATAAATTTTTTGAAGAACTTATGACATTACATCTTCGGGGGGGGGGGGGGGGGGGGTAGGTACCTCTAGTCACCCCACTAAATTTGGTTGAAACAGGGGTTTGGGAGAAAACATGAACAGACAGATGAACAAAAATGTTCAGTAATTTCCTTTTAATATCCTTGCATCCCCACTAATACAAACCATCTCTGCTCTGAACCTGAGATCAGACTGAGAATTGATAGACATGACACATGTCGTTTATCAAACAGTGCCAGATAGATCGATAACATAACTTTTGTGGCTATAGGCAGAGTCCTAAGGGAGTGTATTCATGTCATTCATAATTTAAATGAGATTAATAGTGTTGAACATTTGTTTTCTAAAGTTGTCAATGTAGCACCATCATTGTTTACAATACACTGGTCATTAATATCAGATTAAATTCCTTTCTCCAAGTTTAATTAAGTGTGTCTGGCATTTGTAGAATGAGGTTCCCATAGGGTGAATTAATTATGCTACCCTTCACTGCAGGCTAGCATCGCCAAATACACCCTATGAGAACCTCAATCTGCTTAGGCCTCATCTTCTGGGAAGTATCTAGAGTCTCAAATTGACATTTTTAGCAGCTTTTTCCCCCTCTGTTCAGATTCTATAATGCATAATTGAGGTGTCAAATGGGTGCACATACTGTCAAACATCACCAACTTCAGCTGGAGAACTTCTGTCTGTCCCTAGGTCTCACATAGCAGTTGAGGACTATTAAAGTAAAATTGGGTTCCCAGATGGTGAATTTGGTGATGCTAGCCCACCTTACAGAATAGCATCACTACATTCACCCTTTTGGGGCCTCAGACAAACTAAATTCACCCTTGGCTGTCTAATATTATTTTCTTAACCACTTATCTATGTGAACTCATTATACCTTATTATGGACAAAAAAGTGGGGGGTATACTGGATTAAAACTGTTGGTCTGTCAGAGTGTCCTTCCATCCATTGTTCTGTCCATCCATCCACTAACAATTGTTTTCTTCTCGAGATCTATATGAATTCCCTACCTGTATGTGACTCACATTAAGATTTGTTCAAATAAGTTTATCAGGTCAAATAGGAGGGATGCCAGGGCCATAACGTTTTCTCTCCATAGTAATTCTAACAACTATTACTTCTCAAGAACCATCAAGTCTATTTAGCTTATATTTGTGTATGCAGGGTCCTTGTGCGGCATGTTTAGATCTGTTCCAATGGGGTCCTTTTTGGAAAATCAATTAACTTCAACTCTTAAAAGCGAATGTTTAAAATTATTAGATGAATAGATATAAGAGATGGGGATTCATCTTTGTTTAAATAGGGGCAGAGGTAAGAGATTTAGCTCTGCCCCACCCACACTACCTGTATCTATGCTATACGCTACTAGTATAATAAGATAAATGTCATTCTTGCAGGGATTTCCCCACAGTGTTGGGGGGGGGGGCATCCATCTGTCAACAATTCTTTGAACATCTTCTGTAGATCATAAGACTGAATGGGTTCATATTTGGTGTGGGTGTTCCCTATGTGACTCACATTCAGATTTGTTCAAATGAGGTCAGTCTGTCAAACGACTTCTTCTCATGTACCATCAGGTTGAATGGGTTCATATTTGGTATGAAGGGTCCTTGGGTGACTGGAGTTAAGATTTGTTCAAATGGGGTCACTTGTTTTAAATGGGGTTTCAAATTTATTCAGATGGGGTCACCAGATTAAATAGGGTGGGACCAGGAACATAACTGTATGTCTCTAAAGTAATACTTAAAATGTCTTCTCAAGAGAGGTTGGACTATTTAGCTTACATATAGTATGGAGGATCCTTCAGTGACTGAGATTCAGATTTGTTAATATGAGGCAATGTGTTAAGAAATGACGGGCTATGGGGACTTAGCACTTTTGTGTCTAATAAAATCATTAAAATACAAAATTCATTAAAAACATCTACCTTGAAACTACCTCACTGATTAATCTGACATACATATATGGTGTTTTTGGGTCCATGGATAATTGGGCTAAATAGTTTTATAAAAAGGCGCTTGTGAGATTGGAAATTTCCAACAATTTAGAAAGTTTGAGATATCGGTTGTGAAATTCCAACCTAAGACTTGGGAGTCTGGAGCCCGGTCGGGAGGGGACATGAGCTGGATGAGGGGGGGGGGGGTGATCAGTAGTGTACAGTTGGTAATTTAAAAGTAGATATTCGCCGATCTACATATATGAAGCCTCTCTATCCACATATCATGTTAGATCTACTTCTTTTAAAGCGATTATGAACAGTTATGACTGTTATGGTCTCCAGAGTCCCAGTCTTATCAGTTTTTGCAGTCTGGTGAGCGACCCCACAGTCTTTGACTGTCTTGTTATATACATGGTTTCTAGATTTCGACCATACACATCTCGAATATTTAGAAAGTGTGTCATCACGAAGTAGGAAAGTATAGGGTTGTGCGTTGCTAGGTTCGCAAATCAAAGCAACCACTCATCTTTAATACATCGGAATACACAACCAAATTTTAACTTCTTGATGACCCAGTTTCTAAATGTCCGAGCTGCGTATGGACGATTTTCAGGGACGATATGGACAGTCGACATAATTCCATGACGATCACGCCCATACAGGACCTGCAAATCGACATATATGATACCGATCAGTATATATTCAAACCTAGAAACGTACAGCCGTATACATTCCTACTTCTTGATGACCCACTTTCTAAATATCAGAGCTGCGTATGGTCGATTTTCAAGAACCATATGGACACTCTCTTCGGCTGACCTAATTCCATCCGATCACACTTGTGCCGTGCAGGACGTCTAAATCGCCCATATATGTCATACCGCTCAATTTTCGACCATAGCAACACATGATTAGTGTGCTGCCAATATCTGATATTCGAAATGATATTCAATTCGATCTCAGTATTCGATTCGACAATCGGCCGCGAATATCTATCGAATATTTCCGTTTATGTTCGCGACGTATTTTATGTCAGGCATATTCATCACGTATTGATGTGATTCGGTCGACCTAACTTCATCCAGATCACGCTCATGTAGGACCTGTTAATCGCCCCTGCCGTACGGCTTAGTTTGCAAACCTAGTAACTCACAAATCTAGAGTTTCCTACTTCCTGATGACTCACTGTCTAAATATCCGTGATGCGTATGGTCGATTTTCAGGAATCATATGGACACTCTCTCGGCGGACCTAATTCCATCCCAATGACGCCAGTGCAGGACGTATAAATCGCCTTTATGTCATACCGCTCAGTTTGCGAACATAACAACACACAACCTTCATGATGACCCACTTTCTAAATATCCGAGCTGCGGATGGTGGATTTCCAAAATTTCTAGATTATTGTTTTACGCACTAGTTCTAACTTCCAACATCAGTTATAAGGCTCTATCTTCGTGGCATATGAAACATTACACATATCTTTGTATCGACTTATAACGCCGCCTGTATAAAATTGTGTCACGCTATAGTTCTAACTTCCAAAATCAGATATAATGATCTGTCTTTTGAAAGATGGCACATCTTTATGTATCACCTCTCAATTGTGTTAATACGCACAAGTTCTAACTCCCAACACCAGCTATGGAGACCTCTCTATGATCGCGGTGTGGCTAATATAGAATTAACCTCCCAAGGAAAATTATTGGTTATTGCATGAGTATATTATACTAATAGTTCGCGGTTATATATATATATTTAAAGGTATCTGGCAAGGGCTCAGTGGAATAAATCACTCCTTCCTTTCATTGTCCTTCAGGTTTGTAGACATTCAATGTGACTCATCCCTGCGTGCTTGCTTGCATGAGGGCTGATTGCAAGGCTATGCTCAAGGGTCCATTAAGCATACCAATTCAGATAAATAAATAAATTAAGAAATTACCATTAAATAAATAAATAAAGGTTACACAAACATATTTCTTTCAAAAAGGTGGTAATCCGAGTAATTTTGCAAGAGAGTTCCGGGAGCCTGTAAACCATGCACGCAACTTTGGACGAGGACATAATAACCGCTGTTAAATTAGACAGTGTATACAAATTGTGATGACTAATTGTGGATAATTAGTTATCAGACATCTCTCATATATGGAATCCTATTAGGGCCACTTGCTAATGGCGCTTTCGGCGCGCGCCGAAAGCGACAAAACGTGCGCCATTAGTAACGCGCCGAAAGCGACAAAATATGCGCCGTTACGGCGCACTATTTGTCGCTTTCGGCGCACTTTTTGTCGCTTTCGAAAGCGACAAAATGTGCGATATTAGCGCATGTTTGAGCGCGTTACTAATGGCGCACTTTTTGTCGCTTTCGGCGCGCGCCGAAACCGCCATTAGGCATACTATTAGGTCCACTCCCTAATGGCGCGCGCCGGAAGCGACAAAAAGTGCGCCATTAGGGTATGTAACGGCGCACTTTTTGTCGATTTCGGCGCACTTTTTGCCGCTTTCGGCGCGTTACTAATGGCGCACGTTTTGTCGCTTTCGACGCGCGCCGAAAGCGGCATTAGCAAGTGGCCCTAATAGGATTCCATACTCATAAACCGATGTGACGCCTGAATGGTTTAAAATGAATTTTAAAATGAAAATCACGTCTGTGTGTATGTGTTTGGGCATGACGAATTAAAGATACGGGCGGACTTCGCGGTGGTAATGCTGTTAAAATAGTCACATCAGATAAAACCGTCATAAACAGAAAGAATATTTTATAATAGACATATATTTTTTTATACCAATCATAAATATCGCGTAAATAACATGTTATTGTCACGACTGTACGCTTTTCCATGTAAACAAACATAAAACAAGTTATAGAACCGTTTGTTATAGACAAACACTGGGAACTACCGGATCGTCCAATGAAAATGTTACCTTACGCTGTAGTATTTTACCCTAACCTATATATGGTTATACATAACAAATAAGGAATTTACAATCCGTAGTATTGTGAGTTGTAAGTTGCAGACACACCAACTTATGGGTTTTACAACCGAGGTTTAATGCGCGCGAATCTAACGAGAAACTAAACAACACTCGATCTGTATTTTCTCGGACAGAAAGCGTGTTTTGTGAATAATATCGCATTCATAACATCATTATGCTATACTATTAGTATTTTCTTGAGGAAATTATCATAATTTGATAAATGTTAATTCAAAATTATAAACTACAACGAAGGCCGCCCGTCCTTTTAAGTTCTGATTCTTCTTAAATGCAAGTATCACTTTTTACTCGTTTTAATGACATGCCCCTGTGTTATCATCCCGTTGGACCGTGATATATCGACGCTGGTAAATTAATAACGGGGTTTAATTTGTAATATGTTTCAAATGATGAACCCTAAAGTCATGTTGGTGCATGGTTTGTGTGAAGGGAAACTTATCATTACCTGTCTTTCTACAGACTTGGACCAGATGTCTGTATGTGATTGGACGAACAAACACCCAGCGACCTGGGAATCCGAGGACGTGTTAGATTGGATATACGCATGTGTCCAGGAATGTGGGTTCGATGGAAGATTACTCCGAGGGGAAGCGTTCCGACAAATAGAGGGCACTACGTTGTGTCAGATGACAGAGCGTGATTTCATTGAGGTTGAACCGACATTTGGAGAAACTTTGCATAGCCTATTTTGCAAGTTACGCGGTGAGTACACATAAGCCGGTTACCAATGCCATGTGGATATCGATCGTGTTTGTGGCCACAGTGATGCAACCAAAATGTGGGTGTTTTGCACACTCGTCCCGGAAAAAAACGACAATGCACAAATGTTCACATAACAGAGATAGCCGACATCTTTAACCCGACGAATTGATTGTACATGATTTTGTCATCTGCACGGGAACAGTGGTTCATTCATATCCTACTGAAGCTATGAAGCCATTTGTTTTACATAATAATAACGTCTTATTAGGATCAAAATGCAATCAAGTGGAAAGATCTCTATCGTACATATTTTACCAATAGTGAAGAAATAACGAAGGTGACTTCCATTCCTTATTCGAAAAAGTGTATACTTAGGTCAAACAAAGGGTGTTGTAGGGTGGTCCCCAATGTACTCTTTCCACACACCCCACTCACCCCATCCCGATCCAAAATGACCGCCGTCCAGAGGGGTTCAAATAGGTCACCCATGCTTTTCTCGGACCCTTGACCGATTTAGGTCAAATAAAGAGTGTTGTATGGCGGCCCCCAAGCCAATCTAAATATTCATCACTTTCACACAACCCCGATCCAATATGGTCGCTGTCCAGATGGGATCAAATTCGGCACCCATGCCATTTCTCGCCCTCTTGACCGATTTATAGGTCAAATAAAGGTGTTGTATGGTGGCTCCATGCAAGCCAATCCAAATATTTAACCAGTTCACCCCACCCGATTCAAAATGGACGCCGTCCAGAGGGGTTTAAATATGGCACCCAGGCAGAAATCTGGTAGAAACCACCAAAAGTAGGCATTAACTCTCTGTCGTTATAGCTGGTATTCTCGAAATATCTCATCGAGTGGAGCGAGTACTACTTATGAAGTATAGTTCTTTATATTTATTGTACACCTAGAACCATCCTATCTACCCTATAAAACGACCATCCGCAGGCAGAATTCTAGTAGAAATCAACAAAAGTAGGCATTAACCCCCTGGGGGTTATCGCTGAAATACTCAAAATATGTCATTGGGTGTTATACCAAGTAAAGTGGAGCGAGTAATTCTGAAGTATAGGTCTTTATACTGCTTGTACATATAGAGCCACCCTACCTGCCCTATAAAACAACCATCCGTAGGCAGAATTCTCGACAAAACCACCAAAAGTAGGCATTAACCCTCTGAGCATTACCTCTGATATTCTCGAAATATCTCATCGAGTGTTATATCAAGTAGTGCGGAGCAAGCACTTCTGACGTGTAGGTTGTTATACTTCGTGTAGGTCTATAGAGCCACACTATCTGCCTATACATTGACCATCTGCAGTATTCAAGTAAAAACCACTAGCAGCTTACATTAACCACCTGGGCGTTATCGCAGATGCTCTCGAAATATCTCATCGGTGTTACATCAAGTAGTGTGGGGCGAGTACTTCTGAAGTATAGGTCTTTATACTTCTCATACATCTAGATTCATCCTATGCCATATAAAACGAGGGGGCCTCGGTTGCTCAATCGGTTAGGGTTACAACTACAAGCAGTTTCGCCTTCTAGCGCTGCCGATAAGGGTTCAAATCCACATGTTTCCATCGTGAACTTCGTAACTCAAAATTGCTATTGTGGAGTTGGCAGTTACTCGCCGATGGCCGGTGGTTTGCCACATGGTCGACGAGTTTATCAGCCATTGAAATTACTGTTAGATTAGACGTAAGTGTGCGGATTTCCACCACCACTAAAACTGGAAATGTGGTGATATGGTCTTAGTTGATGAAAGCGACATTAAACACCAATTAATCAATAGTAGTAGAGTACGAGCTGTACCTTCCTCATTAGATCGGGATTTGATCGGCGATCGGCTACCTGACCTACGTGTCGTTGCTACGTTGTGCAATCCGCGTTGCTATTGATGTTGTCGCTACGTACGTCACGATATTGATTGATATGTCTATGGTGGGAGGTGTCGGGGTTTCGTTCTTTGTTTTGAATACCCTCCCGGCCGATGAGAGTGGTTTATATGGTGTTTATTGAATAAAAGGGTAAATGTCTATTGTTTCCCCTCAACCTATACTCGCCTTTGTGAAGATGATAAATTCTATAGGTCTTAGAAGATGTATGTCTAAGTGAAATCCCAAATAGACTTGGCTGGTTGACAGCGGTGGAATTCTATGGGGGAATAATTGGCTGGTTATGAATTAGACTGGTCGGGTGATAGGATATTCCTATGGTAGGTAGAGGGTAAATTATAGACTTCTCGTATCGTGGGGACTTGGCTTAAAAGACAGGGGGTGCAACTCTTCTGATCTAAGGAGATATGAGGTAGCCGATCGCCGATCAAATCCCGATCTAATGAGGAAGGTACAGCTCGTACTCTACAACTATCAATCAGCCATATAAAACGACCATGAGCAAGTAGAACTGTGGCAGAAACCACCAAAAGTAGATTTCGAGAATATCAGCTATAACGACCAGAGTGTTAATGACTACTTTTGATGTTTTCTACCAGAAGTATGCCTGTGGATGGCCGATTTACAGAACAGATAGCTCTAAACGTACAAGAAGTATACTGACACATACCATAGAAGTACTCGCTCCACACTACTTGCTGTACCACCCGATGAGATATTTCGAGAATATCTGCGATAACGCCCAGAGTGTTAACGTAAACTTTGAGTGGTTTTTACTTTAATTCTGCCTGAGGATGGTCGTTTTATAGGGCAAATATGATGGCTGCAAATTTACAAAATGTATAAAGACCTATAATTCAGAAGTTCTCGCTCCACTCTACTTGTTATAACACCGATGAGATATTTCGAGAAAATCTGAGATAGCACCCAGAAGGTTAAGCTATGAGTCGATTTTACTTGAATACTGCCGGATGTTCGTTTTATAGGGCAAATGGGATGGCACTAGATGTACATTAAGTATACTGACATATAATTAAGTATACTTAAGAAGTACTCGCTCCACATTACTGGATATAACAATTGAGATATTTCGAGAATATCTGCGATAACGCCCAGAGGGTTAAAGTAATCTATGAGTGGTTTTAGCTCACATGAGACGAAGTCTCCGGTGGAGCTATAGTCATCACTCCTCGTCCGCCGTCCGTCCGTCCGTCCATCCGTCTGTCTGTACGTCCGTCCGTCAAGAATCATCTTCTCCGCCACAACTGTAAGACGGAACGGGTTCATATTTGGTGTGGATGTTCCCTAGGTGAATCACTTTCAGATTTGTTCAAATGAGGTCATCGGCTCAATTAGTTAAGAAAGCAGGGCCACAACTCTTTTCCTTCATAGTTATTCTTAGAACGACTTTTTTTCCAGAACTAAAAGGCCGAATGGGTTCATATTTGGTGTGTATGTCCCCTAGGTGACTCTCATTCAGATTTGTTCAAATGAGGTCACCAGGTTGATTAGTTGAGAAACCAGGGCCATAACTCTTTCCCTCCATAGTAATTGTTTTAAACATCTTCTTCTCAAATGCCATCAGGCCAAATGAGTTCATATTTGGTATGAAGGATCCTTGGTTGACTGGGGTTCAGATTTGTTCAAATGAGGTCACTGGGTCAAATGTGGGTGGGGTCAGGGACATAACTAAAAAAATTCAGATTAAGCTCTTTAACCAAAAAAGAAAAGAAAAGAAATGATATAATACAAAATAAAAGAATATTTATAAAAAACTGTGGAATTGTTTTTTTTATTAAAATATTAAAACAAAAATAAAAAAAATTGTATTTAACTCCATGGTCAATTATATATATATATTGTTTAACATTTTTTGAAAATTGAAAAACTAATGCCATTACATTTCTGAAGGTTGTGCCCCTGGCCCTTCACTCAAGTGCACTGCTTCTGCCTGGTCCCAAAAATAAAATTTACTCAAATTCTTGACATAATCATTAATAAGAAGCATTTACTTTGGCTGTAACTGTATGCTGCAGGCATACTACACAATCATGTCAAATGAAATCTTGACATTTTTATAAACAATCCTTGGAGATCTACCAGAAGTCATTAATTCCCAATCTATCATCTATTGTTCAAATCAAGATAAATAGCATGCCTGTCATTTGCAGAATGAGGTCCCCACAGGGTGAATTTAGTGATGCTATCCCGCACAGTGGCCTAGGATCACCAAATTCACCCTCTGGAGACCTTATTCTGCTTAGGCCTCATCTTCTGGGAAGTATCTATAGTATCTAATTAACATTGTTTTTAGTTACTTTTCCCTTCTAGGAAGTTTCTATATCCCCTAATTTGCAGAAGATAATTTCATAAGTGAGGTGCCCAATGAGTGAACATCACCAATTTCAACTGGGGAACTTCAATCTTATCCTAGGTCTGCCATAGCAGTTGAGGTCCTTAGCAGAATGAGGTCCACAGAGGGTGAATTTAGTGATGCTAGCCCACTGTCCATCTAGGGACATCATTCTGCAAATGACAGACACACTATCACACTATTTCAAGGCTTGATTGTATAATACATTGTGTTGCTTGAGGCCAGGCATGCACAATGTAGGAACAGACACGCTTTTAGTGATGCTATCCCGCATAGCGGGCTAGCATCACCAAATTCACCCTCTGGAGACCTCATTCTGATTAGGCCTCATCTTCTGGGAAGTATCTATAGTATCAAATTTACAATGTTGTTAGTTAAAATCCCTTCTAGGAAGTTTCTATGTGCCCTAATTTGCAGAAGATAAAATTCTTAATTGAGGTGCCCAATGGGTGAATATCACCAACTTCAACTGGGGATCTTCAAACTCATCTTATGTCTGCCATAGCAGTTGGGGGCCTTAGCAAAATGAGGTCCCCAGAGGGTGAATTTAGTCATGCTAGCCCCCTGTTCGGGATAGTGTCACTAAATTCACCATCTGGGGACCTCATTCTGCAAATGACAGACACACTATCACAATATTTCAAGGCTTGATTGTATAATACATTGTGTTGCTTGAGGCCAAGCACATACAATCTAGGAACAGACACGCTATTTGCAGGCTTTAATACTCATTTTGTGATTGTGATTCAGATTTGTTCAATCAGGGTCACCAGGTCAAGTATGTGCAAGGCCAGCTACATTACTCTTTCTCTCCATGATATGTCTTCTATGCAAGAATCAAATGGCCTATTTTGCTTATATTTGGTATGAAATTACCTTGGGTGATAGATTTGTGAAAATGGGTTCACAAAGTCAAATAAGGGCAGAGCCAGAGACTTAACTATTTCACTACATAGTAATTCTTAAAATATGTTTGCAAGAACTAGTTGGCTTATATAGCATGGAATGTTCTTCCTTGACTGCAATTCAGATTTTTTTAAATGGGGTCACCTGGTCAAATAGGGGCCAAGCGAAGGACAGTTTCCCTCTTAATATGCTTCCTTCACAAGGACCATCAGGTCTATTTTACTGATATTTATGATATGTATGAAGGGTTCTTTGGTGTCTGGGATTCAAATTTATTCAGATGGGGTCACCAGGTTAGATAGGGTGGGACCAGGGACATAACTGGGTGTCTCTATAGTAATTCTTAAAACGTCTTCTCAAGAGAGGTTGGACTATTTAGCTTACATATAGTATGGAGGAATCAGGAGGATCCTTTAGTGACTGAGATTCAGATTTGTTAAAATGAGGTCAACATGTCAAGAAATGGCGGGCTATGGGGAGTTAACACTTTTGTTTCTAATAAAATCATTGAAATACCAAATTCATTAAAACATCTACATTGGAACCACCTGACTGATTAGTCTGACATACATGTATTGTGTTTTGGGTCCATGGATAATTGGGCTTCAAACATGTCTATTAAAATGGTTTTAGAAAAAGGCGCTTGTGAGATTGGAAATTTCCAACAATTGAGAAATTTGAGGTGTCGGTTGTGAAATTCCAACCTAAGACTTGGGAGTCTGGACCCCGGTCGGGAGGGGACTTGTTGAGCTGGAGGAGGGTGTGATTAGTAGTGTACAGTTGGTAATTTCAAGGTGGATTTTCACCAATCTACATACTTGAAGTCGCTCTAGCCACATATCCTGTTTAAATCTACTTCTTTTAAAGTCATTATGAAAAGTGCTGACTTTTGTGGTCTCCAGAGTCCCAGTCTGATCAGTCTTTGCAGTCTGGTGAGCGACCCCACAGTCATTGACTGTCTTGTTTACTTAAATTCTGCCTGCGGATGATCATGTTGTAGGGAACCTATGGTGCCTCTAGATGTGCAAGTAGTATAGTGACCTATAATTTAGAAGTTCTCACTCCATAAAACTTGATATAACACCCGATGACACACCTATCTAATATGAAACCCCGTGAAACCCCATGTACACATTTCCAGTTCCAAGGGTCCAACAGTTTGGTCGCCTCTAGCCACATAATAAATAAAATGATTATGAGTGCCCTTTTAAGACATCTGGGGCGAACGGGACATACATTAACGATGCCGGGTCAAATTACCCCTAATGGGACAAGTACAGAAGTAATGCAATACCAGAACAAATATCTCGCACAAAACGCGATCGTTGCACAGATAACAGAATAGTTGCGGGCGTATTTGACAAGCGAAATCGACTATCTATATATATATATATATATATATATATATATATATATATATATATATATATATATATATATATATATAGAGAGAGAGAGAGAGAGAGAGAGAGAGAGAGAGAGAGAGAGAGAGAGAGAGAGAGAGACAGACAGACAGACAGACAGACAGACAGACAGACAGACAGACAGACAGGTGGTGCATACTATAAGGGTTGTTCGGGAGAGGGCAGCGGAACGTGCTTCAAAACCATGTATCCACATGTGTATAACTTCAATAAATGATGATGCTGGTGGGTTACTGAATCTTAGTCTAATAATTTGTTTGAAAACTAAAGAGCTACTCGCTGCAACGCAGGACTAACACAGCTGTTGGTCAAAGACCAGTACTTGACCAAACTAACTATTTCACGAAAATCTACGTTATTACTCAATAACTTTGTAAGACAAAATTTCTGCGTCGTGATATGTGTCAAAATCTCGGGTTTCTTCATTGAGTCATAGGCCAACCAACGAGATTACAGTTACGGTTTAAGATTCTGGACTTAAGTCTTGCATGGGTGCGTCATGTTAACTAAAAATGTCATGTTTGTGAACGAAACAAATTAATTCTCATGTTTTCTGGTAAATTCTGAAATATAGGTCGAAGATTTAGCGTCATGAATATCAACTCAATATAAGCGCTTCCTTATTTTATCCCTCTAGCCAACGTAGATCAGACATCAGCCTTCGCGGATTTCGGAGTAGTAGATTCTCCGCTCAGTTCCGATTCGTCTTGTACAGACTCCAGTCAGGATACTTACGGCCAAGAATTACAGTACCACCAACTTAACGGTAAAGTATTCACGTGGTCGGAGCTATTTTCAATTTTAGAAAACAAGTCAAGTTTTCGAATGCCAATCCCTACGTTTTACCCACAACAGATAAATCAGACCAGGGACCCACGCACCACCATACATATAGCCGTCATTGAATGTTGCCAGAAGTAGAATTATAACAGTCAACAGTTTACGTCCAGCCAGTTTTGCCCGATGTGTTACCTCTATGCTCTTTAAAAATACGCTCTTTAAAAAATCGTCAGTTGTGGGTTGCACCCCACAATTTACTCAAACAAAAGATCGCATCCCACAAGTATTCTTGGGTATGTGCGGTCACCCCACAAGTATACTTTGGCCAGTACGTCTGTCCGTCCGTCAACAATTATCTAAACATCTTCCCCGGAACCATAAGACCGAATGGGTTCATATTTGGTGTGGATGTTCCCTATGTGACTCACATTTGTTCAAATGAGGTCACTGGGTCAAATAGTTGTGAAGCCAGGGCCACAACTCTTTCCCTCCATAGTAATTCTGAAAACGACTTCTTCTCTTGTAGCATCTTGCTTGTCAATTCATATTTAACTCCATGGTCAATTTTTTTTTTAACATGTTAAACAAATTGAACAACTAATGCCATTACCGTTCTCAAGGTTATGTCACCTGGCCCTTCACGCAAGTTCACTGCTTCTGTGATCCCTGGTCCCAAAAATAATATTTACTCAAATTCTTGACAGAGAATCATTAATAAGAAGCATTTATTTGGTTCCAAATGTATGCCTACACATGTCAAGTGAAATCTGACATGTCTATAAACATTCCCTGGAGATCTGCTAGAGGTAATTAATTCCTAATTAGAACAAAAAATCTATCATACGTATATGTTCAAATATCTCAATGGGACATTTAACCACCTTACAAGAGATATTTGACACTGTCAGCTATACCATTGCAGTTTTGTTCAGATTGGGTCACCAGGTCAAATAGGGGAAAGGCCAGGGACATACTCTCCCTCTATAGTAACCCTTGAAAAGTAATCTTTGATAGAACACCAGGTCTATTTAGCTGACATTTAATATTAAGGCTCCTTTGGTGATTGTGATTCAGATTTGTTCAATCAGGGTCACCAGCTCAAATAGGTGCAAGGCCAGGTACAATACTCGTTCTCTCCATAGTAATTGATGATATGTCTTCTTTGCATTTTGCTTATATTTGGTATGAAATTACCTTGAGTGACAGGAATTCAGATTTGTGAAAATGGGATCACAAAATCAAATAAGGGCAGAGCCAGGGACATAACTATTTCACTCCATAGTAATTCTTAAAACATGTTTGCAATAACTAGTTGGCTTATATAGCATGGAATGTTCTTATTTGAATATAATTCAGATTTGTTAAAATGGGGTCACCAGGTCAAATAGGGGCCAAGCGAATGACTGTTTCCCTCCATGATAATTCTTAATATGCTTCCTTTACAAGACTCATCAGGTCTATTTGACTGATATTTAGTATGAAGGGTTCTTTGGTGACTGTGATTCAAATGTATTCAGATGGGGTCACCAGGTCAAATAGGGCTGGACCAGGGACATAACTGTTTGTCTCTATAGTAATTATAAAAAATTCTTCTCAAGAGAGGTTTGACTATTTAGCTTAAATATAGTATGGATGGTCCTTTGGTGACTGAGATTCAGATTTGTTAAAATGAGGTCAACCTGTCAAGAAATGGTGGGGCTACGAGGACTTACCACTTTTCTGTCTAATAAAATCATTGATATATCAAACTTACTAACACATCTACCTTGGAACCACCTGACTGATTAATCTGACATACGGTGTTTAGGGTCCATGGATAATTGGGCTTCAAATATGTCTAAATGGTTTTTTAAAAAGGTGCCTTTGAGATTGGAAATTTCCAACAATTGAGAAAGTTTGAGGTGTCGGTTGTGAAATTCCAACATAATGGAGGTGTGCAAAAGAATTTACGAGTCCGGTTGGGAGGGGAATTGTTATGAACTGGAGGGGGTGACTTGTAGTGTACAGTTGCAATTTCAAGGTGGATATTCACTTATCTACATACATGAAGCCTCTCTAGCCACATGTGCTGTTTAGAATTACTTCCTTTAAAGTGGTTATGACAAGTTCTGACGGTTGCAGTCTCCAGAGTCCCATTCTATCAGTTTTTGCAGTCAGGTGAGCGGCCCCATAGTCATTGACTGTCTTATTTGTGTGCAATAATAGCGTTCATCTTTAACATATACGGCAAATGTATTGTATGCGAAGCATCTACATTTATAAATCATAACTGTTTGCCAGCATGCACCGTTTTATAAAAATAAGTTATCATAAATGATCGTCCAACTATTAAGTTATAGGTTAGATTAACAGTATATATATATCCTAGAAGGTGACCCGACTTCGTCCGGGCTTTGACATTGAATTGACCATTTTGAAGGTCAAGGTCAGGTGGGGTCACGATTTGACTCGTCCAAAACACTCCCTGGAAACAATTACCACTATGGTCCACTAAGTATCAAATTTTGTCAAAATCCGTCTGGCAATTTTCCAACACCAACACCCCAAAAATGGTGGAAATTGGGCAAGCGGATACCGGGAAATCGGCCCAGCGGATACCGAGATACCCTATGTATCAAATTTCGTCCGTAAAAATCCGCCAGTTTTACCCGATTTGATTTCCACTAAAGTATGTAAACGCGCCTCATATACACACGCTCATTAATTATCAAGCTTCAACGTAAAGATAAATTAGCATTGTGTGGTAAATTTTAACTAATTATTTTCTCGCAGTCAAAGTTGAACAATTTTGATGTTGTTGACATTGACGGCTTGGGGCCACCGGTAGATTCCATTTCGCAACAACGAAGTATCATTTCAGCTAAATGGATTCTTGGATGAGATTCCAGACCCGCGGGGTAAATGTAAACAGCTTGAGCCTATGCGTGGTGTGAATATACAAAAAATAAATCTATCGACAATAGACCTAAGAATATTAGCTGTAACAAAATTTATATATCAGAAATTGTAATAAATGATATATTTTGGGATAGATGCACGATTTTTAATAGCCTGCAAATTGACAATATATATTGTAAATGTTATAATTTTGGGAAAAATACACGATGCGTAATTGCATGCCTGCAAATTGCTAACGTTCGTCGACGTATGAATATAGAGTTATCCTCCCTGCATCGCAGTGCTAAATCTGCGGATCCCGAGATATGAGTTTTGAAGGTCAAGGTCACGTCGCACGGGCAAATCAATAGGCCTATGTTAACCCCCGGCCGAAAATACCCCCACGTACCAAGTTTCATCGAAATCGGGTCGGTCGTTTTTGAGTTCATCGATTACACACACACACACAGACAGATACACACACACACACAGATCTTTCAAAATATATAATAGACTAGAAGGTGACCCGATTTCGTCCGGGCTTTTACCTTGAATTGTCCATTTTGAAGGTCAAGGTCAAATGGGGTCACGATTTGACCAGTCCGAAAACACTGCCCGGACAAAAGTACCTGACAAACGTGCCCGTCGAAATCCATCCGGTTTTACCCGATTTGACCTTGAATTGATCATTTTGAAGGTCAAGGTCTGGTCGGGGTCACGATTGGACCCGTCCAAAACAATCGGTAAACAAAAGTAACCCCACGTATCAAATTTCGTCGAAATCCCATCAAAATTGGCGAATTGACCTTGAAGTTACCCGATTTCAAGGTCAAGGTCACGTCGCACGGGCAAATGAATATGCTTATGAGACTCGCCATAAGAAAGTACCCCCACATACCAAGTTTCATCGAAATCCCGTGATATTCGGGCGTTTGACATTGAAATGACCCGATTTCAAGGTCAAGGTGACGTCGCACGGACAAATTAATATGCCTATGTTCGTCCCCGGCCGAAAATACCCCCACATACCAAGTTTCATCGAAATCGGCTGGGCCATTTTCGAGTCCATCGATTACACACACACACACAGACAGATACACACACACACACAGAGATCTTTCAAAAAATATAATAGACTAGAAGGTGACCCGACTTCGTCCGGGCTTTGACCTTGAATTGTCCATTTTGAAGGTCAAGGTCAAGTGGGGTCACGATTTGACCAGTCCAAAAACACTGCCCGGACAAAAGTACCCGACAAACGTGCCCGTCGAAATCCATCCGGTTTTACCCGATTTGACCTTGAATTGATCATTTTGAAGGTCAAGGTCTGGTCGGGGTCACGATTGGACCCGTCCAAAACAATCGGTGAACAAAAGTAACCCCACGTATCAAATTTCGTCGAAATCCCATCAAAATTGGCGATTTGACCTTGAAGTTACCCGATTTCAAGGTCAAGGTCACGTCGCACGGGCAAATGAATATGCTTATGAGACTCGCCATAAGAAAGTACTCCCACATACCAAGTTTCGTCGAAATCCCGTGATATTCGGGCGTTTGACATTGAAATGACCCGATTTCAAGGTCAAGGTCACGTCGCACGGACAAATTAATATGCCTATGTTCGTCTCCGGCCGAAAATACCCCCACATACCAAGTTTTATCGAAATCGGCTGGGCCATTTTCGAGTCCATCGATTACACACACACACACAGACAGATACACACACAGATCTTTCAAAATATATAATAGACTAGCCGATGAGCCCGACGTTGTCCGGGCTATTCAAAAACAAAATTTCAAGTAGATAGCTCTACCCGTTTCCGAGATCTGGTCTGCGCATGCGCAAAGTTGGCGTCGCACGGGCTCGGCGACCCGATACAATTCGTATCCGGGGCAAGATACATTCACATGTCAAATTTCAAGTCGATAGCTCCACCCGTTTCCGATATCTCGTCTGCGCATGCGCGAAGCTGGTGTCGCACGGGCTCGGCGACCAGATAAAATTCGTATCCGGGGCAAGATACATTCACATAGCAAATTTCAAGTCGATAGCTCCACCCGTTTCCGAGATCTCGTCTGCGCATGCGCGAAGCGGGCGCCGCACGGGCTCGCCAATACGACAACGTTCACCGCCTGGTCAAACTACACACACGTACCAAGTTTCGTCCATATCGGTCGAGAATCGTAGATTTGTATAAATGACAGACAGACAGACAGACAAACATACACACAGACAGAGGCCTTCAAAATATATATGAGACTAGCCGATGAGCCCGACGTTGTCCGGGCTATTCATCCGGGCTATTCAAAAACCAAATTTCAAGTCGATCGCTCTACCCGTTTCCGAGATCTGGTCAAGTCGATAGCTCCACCCGTTTCAAAAACCAAATTTCAAGTCGATAGCACCCGTTTCCGAGATCTCGTCTGCGCATGCGCGAAGCTGGCGTCGCACGGGCTCGGCGACCCGATAAAATTCGTATCCGGGGCAAGATACATTCACATAGCAAATTTCAAGTCGATAGCTCTACCCGTTTCCGAGATCTCGTCTGCGCATGCGCGAAGCTGGTGTCGCACGGGCTCGGCGACCCGATAAAATTCGTATCCGGGGCAAGATACATTCACATAGCAAATTTCAAGTCGATAGCTCCACCCGTTTCCGAGATCTCGTCTGCGCATGCGCGAAGCGGGCGCCGCACGGGCTCGCCAATACGACAACGTTCACCGCCTGGTCAAACTACACACACGTACCAAGTTTCGTCCCGATCGGTCGAGAATCGTAGATTTGTATAAATGACAGACAGACAGACAGACAGACAGACAAACAAACAAACAGAGGTCTTCAAAATATATATGAGACTAGCCGATGAGCCCGACGATGTCCGGGCTATTCAAAAACCAAATTTCAAGTCGATAGCTCCACCCGTTTCCGAGATCTGCTCTGCGCATGCGCCAAGCTGGCGTCGCACGGGCTCGGCGACCCGATAAAATTCGTATCAGGGGCAAGATACATTCACATACCAAATTTCAAGTCGATAGCTCCACCGTTTCCGAGTCTCGTCTGCGCATGCGCCTAGCTTGCGTCGCACGGGCTCGGCGACCCGATAAAATTCGTATCCGGGGCAAGATACATTCACATAGCAAATTTCAAGTCGATAGCTCCACCCTTTCCGAGATCTGGTCTGCGCATGCGCGAAGCTTGCGTCGCACGGGCTCGGCGACCCGATAAAATTCGTATCCGGGGCAAGATCCATTCACATAGCAAATTTCAAGTCGATAGCTCCACCCGTTTCCGAGATATCGTCTGCGCATGCGCTGCACGGGCGTCGCACGGGCTCACCAATACGACAACGACGACCGCCTGGTCAAACTACACACACGTACCAAGTTTCGTCCCGATCGGTCGAGAATCGTAGATTTGTATAAATGACAGACAGACAGACAGACAGACATACAGACAGAGGTCTTCAAAATATATATGAGACTAGCCGATGAGCCCGACGTTGTCCGGGCTATTCAAAAACCAAATTTCAAGTCGATAGCTCTACCCAGCGCTATTCAAAAACCAAATTTCAAGTCGATAGCTCCACCCGTTTCCGAGATCTCGTCTACGCATGCGCGAAGCGGGCGTCGCACGGGCTCGGCGACCCGATAAAATTCGTATCCGGGGCAAGATACATTCACATACCAAATTTCAAGTCGATAGCTCCACCCGTTTCCGAGTTCTCGTCTGCGCATGCGCGAAGCTGGCGTCGCACGGGCTCGGCGATCCGATAAAATTCGTATCCGGGGCAAGATACATTCACATAGCAAATTTCAAGTCGATAGCTCCACCCGTTTCCGAGATCTCGTCTGCGCATGCGCGAAGCTGGTGTCGCACGGACTCGGCGACCCGATAAAATTCGTATCCGGGGCAAGATACATTCACATAGCAAATTTCAAGTCGATAGCTCCACCCGTTTCCGAGATCTAGTCTGCGCATGCGCGAAGCGGGCGCCGCACGGGCTCGCCAATACGACAACGTTCACCGCCTGGTAAAACTACACACACGTACCAAGTTTCGTCCCGATCGGTCGAGAATCGTAGATTTGTATTAATGACAGACAGACAGACAGACAGACAGACAGACAAACATACAGACAGAGGTCTTCAAAATATATATGAGATTGGCAGATTCCAGTAGCTTTATAAGGGTATATCTGGGGAGAAATCTGATGCTATATTCGTGATTATCTGGGATAATTTCGGTATATAACTATATACTGTAAAAACAAAGCGCGCCATCCGTGCTCGCAGGGTTGGTCAGAAACAAATGTTTCAGAAACATGACATTTTTGAATATGAATTTAATGTTTTTCAAATTTAATATATTTTGTTTCTGAATTGTTTTTTTATTGTTAATTTTTTTGAATTTTAAATTGTTTTAATTAAATTGTAAATTGTTTTAATTAATTTTTTTGTTTCTGGCGGAAAAATTTACCCGTAGAAATCTCCCCTTCCTAGGAACGACAGACAACGCATTCTTTGTTTCGTGAAATCTCTCTACGATAACATTGCATTGAATTTAAAACAAACGCTTCCCGTCGGGAAATCTGTCTGCATAATATTTTGAGTCTGCCGTAACCGTCGTAATGTCGTGAAATCTCTCTGCATAATAGATAACATTGCATTGAATCTGTTGTTGGCATTCAGGGCTTCGGGTCGTTGTTGTTGGCATCACGGCTCCCCGAAAACTCGCACATTGCCGAAAACGTGTATTTAGTAATATCGTTGTTGTTGATATTTACGGCTTGGGGGCTATTTTCTTATTTAGCAAGTTTGAGCTCAATCGGTTCGAGTCTATAAAGGACACACTCATATATATGACACTTCCCGTGGGTAGCAAGTTTGAGCTCAATCGGCATCCCCTGGAATTTCCCGTAGATTGGCAGATTCCAGTAGCTTTATATAACGGTATATCTGGGGAGAAATCTGATGCTATATTCGTGATTATCTGGGATGATTTCGGTATATAACTATATACTATAAAAACAAAGCGCGCCATCCGTGCTCGCAGGGTTGGTCAGAAACAACTGTTTTTAAAATTTAATGTATGTTCCGTATATCTCTCTGCAGATGCAAATAACGTTGAATGGCAAACAGACGCTCTTTATAGAGATGCGTCAAAAACAAACGCTCATTAAATAACCACTTGATTAACCCACGCCGTGCCTTTGCGGTGATTTGAGATTGGAGAACGGGTGCTCTGAGCTTGTCTAAACCGCGATCACGGTCGTGTCGGTGGCATTTGACACTTACATAGGAAGTTTGAGCTCAATATGTACACGCGTTTTGGATTCTATGAAGTACACACACACATATATACGAAGTCTCAAAATATATAGTATAGACTAGAAGGTGACCCGACTTCGTCCGGGCTATTCAAAAACCAAATTTCAAGTCGATTGCTCCACCCGTTTTCGAGATCTGGTCTGCGCATGCGCGAAGCTGGCGTCGCACGGGCTCGGCGACCCGATAAAATTCGTATCCGGGGCAAGATACATTCACATACCAAATTTCAAGTCGATAGCTCCACCCGTTTACGAGATATATAGCCCAATGTCATTTGCGGATACCTCGGCCGGTGATGAGTTAACGCGACATCGGCCGGATAAGAGTTAACGCGAACACGTCACGATATATTGATGGCGTAATATATTTACGCAATGATTTTCGATGAGCGAAGCATGGTCCTGCGTTCTTCCCGATAATTAAGGTAGAAACTTTAAACGTACACAGGCGTGTGATGCATCATTGGAAAGATGAAGCGCCACAGATTCTAACCGTGTAAATTATATGACTGGCAATTTATTATTCGCGCTATATCGAATCGATTTGTGAGCACCGAACTGAAATATATTAGCGCAAAACGGCGTAAAAACAGATTTGACCTCGGCTCGTGAAAAGTTGACATCGGATCTGAAAATCAATAGGCCTATGTTTCTCCTGACCCGAAAATACCCCCACATACCAAGTTTCATCGAAATCGGCTGGGCCATTTTCGAGTCCATCGATTACACACAGACAGATACACACACACACACACAGATCTTTCAAAATATATAATAGACTAGCCGATGAGCCCGACGTTGTCCGGGCTATTCAAAAACCAAATTTCAAGTCGATAGCTCTACCCAGCCCGACGATTTCAAGTCGATAGCTCTACCCGTTTCCGAGATCTGGTCTGGGAATGCGCGAAGCTGGCGTCGCACGGGCTCGGCGACCCGATAAAATTCGTATCCGGGGCAAGATACATTCACATACCAAATTTCGAGTCGATAGCTCCACCCGTTTCCGAGATCTCGTCTGCGCATGCGCGAAGCTGGCGTCGCACGGGCTTGGCGACCCGATGTCCGGGCTATTCAAAAACCAAATTTCAAGTCGATAGCTCTACCCAGCCCGACGATTTCAAGTCGTTGTCCGGGCTATTCAAAAACCAAATTTCAAGTCGATAGCTCTACCCAGCCCGACGTTGTCCGGGCATCGATCTATACAATATACGTCGATGGTCCGGGCTATTCAAAAACCAAATTTCAAGTCGATAGCTCTACCCGTTTCCGAGATCTGGTCTGCGCATGCGCGAAGCTGGCGTCGCACGGGCTCGGCGACCCGATAAAATTCGTATCCGGGGCAAGATACATTCACATACCAAATTTCAAGTCGATAGCTCCACCCGTTTCCGATATTTCGTCTGCGCATTCACGAAGCTGACGTCGCACTGGCTCGGCGACCCGATAAAATTCGTATCCGGGGCAATATACATTCACATACCAAATTTCAAGTCGATAGCTCCACCCGTTTCCGAGATCTCGTCTGCGCATGCGCGAAGCTGGGGTCGCACGGGCTCGGCGACCAGATAAAATTGAGCCCGACGTTGTCCGGGCTATTCAAAAACCAAATTTCAAGTCGATAGCTCCACCCGTTTCCGAGATCTGGTCTGCGCATGCGCGAAGCTGGCGTCGCACGGGCTCGGCCACCCGATAAATTCGTATCCGGGGCAAGATACATTCACATAGCAAATTTCAAGTCGATTGCTCCACCCGTTTCCGAGATCTCGTATGCGCATGCGCGAAGCTGGCGTCGCACGAGCTCGGCGACACGATACAATTCGTATTCGGGGCAAGATACATTCACATACCAAATTTCAAGTCGATAGCTCCACCCGTTTCCGAGATCTCGTCTGCGCATGCGCGAAGCTGGCGTCGCACGGGCTCGGCGACCCGATAATATTCGTATCCGGGGCAAGATACATTCACATACCAAATTTCAAGTCGATAGCTCCACCCGTTTCCGAGATCTGGTCTGTGCATGCGCGAAGCTGGCGTCGCACGGGCTCGGCGACCCGATAAAATTCCCATCCGGGGCAAGATACATTCACATAGCAAATTTCAAGTCGATAGCTCCACCCGTTTCCTAGATCTCGTCTGCGCATGCGCGAAGCGGGCGCCGCACGGGCTCGCCAATACGACAACGTCCACCGCCTGGTCAAACTACACTCACGTACCAAGTTTCGTCCCGATCGGTCGAGAATCGTAGATTTGTATTAATGACAGACAGACAGACAAACAAACATACATACAGACAGAGGTCTTCAAAATATATATGAGATAACATAGCCATCAATTTTCATCACTATACTGTACAGCTACTGCTTAATAACAACTGAGTTATCTCGATTATTGCATGCACAAATGCATATATCGTAAATGTACTCTGACATGTGTACACATAGTTTTAGAGAAATTCGGTCCAAGAAAGTGACAGTGTTGTTGAAGTGAACAATAACTAATTCAGCATGCAATACCTCGCAGCTCTACAGATGAGTGAGTACCAGACGAAAGACTCAATCGCAACTATATAGAGGAGTGAGTACCAGACGAAAGACACAATCGTGAAGCTGCTTCATCTCCCATTGCACTAGATTTGTTTTTCAATAAATTCCAAATTAAAAAATGTTAATGACTACTCTACGTGTACATGAATTACATAATTTACTACTTGCAACCGTGTTTATATGTTTTAGGTGTAGGTGCATTCCCTGTCAAACAGGAGCCTGTGCAGAACACTCCGTATGAATTCATAGATGGACAGCGGTATGAATTTGACCCATTCGATACACCGACCATACCGATAACAGGTAAGGCCGTCATGCGGGGACGTATTTCGGAGGTCTCTGTTGTCCATAATCGAATTAACGCCATTGACCTAAATTTAAATCTTCTTCAATATGCATTCATACGAAAATAAAAACATTTAATAAAACATAAGTTTCACAATTATCTACTGGCGCAGCGTTATCTAACTTAAAATTATAAGACGTTACATATGCATGTGACATATATATAAAGTGGGGTTGGAATAGCTCAAATTGTTAGTATCCTTTTGAACAATGTGTGCCAAAATGAGGGTCACATAACATCAAAAGATCGTTTGATAAATGATAAATTATTAAACGAGTAAATGTCAGATAGTTACCCACAGCTTCCATCGCTCCTCCACATGTGAGGTGTCCTATAGTTACCTGTTGCTCTCGCCCATGGTTTCCTTAGTCTTCATTCTAACGTGTTGTTTGTGTGTACGAGACGGCGTCTTGTAACTGCTTTGATGTCCTGAGACTTTATGCTTTGGCGTCATAAGACAGCTAACTTTACTAAATGTAGCCTGTGGCTAAATATGCTTACCGGTGTCAGATGTGTGCTGTGGGCTCTAATTGCTGGATTCTGCAGGGAAATTTACCACAGTAGTTTGTGTCTGCTTACTGGCGTGAAAGGTGATAATTGTTGGTGACTGTCTGCTTACTGGCGTGATATGTGATAATTGTTGGTGACTGTCTTCACCTGGGAATTCTGTGACAGCTAATTGCTGACTTCTGCGGCTAGTTAATTCGCCCAATTTGGGCGTTACTCTGATGGCTGTTTTTCATCTGACGTGTGTGTCAGGATAGAGGAGCTGGAGGATTTGTGTAAATGTTAGCCCAAACTACATTTCCAAGTAACGATGGTTTGTTGTTTATTTTGAGGAATCGTACCACATCAGATGAATTCAGCCCAAATATGTTAACAGTTGTCGTGTAAAACATTTGCAGTAGGTTAGCGTTATTTGTTTTTTGCGGATGTCGTTTAACATGGGGAAAATAGACTACTACGTTTGAACGGCATGTGCATTTGTCGTTTTTTAATTATAACAACATGATAATCAATAACAGAGGCAGTCTCTGTCAAATACAGTCGCTCTATTTACGATACTAATTGGGGAACTTTCTAAATTAAATTACGCGTAAACTAGCGTAAACGGATGCCTGCTGCAAATTATAGAAGGTGTCGGAATCGGCTTACTCGCCCCAGGGCTAACTCGCTCCAGTCGACGTGTGCCAACTCGGAATAAAAGGCCGGCTCGGAATAAAAGATGTATATGGGGTGCTATATGGCGTTTGGTCCGTTGTTTCTCAATGAATATTATTGAAATTGGGTGTATATGTCCGGACTGGGACATGGAATACAATAACGTTTGAATTGTTTTTAAATTTACAAAAGTGTTGATTTTATTCAACTTTTTCGTTCTGAAACACACTATATATACTCGTCATGTCGATATATAGTATTACTTAGAAATTTCAACTTTCCAGATTCATAATTGCTCCATTGACTGTAATAGATGAAATTATACCCCTCTTCGGATCGAGTGTCACTGAAACTTTATTTTGTTAGACTGCCTGTATTCACTGATTATGTGTGGAAATAATCTGTAATAAGATGTAGCACTGTTTTATTTTATATTTACATTTAGTGCTGTTTTGTATACAACAATTCCACCCAGGCTTCTCAACGGTACGCGGTAACGGTGCTGGTGTGCAGATCCGCCGGTACTCGGTACTGTGGTTGCATATAATTATGCACGTTCGTAGATCGTAGATAGCAAAATACAGTAGTATCAAGTTTCGCTCTTTAAACTACACGCGGTGCACATCGATCGTGATTGTATTCATGGCGTGAGAGGTCGGTCACGGAAGGGTGTTTCCTGGTTTTTATGTGTCTATTATAACTCTTCAATGGTTGAATTCCAATTCTTTGAAAGCACGGCCTTGTGATATTGTTTTAATCTTCAAAGATTATTTTGTGTTGGGAACTTGTGATTGCAACTTATGTGTTTGCCTTTATTTTTGCCCAGTTGTGGCAATTATACAGTTACAATTTCTTATCATGTATTCACCAACGACCCCACCCACAAGTATGGCCCACACGTTTTGATTAATCACACACACACGTACCCGTTCACATGTATCAGTTTGCATATATAAGGTAGACCATTTTGAATTTAAATGGGACTCATGGAACCTCCAGTTATATAATAAAATCGGGAACGAATATCCACGAACCGTGCACAGTGTACATGTAATTTGCTGAATAGACATGATAGTTCATATTTGGTATAGGAACTCGTGGAGAGAAATTGTTGCCTAACTGACTGATTGTTGTTTAGATTTAAAATGGCCGACCGCGCGACTTTGCAAACACATTTAATCTGATTGAATATTGTGAATTGAAAACCACCGACGTGTGTCGCGTTACTTTCTATCAGTTTATCAAACACAGAAGAACAATAAGTTAAAACCACAAAACGTGTGCAACGAATAGTTCTATTTTTGGTTGATTGAATTGTCTATGTTTGTCATTTGCGCATCACTAAACTCTACGGGAAAGTTTGTTAGTATATTCCAAAATGGTATCTAATATCCCGAAATAGTTTCTTTATTCTGATATCAAATTATCATTAGTTCATGTTAATAATAGAGTTCGTGGCTTGTGATTTTCAGCACTGTATTACCTCCAGATATTCCTAGAACTATAAAATGGCTTGCCAGTACCGGTACAGGAACCACGGTACTAGCAAAGTATCGATACCGGTACCGGCATGTGTGGTACCGGCGGTACTTTGAGAAGCCCGATTCCACCTAGATCATCATGTGATCGACCATACATGGGATGTGATGACCTGGTTGAATTAAGAGCGGTTTGATGGATCACTTCTGTCTTCGAGCTAGATTATACTTATGCTATTTAATGGCATGTTTCTAACGTGGAGGAGTAGATATTCTCGAGACCCCACTACTCTTCAATTCACACCAAGTTCTCAGCTGTCATGTTCGGATATTAGAACCCATAGCCATACAATATTTTGTGTATACTAGTATAATATAGTTATTTCCAGTACCTTTATATACCAGTAGTGTGGATAACAATGCACACACACACATATATATATATATATATATATATATATATATATATATATATATATATATATATAATATATATGTGTATATGTATATTGATTCAACGGATTCAGTGGGTTTGTTCATTAGTCTATCAAATTTGCGGGGAAAACATGGCCACCAGCAGTACACCCTGCCAAATTTCAAATGTGAATCAATTGGCGCACCCTGCAGCCAGAATTTATTGGAGAACTGTTTCTAATGTGGATATTTTGGGTCACCACTAGATGGGAGCCATATTTTTTTCTCAAAATTTCCTTGTGAAAACATCACTGCCATCGGTGATCTTGAGTTTTACTATATTTATGGCTAAATAATTTTGTTGATCCTACAGACGACATACATTGTCCGATCGTCACCAGATTCCACAATGATCTTCTGGATGTGAATCAATTGGCGCACCCTGCGAGTGATCTATTTTTCCCCCGAATTTCGTTAAAAACATGACCACAGACAGCAAGTTTGTATCTTACTCTTTGTATGACTGAATTCTTTTCTTTAGCACCTCTACAGACCAAATCCCTCATCTGATAGTCACCAAACTTCATATTGATCTTCGGGGTGACCACTAGATGGGAGCTATCAAATGATTTGAATTTCTTTGGAAAACATGGT
Organism: Siphonodentalium dalli; assembly: GCA_032622095.1. NCBI lineage: Eukaryota > Metazoa > Mollusca > Scaphopoda > Gadilida > Siphonodentaliidae > Siphonodentalium > Siphonodentalium dalli. The sequence goes on along the minus strand of CP136067.1, from coordinate 65,146,987 downwards.
CGCCAGCAGCATCTTCTATTTTGCTTTTTATGTACATGTATATCTCTTCGTGCGGATAGTCAGTATTACTTGGGTAGTTCAACTTTCCACATTCCTGTCATCATTTGAAATATAAAAATTTACCTGATACATGTAGTCCAATGAAAATTAAAAAGCGTCCATAAATTAAATTTACCTATGATCTTATTACTCACATGCACCCTTCAAAATTTTGTTTCGTCGTATCTAATTTTTAATGACCCCTATGGTAATATTGATATAGATACATTTGTCAAACATTTCATTGTACAATATACATGTATGAAGTTTGTAACTAAATCTAGAAATATATAATACTAGCAGGTTAGCCCGCCACTAGCGGCGTTCGTCAGAAACATGACAATTTTTAATGTTTTTAATAAAAAATTTTAGTTAATTTTTATAATTAATTTTTTAATTAAATATTTAGTTTTTCAATGAGTTAATATTCATTTTTTGTTTATAACATGAGTTAATTGTGCATTTTTCCCGATTTTGACCTTGAATTGATCATTTTCAAGGTCAAGGTCAGGTCGGGGTCACAATTTAACCCATCCATGACACTTCCCGTAGGTAGCAAGTTTGAGCTCAATCGGTTCGAGTCTATAAAGGACACACACATATATATATAATTTGTGGGTACCCGTTTCAAGGTGAAGAAGACATAAGAATCACACAACACGCAGTACCCGTCCCTAAAAGAGGTATGATTTAAGGTACATCGGGCGGAAAAACTGACCCGATGAAAATTTCCAACGTTCCTAGGAACGACGGACATAAGAATCACACAACACGCATTTTTTTTCACACAACACGCAGTACCCGTCCCTAAAAGATGTATGATTGAAAAATTTCCCGTTCCTAGGAACGACAGACATAAGAAATACACAACACGCATGTTTTGTTTTCCGATGAGTTAATTCTGCCGTTTTAATCAAGATAAATGCATTTCGTGTTTTGCGTCCGCAGTTTCGTAGGCACGTGCGAGCGGGTGACAATAAAGGGCGTCAGTCGGTTAACAACTCCAAATATGGGCAATATAAAGATCGTGCCTGCCTTAACCCCCGATGTGCCGTTTGCGGTGATTTTGATGATTGGGAGTGGAGATTGAGTGCTCAGAGCTTGTCCAAAATGCGACGTTGACCATTCCCGTGGGTTTATCGGGACAAACTAGTTTTCAATTGGTCCAGAAACATGCCTATATCAGCACGTTCGATGACATGGTCACACGTGAAATTGGACCCGTCCGTATTGCCCCCGGGATCGAAGTAGTCCTACACACAAATTTTAGTCGCATCTGTCAAGGTCCAGAAACATGCCTATGAGCGAGGTCAGGTTGACACGTTAAATACCAAATCCGGGTCGGATCGGTCGAGCAGTGTTCGAGTCTATAACACACATACATACGTGCATTCATACACACATACATACAGACAGACAGATATTCCAAAATGTATAATCGATAGCTACAAGAATTCTATGATAAATAGTTCACGGGCGATCTGATACATGCATCTTAGTTTTCTTGTATATTACTAGTATATGTATAATCTCTTGTGAGACCGTGCTACTGCACGAAGGCTCGTTACTGCCGGACGATGACGCAACAAAAGTAGTTGGCATGTGAGTGTGAGGTGGACCGCATGTCTGGACTATGTGGGTAGTCGGGTCGATGGTGATGTCGATGGACTCATATGGTAGACGTACGATGCTAAAATATGGCTGTTGACTGTTGGGAATAAGTTGGGTAGTGCGACGATTGATAGGGCGGATGTGAGTGAGCAGATCGTTGGCAGGACGTCGAGACTGGTGGGGTCTGGCGGGAACGTCGACGAGGTGACTAATACTCGTCTGGGTCGATGTCAAGAGTTGTGGAGGAGTTGATGATGTGGTTGTTGATTCTGGAGTGGAATAGTGGTGACCAGGGTGAGGGATATTGGTGAAATCCCTCTATGTGTTCAGCACTGTACACCGGTGGGGGCGATCGACATGTCCGAGGTTCCTAATTCATCAACCTCGACATCCGTGTATAACTTCAACATCGTTGGGTGGTTATGAGCAAGGGTGTCGACATAGAATAGCTCAAAAGTATAGGTCTATGAGCAGTTGTGTGGATAAAACAATAGTCACAGTGGATATATACTTCATACTAATCCAGTGGTTTTAACAAATGATGAGACAAATACAAATATAATCGAAAACTATCATAAACTGAAGGTAAGGAACATAAACACACAATTAATCATTACAAATTAAAATAAACTCGTAGCTAAAGTATTAATAATTAAAATAGACACACAAAATATACGTACAGCAAGTTCACTTGGACTGACAATAAAGTGTTATTATCTTATGTTAATATCTGGCGTCTATAATGATTGTATAGAGGTGTCCCTGATCTGGGTCCGGTGGTGCAGATGGATTTGGAACATCCATCTCCATAGTGTCATCTCTTGGTTCTTGGAACACAAACAGCGGAGTTTTCTCTGGACGATTAACTAACCATTTATTGACGAGGATTAATAGCATTAGGCAACTTGCTCGTTTGTGAATGGTTTAATTTGGACTACGAAGTTGACAAATATTTAGGCCGGTGGCAGTGCATTTGTGGTACTCGTCATGAGTGACGGTGACATTATTATGTCGTCCAACTAGGGTTAACAGCGAAATATTGAGATTCCAAGTCATATTTTGCGACGATGCCTGGTTGGAGATGCAGGCACTTTGTCATTTAAACGGGCAGGGGGTGGTTGTGGACTTTGGATAATTCATACATTGGGACATGTGAGATGCATTTAGAAGGGCCAACATTCTGACATGGGGTCATTTGGGAGTTGCAAACCATGCTGCAAATGTGTTATGATATTGAGAAGTAAGTTTTGCAAATTTCGAGGAGATATGAAACTGGGGAGAGTTTACCTAGCCGAGCATATCAAGTTGAAGGTGCAACTGTCCAATGAGTAATTAGTTGGCGAAGTTCGTTGGCCAGTTGGTGGAATCTGATGCATGCCAGGAGATATTGTTCTATGTGGAAGATTCTACTTGGCATCGAGGTGATCGAGCGTTCATAGCACTTCATTGATAGTATGTTTGTTTTCTGATATGTCTATGAACGAGGCATTCATAATACCGAGCCGTCATTCAACTGGGTGCATGATTGCATGTTGATTCCGTGACAGGGATTGAATATTGGTTCTTAAATCGCGTAAAACAGACTAGTCCCGAAAAGAAAACCGAATGCATCTCAGATGAAGGGGAGGGTACGCATGGGTCTTCACACATACATGTGATGAAGGGGTTGGTATTCGAAAACAAAAACTAGCTAGGGTGTTTTCATGATCGGCCTGAATAGCCTTGACTTCGTGCATTAGGGAATTGAAAGTGGTGAGGAACTGGATGCGTCTCCCCTATATGGTTGGGTTGTAATTGTATAATCTATCACTGAACACACTCCCTGGGTGGCATTATAATTCGTAATGTCAGTCGATCCAGAAAATGCTAGTACCGGACAAAGACGGTTACCACCCATCTTGACTTTGTTGGGGCATTGTTTTGAATCTTCTCAAACACCATATTATTGTGCGTGAGAAATGCCTGGGTGAAGCTTGCAATAAGATGGCCATTATCAGGATTCTTGTCATGCTGAAACGGAAACATAATTTTGTATTATAATTGGGCAAAATTGGTGGACAATGGTTTACTGGTATGTACGTGAGTTAAGTTACACACATGGGGCAATTGCAGTAAGGAGGGTCTGCACTGTGTGATGTGTTGGGGTAGCCCTGTGGCTATTAGTCATTGAATATTTACTTGTGGATGGTATACGCCTTTTCAGATGCAGAGTGGATTCGATTGAGGCCACGTCCACGGCACGTGTGTTTTGCTGTGTTTCCAACATTTCACCTGGTGCATGACGGGCCTTGGTCCTGCAGTATATATATGTGATGCTCATCTCGGAATCGGATGAGTCCAAGTGCTCTAGCAAATGGGTCTGACTTACAGGCCAACAGGCATTTCTTTGGAATCATAGCTTGAGTTCTGACAAAATGATATTTTCATTGTCCGAATCTTACTCAGACTAAACCCTTCTGAAATGACTCAGAATATCTCCGGGCAGTGGTTCTGTATCCTCACTGGTTGACTATCTTGTGGCGTCGCAAAGGTTCGATGGTGAGAATTTATCGCTCAAGATTGGTCAGATGGAGGTGTCTGGCATGGGGCTTGGCTGACAGTCCCAGTCAACTGGCTTTTCACCTTGAGAGTTACAGGGGTGATTTGGGAAACTATTCTGCAATGTGGTTTTCACTTACTACCAATTTAGTTTTGCGAAGGTTCCTCTTTATATACACGCCATCCTCGATGACAAAAGACATTTCTTTTGCTTTGTTATCGGATTTTGCTGCTTGCTCACGTTTTGCGGTTTTCATATGCTTTATGGATCAATATGAAGGATTTATGCTGTTCCAAAACGATTCGGTGGTATTCCTCGGCAGTATATTCGCTTCTTGGTTCTAAGATTGTGTCGATGGAGTGCGAGTAAAAAGATGATACAAGATGGCGAACATGCCTTGCCACTCAAAGTCCGATGTCACCACATGGCACCCGAAGCGACTCCAAAAAAAAGTAAACTCAAATGGCTGCTGTATTCCGATGTTGCACTTAGGACACTATATATGCATTTTAAGTCTGTGTTAGATATATGGTACATATTTGGCACAGCTGCATGTTATATGTACTTGTCTTCAATATATGCCGACTGTTGCCCTTTGTACGCGCCTGGGACTATATAACACACAAGGCACCGATTTTAGAAGCTGTATCTGTTTTTTTAACAGGCCACCGAAGCGACCCAAAACAAGGAAGCTCAAATGACCGCAATTTTGCCCCAAACCCAACCAAAAATTGTAAGTCTGACACTGTCAAAAATGTATTGGCAATGGCCAGCACCAATATAGAACCAAATCCAGTTATCTTTTATGCTGTGTGAGGACAAGCGATAAGAAGAAATGCGATGTTGACCTATCTATGGGGAGAGGAAAGGCGGACAATGTGTTTAATGGGAAAATTCTTCAGTGGAAAGTTTGAAGATGCTAAATTACCTTGACTTTGTCAGGGTTGGGAATCATACTGTTGGCATCGATCACAGAACCTAAATACTAGGTATCTTTCTTCATTAATTGACATTTTTTAAATTTAGGTTTAATCGAATACTGCCGGGATGTGTTGTTGATGTGACTCCAGGATTTCATTGCATATTATACAGTCATTAAAGTAAGCTATTGCATAATCGTTTATTCCAGTCAGAACTTGAGATATGAGTTATTGGAAAATATCAGACACGTTTGGAGCCCAAATTGTTAAATTCGAAAAGGCATCGGTGGCACGTGAAATCAGTCTTAGTTTGTCCTCTTCGGCCATTTGGCACTGCCAGAAGCCAGACAATAGTCGAGAGCTGAGAAGAATTTAACTTTTCCAGGAAGTGACAATATATTACCAATGCCATCGGGGGGCATGACATTAGCTTTGTAATATCATTTAAAGATCTAATGTCCACAAACAAGAGTTTTTAACGTCCTTCTTTGCCCATTGAGACCATGTGGAAGGGCCACATATAATTTCTGGACCTTACAATATCAGCTTCCAATATACCATCAACAGCTTGACCAATAATAGGTCTTTTATCGGTTTATGATCCCAGGCATTAACGAGCATCTTTTCAGTGTTTGTTTGGGTCAGATATGTATCCTTTGTGCATATATGTCTGCATTATTATGGCAAGATATTTCTTGAAAAGTTCTCCCCTATTTAATAATGAAACCACTTCCAATTGCGCTCTTCGATTTTTATTATGTATTGAATATGGATGTCTTATGGAAACCAGGGTGTGAGATGGGTCGTGGGTTACTGAAGTAATCTCCATATATGCTTTAGTTTCATGAGTTATTGACGTTCCTCCTACACCCTCTTATCGAAAGGAAATGTCTTGTTTGTATTATTTATTAACAAGCAAGTCACCCGTCGTCTTTTACCAAGTTGGTTTATGGAGCTGGAAATTTGTAAGCCAGACTCGGAAGTCAAATAACATGTTTCTATAGGGTCGCCACTACTACTGATACTCAATTCATTTCATTTACCAGTGCATAAAGTACATGTTTGGGGTTTTAGTTTGACCACATGGGATATATATGTAGACATGTTCCCTGAGGAAACCAAGGTCACAATACAGCCTGAACCCCCACCTTGGAGGTCAGCCAGTCCTGACCCAAAATCATACTATTTGAAATGTCCGAACATAAATAGAATTTGTGGGTCAGTTGGACTTTTGACATTTTCTATGCTGCCAAATACAAATAAGGACTTTGCATTCATTGAGTTTAAGTTAATTTATTCTTGCTATATTTTTGGTCTGAACTGTAGTGCGTCGTACACACGATTATGTATTAGTGATACTTCTGCTCTGCTGTTAACAAGGGTGTGATATCGAGTTATTCGTATTTTAAAAAGCAATGAACTTGGTCTGCTGACAAGGTTTACAGTATAAGACTTCCTCCCATTAGTGGTTGTTTCAATGAGAGGATTTTTTGTTAGGCTAAAATTCCCTTGGTGTTTCTGTGGTTGAGGGCTAAATTTGGACCTGCTTCGAATTTGAGTGTTTTAACGCCCCTGTCCCCTGTTTTTTTAAATGACTGTACTGCCATGCCTTGTGAAATATTTTCAGAATGAGGTCCCCAGAGGGTGAATTTATTGACGATATCCTGCAACGTGGGCTATTGTCACCAAATTACCCTCTGGGGACTGCATTAAATTATACATGGCATCATCCACCCTGGAAAGTATATATATTATTAAATTAACAAGTTTGTTTTAGTTTTTATCTTATCTTTTGGTCAATAATATAGGCTCAAAATATGGTTTATATCCTCAAATTGGCAGATGACACAATACATAATCAAGGTGCTCAATGGGTCACTATGGTTGCATGCTCCTTCACTGTGTGGGACCTGTGCATGCAACTCTATATGTGTTCAAAATAAACTCGGAGAAGTGCTGACTCAAATGACAGTCATTCAAGCAAACCTAAACACAACGATACTCAGCCTAGAAGAATCTCTTTACTGAACTCTGATATTAAGGCTGTGGTCGACGAGCAGAAAAATATCAAACTGGATGTTGAACGACTGAATGACGAAGCCAAGAACGGAATAACAGGACTGAAATCCAGCCTCAAAGTTCTTGAAAACGATTTAAAGTCAAATAACGATTATGTTGATTCACAGTTCAAGAACATTGAATCACGCGCATCGAAAATCTCCCAAAAGTCGCGCAACCTTGAACTCAAAGTCACGCAGTGTTCCCAGAAATGCAAGTCGTCTTCTAAGGAAACAAAGGAGCATTTGAATTCGACATTCAAACAGCTTGCGGAAGTCTTCGAACTTTATGCCGACAATACTGCAAACAAATATGATGAAATCCGATCCATTGTTCAGACCCATATTCCGAATGCCACCCGGCCCGACACCTCATGCACCGAAACTGTTTCTCCACTCGAAACACACGCGAAGCGGAGTTGCTCTGTCATTAGGCCCTCCACATCCCCCGAGAACTCAAGTGAACGTGTGTACAACTCTGTTTCTCCTGTAACAGCCAACATGAACACAAAATGTGATTCTAACAAACAGGCAAAACTTCATGTTGATGCTGACACATCTGTCCATATAGACTCGAAGCTCGATACGTCGAACAACAGTGCAAATCTGAATGTCTGTGAAGTAAATCTCTCGACCAATAGCGATGATTACTCCAACTCTAAACGCACCCATGTTCGTATAAAACCTTCTCCCATTGAAGTAATAACCGAACCAGAGGCTGGCAAACATATGTCAGAAATATTCAAGTTCATCGACAACTACAGCGATATACAACGAGCATCCGTGGACAGTGACGATCCTGCTCATAATTTGTCAACACATGGCGAACGTAGTATAGATTATGCTACACAAAGACCCCCTCCTCGACAACATGCTGAGCATGTGAACACTGACGGTCCGCCTTATTCTTATGCCGATGCTCTGAGCGCACCGAGGCAAATCGAAACTCTAATACGGAACGACAGACGTCCCGCATCATTAAAGAGGGACCCCAGTCGCACAACCGCACGTATTTCTGACAGGAATCCTCGTTCAGATAATGACCGAAATGGATTCTCAGGCGTCCACCGGACAAGAACAGTGCGTCTTTTCGTGGGCGGTATCGATGAAAGTTCTACAGAGAATGGCCTCGCTCACTTTCTCTCTGAAAGAGGTATCGAGCCAACGTTCTTGAAGCTCATCACTAGTTCCAGAATTGGGACTGTGAGTGCTCGTTTAAATGTATCAAAAGACGAAAGCATCCCACTACTTGACAATCGTTTCTGGCCCGCAGGTGTATACTGCAGGGCTTGGTACTCAGAAGCTCCCAGCTCAACAAACAATGGCTATTACAAATAAGCTGAATATATGCACCTGGAATATGACAGGTTTCAAGGGGAGTGCTTCCCATTTAAGTGATATGCTGGCATCGGGCTATTTCCAGATCGTGGGCATTTCTGAACATTGGCTTGATGAATTTTCACTGTCGTCCTTCGGATTTCTCTCACATGATTACATTTACATTGCGAAACCGGGTCGTTCGATTCGAACTGCGAATGGAGGTTGTCTTGTGAAAGACGGTATAGCTATCCTGGTCCACAAAAGTATCCAGTGTATCGAGATTGAATCTACAAATGATAGAATGATCTCTCTGCAGATCAAAATGAATAATAGTTCTTTTCTCTCCGTGATTCAAGTATATCTACCCGGTGCCAATCACGATATTTCATATTTTCTCGACTGTTTATCAGACTTAGCTGACATTACCTCACGCCTGGAACCGAATGGTCCTGTGATATTAATGTGAGATATGAATGCGAATTTGGGGGAAAACTATAGAACGATACTTTCAAGTTTAACGTGTCCACGTGCTAGAGCATTAGATGCCTTCTTCGAACTGCACAACCTGACAGCACTCACTACATTATCATCTTGTACTGGCAGTGACTTCTCATACGTCCCTTACTATGACGGCGCGACTCCTTCGCTGCTCGATCACATTGTCATCTCCGACATGATGGTTAATTGTGTATCTAAAACTCATGTCACAGAAGATGCAGCAACTAATAGTTCAAACCACAGACCTGTGTTCTGTTGTATATATGTAGCTCCTACACTAAAACCACCGTCAAATTACACGAGGAAAAAATATCGCTGGAAATGTGAATACATGAAGTCTTATCAAGACAATCTAACTTCCCTGTGCAAACCGTTACTGACCAAAGAGATAAACGACAAAAATGACCTTGATTCGTATTATCGCAATTGTGTCGACATTTTAATTGATAGCGCAGAAAAGACTATCCCTCCAATGTCCTACCACGCACACTTGAAACCATACTGGAATAAACAACTCAGCAGTCTAAGCTCTGATTGCAAGTCAAAATACAAATTGTGGTCGCTTGCTGGTCGCCCACGAGTATTTACCTCCTCCACGTATGTTCAGTATAAAGACGCTAAAAGGACTTTTAGGAAAGCTCATCGCTCTGCGTTCAATGCGTACCTATCCGATCAACAAAACAAACTTGAGTGCGACGCTGCCTCCAACCAAACGTCCTTCTGGCGGTCTATCAACCGAAACCGTTCGCATGTCTCTCAAATCGGATCGGTTATGGAATTCAATGGGTCTCTGACACGTGACGCAGATGAAACACTTTCTGGCTGGTCTGAGTACTTCAGAGAATTGTTCAATCCACCACCCCACTATGAGCCAGAGTTTGAGGACCACGTTACCAGAGAAGTTGTTAGCTGTGTTTCTCTTGCTAAAGATCCCGTGCAACCGAACTGCCCACAGTGTCAACCAGTCGAACTCACCGAAATCGTTCTTCATGTGAGGAAACTGAAAAAGAACAAAGCGGGTGGGGCAGATGACTTATTGAATGAACATTTGTTGCACGCTCCGACTTCCTTCATAGAATGCATCAAAAGACTATATGGCGGTATATTCCGCATGGGATGGATTCCACCAACGATGAAAGAAGGAATAGTCATTCCGTTATACAAAGGACCGCCTAAACCACCGACATCTCCTGATAATTACCGTGCAATAACACTTCTATCGGTCCTATACAAACTATTCGAGTCCATTCTGTTGAGCCGTCTTCTTCAAAGCCACCAAATGAAACGATTTCCGAATGCACAACAAATGGGTTTTCAGAAAGGTATCAGCTGTTCGATGACGTCATTCATTCTCACGGAATCTGTATCATATGCCAAAGACAATAACTCCAATTTATATGTTGCCTTCCTTGACTCCAAGAAAGCCTTTGATAAAGTATGGCACACTGGCCTCCTGTACAAATTCATTCAGCTCGGATTTTCGCCACACTTTGTCAGTTTGTTGGAGAACATCCATTCGGATGTGACTAGCAAAGTACTATATGACGGCCGCATGTCGCAAAGTTTCAAAATACTGCAATCTACTCGACAAGGTGGCGTTCTGTCACCTCTCTGCTATCTCGTCTTCATAGACGACCTACTTAACGAACTAGCAACTTCTCCATACGGACTAAGAATCTGCAATATCCCATGTGGCGCTCCTACTACTGCCGACGACATCGCTCTTCTGTCGCTATCGAAATCCGGTCTAGAATCCTTGTTGAACATATGTGTGAAATATAGGCTAGCAGGCGGTGGCGATTCGAATTCTCCTCCACGAAGAGCAAAATTGTTGTATTCAACGAGAATAAAAACTCATATGACCGCTCGGGAAGGATATGGAGGTTGGGCAATCAAACTATTCAGGAAGTTGCAGAATGTGCCCATCTTGGTTTAATTCAGGACAAGTTTGCGAAGCAGGTCAATTCCGCCTCTTCTGTGTCGACAAAAATGAGGAACAACTTTTTCAATATCATGGGTAACAAACTTATGAAATCCACTACACCCACCACCATGACAAATGTCCTCAAAACTGTTGTTCTACCGAGAGCTCTCTACGGTGTCGAGGTGGTTCCTTTTTATCAGAGTTCAGCCATCACCATTATGAACAAAGCCGCCAGAACATGTCTCAAATACACACAATCCCTCCCAAAACGAGCGTCAACTATGCTATCGCTAGGTCTTCTTGGATTTCTACCAATTGAATATCAACTGCATATCAAAAAACTTTGCTTTATGGGACGTCTTATCCATCTACCGTTCGGCCATCAATTACCATTACGACTGTTTGTCCTGAAAGCACACCTCTACAGACTATACAGTCGCTCCAGTGGTTTTGTACAGGAAATGTTCTCCATATTAGCCAAATACGATCTTTTGAACTATTTGAACGACTACCTGGACATTGGAGTCTTCCCAAAACTGTCAACATGGATAACTCTTGTGAAGGCAGCTGTCAGGGGAACGTTCATTTCCTCGTGGCAGACCAAAGTTTCGTCCGATCCATCCTTGCTAATTCTGTGGAAAGTTCACCCTAATCCCCTCTCAAACTGGGCAGTCTGGAAACTTCTCCACGGAAACGCTCACATGTTGAAATATCTCAAAAACGTAGTACTGCTTCTCAACAGGACTACCTATGCCAACAATTTAGTGTGTCATCTCTGCAGCGAAGTGTACTCGAACGAAATTGACCACGCCATGTTCGTATGCTCTTCTCCAGCCGCACTCATTATTAGAAACTCTTTTTGGGAAGGGATTATCTCTCGTTTCGGCATACCCGAATATTTTCACCTTGCGTCGTTAGCCAGAGATGACCTGGTAGCAACCCTCCTCGGAAGTTCTCTGGAAACCCTAACAGAACACATATCTCACTGCCTCAAGGAACTAGTACTATATTCTGCGAAGTTCCTGTACGTTCTCAGCACAATGATAAGGAATGGCGTACAGCAACCCGTGTCTCGTCCATTGTAATTATCTTCTCAACACCCACGCAAGTTGTAACGACTAACTGTCATATCTGTTGGACAAATAAGATTTTCCTGCAACAAAAGCTGTTGTGAACATTCAAATGCATATATGCTTCACTCTCGTGGTTTCCAACACCTCTCCATACTTGTACATAACGGCCCACCACATTGGTCAGGGGAGCCCACTTTAATCCAACTGTATTTATATGTCATGTGTATCGATCTCTCCTATACTTGGAGGTAATAAAGATATCTCTCCATAATAGATGAGGTCATGCAGAATATGGTCCCAATCGGGTGAACTTGGTGATGGTAGCACGCTGTGCGGGGTAACGTCACTAAATTCACCCCTCTGGGGACCTCATTCTGAACATGTCCGGCACCATATGTCAAGGCCTGTGTACTGCCCGTTCCCAGAGTTGCCATACTTCATGTTTAATCATACTGATTTGTGTTTTGGTGGGGATACATGGAATCCTGACCTTCATCCCTGCCTCGGATAATTATAGTACCGTTTTCAGCACGTAAAGCGTTTGATACAGTGTGGATAAACGGATTGTTGTTCAAATTACTCCACAGAGGTTTCTGCGGTAAAATATGGCACATTATCAAAACTCTCCTTTGTGGTCTACACTGCGCTGTCCGCTTTAATAATTTAACTTCCAAACTGATCCCCATAAACCAAGGAACAAGACAAGGAAGCATATTAGCCCCTCTTTTATACATGCTGTTCATTGATGACCTATTGGCTGACCTATTTTCAAATCCTCATGGCTTGCGATTGAATTCCATAAACTGTGTAGCGCCAACACAAGCTGACGACATGACGCTTTTGTCTCTGACAGCAACCGGTGTACAATAGTTGTGCAACGTAGGTGGAGAGTATAGCCGGAAATGGCGATTTTGTTATAACCAGGACAAATGTAAGGTGGTCGTGTTCAATGAAACAAATTCTAATGCTAGAAATCGCACGATAAATACGTGGATCCTCAACGACAAACCGATATCCGAATCTGACAAAATTACACACCTTGGCATACCTTTACATCGCGAGTCACATGCTAGCAAGCTCTCCAGTCACATATGTGAGAAAATTAGATCAGTCTATCTCATGTTAAGTAACGCCGGTATGTATGCTGGTGGGATTACCCCACTCAGCTGCCTTACAATATATTCTTCGGTTGTTTTACCCAAAAGTCTTTATGGGACAGAACTAATGTGTGGGCTCAGTGAGACAAATTTGACATCTCTGGAACGGGCACATAGGTTCTGCCTCAAACGCATCCAAGGATTGCCCACAAGAACCCGAACTGATGTCGTACAATCTCTCCTTGGAACAGGTTCCTTGTCGTCGATTGTTGATAAACGAAAACTTTGTTTTTTGGGGAACCTCTGTAGAATGACGCAAGGAAAATCGTCGCAAGAAATCTTCTCCTCACGATTGGCCGACCACCTTTCGCAAACGTCAACTGATGAATTTTCTTTTATCAACGATGTTATATCCATACTAAAACGGTATCATTTATATTCATATCTTCACAACTACGCCACACATGGTAATTTCCCATCCAAAGGTGAATGGAAAACAATCACAACACAACATATTAACGATATACAAAATCGTGAATGTGAAGAGCGCATGAGAAGCTCTGAATCACTAACAACGTTCGCACAAAATCATAATATAATGTCAAAATCTATTCTTTGGAGATCTTGTAGATCACTTCCACAGGAAAAACATAAATTCTTGCTTGCTGCGAAGCTTCTGGCCCTGCATACACGTACCTCCCCAGAATGCGGACATTGCAAACTGTGTGGCAAAGTTTATGTTGATATTGTTGAGCATGCCTTACTGGATTGCTCTTCGACTTCAGAGTCTAGAATCCAAATGTGGTTTTCGTTAATTGACATTTTCGGCATACCATGTTTTTTATTCATTGATGCTCTCACACAGAAGGACCAAGTGATGGTATTTCTTTATATCTTGTCTGACGATATCAGGAGACAAATACTCAACCTGAACGAGTTTTCGCTCTTCGTGGTGAGGAACTCCTACGGGATGTGGTCCCAGTATACATGGGAGACCAATCTCGTCGTAGATAGCAATCTGCTTGTCAATCCTTAACATGTGCCCCTTTATTAGCCATATAGTTGTAACGCTAATTTGCTTGGCACATTCTGTAAATAACAACCTTCAAGCATATAATTTTATATTTGTTGACAATCGATTTGCGAAACACTCTACAACCACAATTTATGCATTACATGTTCAACTTCTTAGTGATACATTAGCTGATGTGCAAATAAAGTGGCCCACACCATGGGGGACCTTCGATTGTCACATCGGGTATAAGTACCTCGCTCCAAAGTTGGATCATTGATATCGTCTCCAGATAGACTCAGACATATTCGTGTCAATACCAACTGAAATTAAACACACGCTAGGAAAACTTGTGATTAAATGAAAGTTTGCATCTGAGTGTGAATACTCGTAAGTACGTCCTTATACATGCAGTGAATTATTATATGATTGTATGCGTGCATGTTTGCTTATATGTGCTTGCCCTGTCCACATTTATATGTGTATATATGTATATATGTGTGTGTGTGTATTGTATATATATATATATATATATATATATATATATAGCTATATATATATATATATATATATATGTATATATATATGTATATGTATATATATATGTGTATATATATGTATATATATGTGTGTGTGGGGGTGCACGCGTGTGTGTCTATGACTGCGTACATGTCTGTACATCCGTCCGCTCGTCAGTGTATGCATGCATATCTGTTCGCCTGCATGTGTCCGCATACCTGCCAATCGACACAGCTGTCTGCGTAGATGTACATTGTATGCCTGTCTGTCGCTCTGACTTTGATTTCTGTCTGAATATGTATTCATTTGTATATGTCTTCTTCACCTGTTCATCCCACTTGTGTAAATATTTGTATAATGATGTTTAATGTTTGATAAGCTCTTCGTGTAACGGAGGAAAATAAAGGATATATATTGTTGAATAATGACCGAAATAACGTGATTTACGGAGGATTGTAACGTCAACAAATATGTGAGAATACGACTTTAGGTTGAATTTTAGATAATTATGACCGATTGAAGAGTATTATAAATGAAGTTTGTGACGTGAAATGAAGTAAACATTGATACGATATTTTGTACATGAACGAAGGTATCGCGTATTTACGGTGCAAAGAAGGATATCTAATTATAGTCAGATTAGTTAATATTATTAATAACCGTTAGTAAAAGGAAATAGGTTAGAAAGATATATATTGCAAAACATTTAACTCCACACCGTAGCAACGTTATACCACCCCCTCCTGGAGAAAGAAAGGGTCCACCGTGACCCTACTGAAACTAATAATATATGTAGCAACTACACGATAAGCAATTAATGGTAATATGTAATATATATGGTTCTTCATTCTTCTCTTCGTCTCTTCACCGAAATATTTAAGGGCTTCTCTTCGTCCCTCATATCACTCTTCGCTGCCGTCTGCGTCCCTGTCTCTCTCAACTTCAAATCCGTCTGCGTCTCTGTCTCTCTCATCTTCAAATCCGTCTGTGTCTCCGCCTCTCAAGCTCCAATTCCGTCTCCGTCTCGTTTCCCCCACCTCCAGTCGCCCGCCAAATCACGCGCTACCTCCGTACTCGCCTCCCGTCCAATATTCCTCTGCCTCATACCTCGTCCCATCTGACATCACCATCCTTTCCACCTTCTTCAGACCTAGATATCCATCTGGGATGAATTTTCTTCTGTATTTGTTTTAGATGTTCCTTTGCTCTTGGATTTTCTGCCCTTATTATTTGGGCCCGATGACATTTGACGTACTCAGATGGCGCCCCCATCAGCAAAAACCGAGGGTCCGCCGACAACTCCCGAATATTCATCATTGAGTCGGGTAATCGGAACATTGTCTCCAGATCGACTCGCCTTCTATCCATGATTCCTGAAACATAATCGTCCGTCTCCATCGCTCGTTCAACCATACCAACTGCCGCCTGGACGTCAGTGTCATTCCGTTCTACGTCTGTACATCCATCTCGCTCACTTCCTTCTCATTTGCTTCCTTCACTTGCCTTTCCGCATCAAGAACCTCGCCAATGGTGAACTCAACAACTAAATCAAATATGTCCGAATGTGGTTCCATAGTAACTAGCTCCAACATTGACCTCTCTGCTGCTGGCTTACCAAACAAATCACCAAAACTTTCACTCACGACAACATCTCTCTTCGTCGCTGCTTGCTTGTGCATGGCTAGACCAGACGCTAGCTCTATGCCTTCACTACGCTAAGGCGTAACGTTCCCAGCATGAACGGAGCGTAACGTTACGGAGTAGTAAGCGAAGTGGACTGAGCCAGCGACGGGACTAGTGCATGGCCTGCCTTATTTCCGCCGACCTCTCTTCCCTATGATGCTTCGAATCCGCCATAACTACTTTTGCGTGTACTTTGTGTCGGTTTGCCATATGATCAACCAACCTATACCTCCTCTCCAGCGGAATAGTATACTCGCATATGCTACATGACACCATCTTTCCATGCTTCTCCCTCTGGTGGCGACTTCTTCTGTCCTTTGAAGTGAAGTCCTCTGCGCAGTCCTCTGCAACAGAACCTGCCATCATCCGTGACAGAACCTGCCATCATCCGAAAATACAGAAATAAAAAAACTCTTTCGAGTGACATGCCAATTGCCAATTTGGAAACTTCAAAATTAGTATTTATTCGGGTTACGGGGTCACTGCCCCTCTGTATTCACAAACCACCTTTTTACTTTGCCCAAGTATGGTTTCAGTTGGTATGGACAACCTTAGAATTATGTTTCGTACACTGTTTGATTCTCAATAACACCTGTGATAGTTCTTCTACAATTTCAAATGGCCCATTGAATTTATGTACTAGTTTTCTAGACAACTCTTTACCGATTAATCTGAACAACACCGATTAATCTCAACACAACATCTCCCACCACATATTCCTGCCTTTGTACCTTCGCGTCGTAATACCTTTCCTGTCTATCACTTGCTTTCTGACCTCTATCTCTCCCCATCTCTCTCGCTCTCTCTCCCTACCTGGTGTACAACTTCCAACCTTTTCAACAATCTCTCGGTATACTCAGGGACGTCAGACACCCCACCCCTTATCTGGGAAGGAAGGCCACTTGCGAGTACAATGCGTCCATGTGGAGATTCATTTCTCGCCCCAGCATCATCATGCTAGCAGAAAACCCGTAGTGTCATGTGTTGACGACAGATAAGCAAGCATAACTAGCGGCAGGCATTCATCCCAATCTTTCTGTGTTTTTGGATATATACTTCGCCATAATTTCCTTAACTGTTCTATTCATTCTTTCAACTATAAGCCATCACTTCTCGTCTTGTAAATCTGGAATGTATTGTACAATGATTGGAATAGGTGACTCTCAAACTGGCGACCTTGATCGGTGTGTATTTGAAGTGGCACACCACATCTGGAGATGTACTCGCTAACAATAATTTCAACAATGGTTGTTGCCTCCTGGTTTGGCATCGGGTATGCCTCGGACCACTTGGTGAAATAGTCTACAACCATCAGGATATAACAATTGCCTTTATTGGACTTTTGAACCGGCCCAGTAATGTATGTACCCACTATATCCGTGGGAGCTCCAAACAAAGACTGCTTCATGTGACCACTCTTGCTTGACTTGCATTTCTGTTTCTGGCATTCCGGACATTTCTGGACAAATAGATGAGTTGAGTTATAGTAGCCAGTCCAATAAAACCTTGACGAAAGGCTACATACAAGTCTGTTGATACCCATGCATCCACCCTCTGGTGAGTGTACAACATTTTAGTGCCTCGTTCTGCCATATGGATAGCAACACAAATTGTCAGATTTCTCTGTCCACTTCCGGTAGAGGACATTGTCAATCAATTGCATTCGAACCCATTGAGCCCAGTAAGTCTTAACATTAATGGAGTGTGACGACACATGGTCCCACTGAGCTTTTGAGGTTTTCTGTTCCATCCACTATTTGGAATGCCGAATACCAGTGCTCAGCCAAATTTCACTCTTAACAATATAGCAGTGAATGAACAGTCTTCCAACAAAATTCGTGTGCAATCTTTTGCGCCAACTTTGTTATTCAATAATATTACTAATATATGCCTTTCTAAATGACAATAACAGGTTAACTCAATCGCTCCTTCATATTAAACATTCTCCTGCACAAAATATATGTTTTCAAGAATTTGTGCACAATATGATTTTGGATTATCCCTCTTATCAATTTCACAAAACGGCAATGGTCATATACTACTATAATAGTGTAATACCACTATAATAGTGGAACTCAGGCTGTGCCTGACCTGGTAACAGCAGATGAATATTTGTTTTTGGTGGCTATGGGTGGATATAAGGTGTATTGAGCATACACTACTTAGTATTTGTGAGGCTACATGCAGGCTTAGCTTGTGAGTGATTCGGGTCTCCCATTTTCGACTGTGTGGCGACACGTGCAAAACAAAGAAGAAGAACAGACTGAATTATAACAAGTAGTGAATACCAAAAGATGTAAATTATGGCGGGACTCCGAACATGAATATAAAGCTTGGATAACATCACCGCAACAATACGTGAATAAATGAAATTAAGTTTACTTGGCCAAATTACTTGACAGAAAGTCCTCAACGACATCAGGCGAAATTAAAATTACGAAATATAACTCTAGACAGCAGAAAATCATTGATCCGGTCAGGAAATCGACACGACATATATCCAGCCACTGTAAAATCAGAACAGAAAGGGTCAACTGCAACACAACTTAAGGGCAAAAGCCAGATTTGGTTACTAAGGACGTACAACATTTATATAATTTATATAATTTATGTCTATAAGCTACCATCTATGATATTGTACACATCTTTTGTTTATACACACTCATCTGTGTATTCTCAATATCATGTAACATTTGATAACAAAAAATGATGTTCCCGTCATTGGAGCCACCCCTCCCCCAGATGGCCCAACGAGATTTTCTACAGCGGATACAGACATGCATTCGCAAATATTTATATCAGATTATGAAGGCACTGAATCAGAATATGTGCGTGCATTGCTTCAATGTATGTGGACAAATTCTCATTTCTTATCGAAATGGCCATGTATCGATCAGAATGGCACATTGAGATGCCCATCAATTAAGATTGTCCGCCGATGTCGATGCATGTAACTGTAGATATCGATGCTCAACCCATGCCAACCTCTTCTCCAAATCGAATTTGTTATTCTAGGCTATAGATCTAAAACAATTATACATGGGACAATCTTTAATTTCGCAATTGACAACCGTTGTTTAATTGCAATATGTTTAACGGCCATGAATAAAAAAAAAACAGTAGAAAACTCAATCTGATGCCATTGGCTACACGAGACCAAACGTATCTAAATTCACACTTAATGTAATGTGGTGTTTGACTCCGCTTTGGGTAATTCGTCTGGCTGAATCGTATATATCCCTTTTACATTGTTATGTTGCAGACGGGGCTGTTAATGGTATGGATTGTATTACCCCGAGCTTCCAGGCGCCTCCTGCTATTGATCATCATAACCTGATGACGCGATTCAGAGTTCCGACGGAGAGGCGGCGGCCCGGGAGGCCGCGGAGGCCTAACCCTCCAGACGGGGATTCCAGATCCACAAGGGATAAAAAAGGTTTGACTTTCTTTGAAATTGTGTGGTTTATTGGTTAAATAGAATCAACAATACTTTTGGAAGCTACCATATTTGTAAATAATTGCCGACTACCAAGACATAATATCTTTGATTGAAGTTTACATAAAACGAAACCCCAATGTCTACATTGCGCATCGACGTTGATAGCACGGCGATAGTTAGTTTTTGCGAAAACGACGTTTAATATTAAGCTATATGACGATTCTGTGAAAATTATGGTAGCGTTTTCCCAGTAAGTAATTGTATGTATAAATATATTTTTAACTTGTATCTCTTCTTCTGCAGCTAAGAACCAACACTTATGGCAGTTTATCTATGACGCTTTGATGAATCCGCAATATAGTCCTCAGTTTCTCCGATGGGAGAACCAAAGGGAGGGCGTGTTCCGATTCGTCCAATCAGAAGCTGTAGCTCAATTATGGGGGCGGCTCAAAAACAACGAGAATATGACGTATGAAAAACTCAGCCGAGCGATGAGGTGAGCAGTCATGGTGTGGTATTATAATATTATGCATGCGTGAATCTCGTCAAGATAATGTAACACGATAAGTGGTATCCGATCAGGGGGGGGGGCGAATTTTTTTTACGAGACATGAGGTGGGGGGGGGGTGGGTGGGTTACCCGAGGCCGGAAACAGTTTTTGACCACCTTTTTTTTCATTGACATATTTTCAACTGTTTTAAACATATTTGTTTATATGTTGTGGCTTGTTGCAATATGAGAAGCACTAATACATTAAATATTGTTATAATTACCCCCATAAGTTGATATAAAATGGAAAAATAGTGAATATTGTGGGGGTGGGTCCCAAAATTTTCATTGATTGTTTTTGCGCGCAAATTTTTTTATTGTGTCTGTTTCATCTTGCTTGGCAGTTTTTATATTGAAAATTGTCTAGTTCACGGTGTAGATCAATAAAAATAATACTTCAGATAGCTCTAGGGTAGGGTGAACTTAATGCAGTCTGACAATATCAGCTAACAACTCATGACAGAATATTAACATAATTCTTATACTTCATGACAGTCTCTTTACTCATACAGTTAGTGGGATATAATAACTACAACCAGCATCAACTAGTAGGCCTAGAGCCTACCGGTATAGTAATGATGCATGAGTGTAATGTATGAACTAAATATTTGTATCAGTGTTTGTATACTAAATTGATTTTTAAATAGAGCCTACCGGTATAGTAATGATGCATGAGTGTAATGTATGAACTAAATATTTGTATCAGTGTTTGTATACTAAATTGATTTTTAAATATACTTTTGTCAAATAATTATTTGAATTGTCAAATTATTTGTTTCAGTGTTGTTGACAACCATCAATAAGTAAATAAGTAGACATGAAATAAAGTTTTAATAACATTTAGTGAAAGAAACAAAAATATAACCTTCCTTGGATAGTCTTCTGAAAAGTATAAAAATATTATTTAAATAGATGTGAAGAGGGGCCAGGACACAGTTTTGTTCACATTGTAATTATTATATCCCATAATTACCTGCATATACTAGTATGTAAATGACACTTAATGTCTAATTCAGGCTAATTTGAAAATTATCAAAGAAGACAAAATTAATTTACTTAAAATTATTGTATATTTATAAGATGATGTGCATGCAAGGTGGTCTAGTTTGAAGGCACACATAAAGGTCATGTACAGAATGTGTGTGAATTTCTTATTGCACATGAACTCCATCCAGTACATAACCGAAGTTCAGCTCTGGTTGTCCAAATTAATCTCAGTAATATACATCTGTGTATATGGATTTGGCACTAAATTGACCATCAACGTTCAAACTCAAAGGGTTAAGCATTATTTTAGGCCTAGTTCTAAGTCGTAATGCGAGGTCGGGTCGGTGGTCATGCAGGCATACATAAAATCTAATTCGTACACTGGTTCATATGCACATTTTCCTTTTTGGTATTACTATACCGGTAGGCTCTAGACCTACTAGTTGATGCTGGTTGATAAATTTAATTTTGTGTCATTTTTTATTCTACTATAGGCTAGTAGACCCTAGTATTTTTTGTTGTCATTCCATGGGATTCAACATATTTTTCACCTACTCACACCAGCTGTACTCACACAGATGAATAGGCTGGGTTATAAATTTACCAATATAATCACATAATATTCTACCTTTGTTGATTGCTTAGAGTTCAATTTTGCACATGTTTGTTAACAGGAAGTAACATTTAATTTGGTCTTTCAAAGAAGGGACCAATACAGAGCGGTTGGTCATTTTTACAGAGGGGACCAACATAAAGCTTTGTTGTTTTGGGGTGGGTGTCTAAAATTTTATGTAAATAAAATGCAAGAAAGGGTGGGTGGGTGTAAAAAAATGGAAACTTTTTTACGCCCCCCCCCCTGATCCGATCACAAAATAATGGACTCCTGTATGCGAGTGTAGTATACACATTGGCGTAACCATGGAATCCTGATTATGCGTGGATGTCGTGTGCCCGTGAATGATGTGCTCATGTACACCGAATTGTACAGGATAAGGATTCATAATGTGGTATTAAACTTTAATTTCCTCCAATATCATGAAGAGTTACATCTCTATGTACATACTAAAACATATATATAATTATTACACAGGGTTTGGATCACAGGTCCGCTGAACAAAAATTTACCCCACCCCCAATAGTACTTAATCCTATAGAAAGGTATCCAACTTGGCCCGGCCTAATTTGTTATCATTTTCACAAAGTTCACAATCAGGTTCAAAATACAAAAAAAAAAATTGTTACATAACTGCCTCATATATAGGTAGAAAGATATGTTATTACTGTTCAATTTGATGTATCCCCTGTAAACATTGGTTAAGAAAAACTCCGGTTATGAGCACAGGTCTGACGCAAACCGGGTGTAAAATTTCACTCGTTCGAGATCGTGTCTGCTAAACTGGATCAAAGAGTCCGGTTTTAACACTGACAAACAAATCATGCCACACCACGGCATCGTATCTCTCGTATTTATTGAAAAAAAATCAGTTTCATAAACCCGGATGCAAATTACCATTTTCCAAAACCTGCCATTTTGTAAAATATTGTAAGCAAGCCGAAATGACGTAACACTAATTTGTCATGAGCCAAATATAAATCAAATATATAACGAAGAAGTAGTGTATATACGCTCTAAATATTTATGAAGTTATATTCTTGTCCATTTGTATGATTTCAAATCGGCATTCGTGTTAATTTAGTCTTTGTGTATTTATTTAATTTTTATAACTATATATTATATATTGTGTTGCACAAGAACTATAAATATTACTCATAGCAGACTCGCACAAAATGGCTGGTTTTGGAAATTTCAATTTGCTTCAGGGTTTATGAAACTAAATTTTTCAATAAATACGAGAGATACGATGCCGTGATGTGGCGTGATTGGTTTGGGTGTAATGGGCCAGTAAACAATTCCGCTTCTAATGATGTATAATATATATTCTGCTAACCGCTGATTGTGTTTTTGAAGCGCAAGTCGGTGTAAAAATCGCACTCTTTGACCCAGTTTAGCGGACACCATCTCGAACGAGTGAAATTTTACACCCGGTTTGCGTCAGACCTGTGCTCATAAGCGGAGTTTTTTCTTAACCAATTTTTACAGGGGATACATCAAATTGAAGAGTAATAATATATCATTCTACCTATATATGAGGCATTTATGAAACAAAAATTATATTTGTGTAATTGAACCTGATTGTGGCCATGGACTTTGTGAGAATGATAACAAATTAGGCCGGGCCAAGTTGGATACCTTTCTATAGGATTAAGTACTATTGGGGTGGGGTCAATTTTTGTTTGGGACCTGTGGTTTGGATGTGGATACTCATAATTATAACAATATTCTATTTACATGTACAAAAAATGCTACATATATCGTGAAAGCATATAAACAAACAATATAATAGGATTTCAGAAGTTAAAATATCATGCATGCATTACTCAATGGGCTATTCCTGTGAATGAAAGATGAATTACGCCATACTGGGGACTCTTTGCAGACTGGATCACCCGAATAGACCGGCTTTAAAATGATCTACACTATAAGGACAGGGACGTGGCTAGATGGTCTCCGTTCGGGGGGTGTCCACCTTGATAATTCCAACTGCACAACCCCCCCCCCCCTTGAATCAGACAGACCAGAAACAAGGTTTTGCATAATTCCATTTGCACCCCCCCCCCCTTGAATCAATCAAACCGAAACACCCCTTGAATCAGTTGCATAATTTCATTCCCTCCTTGCACCTAAGTATTTACATACCTAATAGCCTAGTTATAAAACATGGTTCTTTCTACCCGGTATGATAATATTGAGCCTGGAAATTGCACATATCCTAACATCTAGTGGTCTAACTCCAGACAAATGCACACGACTACGGACCAATAGACCAGGACACACCGGACCGACCATGGTTGTTCGGCCTGGTGTGAGAAATTTTTCAAAACTAAACAAGAAAATCGCCAAATCCTAGCATCCAGACTGACCTCAAGTTTTTCTAGTGTTGGAAATTTCCAACCTCATACTCTCCCTTAGTTTGGAAGATTTCAATCTGATGACCATTTCAGTCAACAATTTTAACCAACTGTAGTATAATATTGTTTTCTTAAACTCATTAGCAGTTTTTTTTTATTGGCCACGGGGAGGGATCAGGACACACCGGGCCAACCATGGTTCGGCCCGGTGTACGAAAATTTTGAAATCTGAACAAGAAAATCGCAAAATCCTAGCATCTAGACTAGCCTCAAGAATTCATAGACAAGTGTACGACAATATTATTTTAAAAAATTAACTAGAAGTTTTTGACTGGCCATGGGGGAGGGACCGGAACACAGGCTTTCCAAGTGTTGGGGGGGGCTAAGATTGGAAAATTTCTATTTCAGTCCAAAATTTTCACCAAAAGAAGGAAAATATGCAAATATTGGTCCAAAAACAGTAACCCCCCCCCCCCCCGCCAATAAATTGTTTGAAAATAAAACTACCAGAACATTTTCAACCTATTGTTGGTGTGAAATTTCCAACTAATGTTGTGTCAGGTATGAAATTTCCAACTTTTGAAAATTGTGACCAAAGTTGGGGGGTGAGACACCCCCCAAACCCCCCCCCTGTCGCCACGTCTCTGTATAAGGAGTGTATTCTGAGCGAGACTGGTGTTTCAAATAATTTGTACACTGCAGGTAAGAGAATGTAAATTATAATGTGACACAAAGGTACGTTTCCAGATAATATGGGCAGTAGTGATCAGGTACCAAAGTGCGCGATGTGTGCTATGTGCTAAAGTTACAAGTATAAATAATTATATTAAAAATAAAAGGTAACAGCCATTTTGTTAAAATGTTCAGAGTAGACATCGAGTAGTGAGATGGTCAAGCAACTAGCCTGATTAGATGTGGTAATATTTCCAAATATTCGCAGTCCACTCTGACAAAAAGGTGACAAGTTCCCTCCAATCCGAGTCAACCGGATATCGGATGGTTATTGACCAAGAAAACATGCCAGTAGTTCTTCCTTTCCCAGTCCGTCGACATACAGGGAGGCCTCAATCCCAAAACGGACCAAGAACATCCTGCCATAAACTAAGTTGCGTAATTCAGCAAGGGTGATACAATGAATAAATATGCATAATAAGACATTTGTATTATATGGCAAGACACACGTTAAACAAATGCCGCTATCACGATATAATGTACGAGAATTCGCCGAATGACAAAGTACGGTTACATTTTTCAAATTCATGTTTTGTTTTGCGATCAACAAACTATAGAATTATCGCTCCTGGAACAAAGCCGGGTGGTTTTGGTTTCGATGACATGTCTTTCTCATAATTCATCTTAAAGATACGGGCGACCTTCCCGGTGGATACGTGCACATCTGCTAAAACCGCCATAAAAAAAACAGAAAGAATATTATATAATAGACAGATATTGTTCTTATGCCAATCATAAATATCGCGTAAATTGCATGTTATTGTCACATTTGTACGATTTGTTATGTAAACAAACATCAAAAACGTTACGGAACCATTTGTTTATAGGCAAACACTCGGGGCTACCGGATCGTCGAATGGAAATGTGCCCCATTGTGCAGTTGAAGGCGAAGATAAATCGCATTCAAATCACACCAAATTTTATTTTAATTTACCCATTCTACCCACTGTCAGTTCAAAATCCAGTTAATCCACGTTACTTCATGATTTGGAAATTATCAGACAGAAAATGTGTACATAGTATAATTGTTCTTGCAAAGCGGTCCTACTAAAACCCGATTGCACCCGACCGCACCCGACCGGACCCGACCGCACCCGACCGGATGGCCCCCAGGGGTCCGATCGAGATGGGATTTGCAATATCGTGTAGAATGGACCCGAATGTACCAAAGTTCTAATCCCCAAGTCGATAGCTCGAGCGGACACGGCACTGTTAACCCCTGACTTGCGGCCGTTTCCGCCAGGTACGTGAAATCCAAAAAGGCGCCGACCGCACCACCCATGACTGCCTGACAACGAAAATGGACATTATATCATGAAGGAAATACGGCTATTCATCCATGCGCGATCGGACAAGTCGCTAGCTGCAGCGGAAGTGAATAAATTAACCCATACGCTGCTGCCGAATTCGCTATAAATGTACGCAAAAACGCCGAAATTAACACCCGCCGAACGAACCGCCCCAGGGGTCCGAGCGAGATGGGGTTTGCACTATCGTATAGAATGGACCCAAATGTACCAAAGTTCCAATCCCCAAGTGGATAGCTCGAGCGGATACGGCACTGTTAACCCCTGACTTGCGGCCGTTTCCGCCAGGTACGGGAAATAAAAAAATGCGCCGACCGCACCACCCCTGACTGCCTGACCACGAAAATGGACATTATATCATGAAGGAAATACGGATTCATCCATGCGCGATCGGACAAGTCGCTAGCTGCAGCGGAAGTGAATAAATTAACCCATACGCTGCTGCCGAATTCGCTATAAATGTAGCAAAAACGCCGAAATTAACACCCGCCGATCGGACCGCCCCAGGGGTCCGAGCGAGATGGGGTTTGCACTATCGTGTATAATGGACCCGAATGTACTAAAGTTCCAATCCCCAAGTTGATAGCTCGAGTGGATACGGCACTGTTAACCCCTGACTTGCGGCCGTTTCCGCCAGGTACGGGAAATCCAAAAAGGCACCGACCGCACCTCCCCTGACTGCCTGAACACGGAAATGGACATTACATCGTGAAGTGAATACCCATATGCACCAACGGGCGATCGGATAAGTCGTTAGCTTCAGCGGAAGAGAATAAATTAACCCATACGCTGCTGCCGAATTCGCTATAAATGTACGCAAAAACGCCGAAATTAACACCCGCCGACCGGACCGCCCCTAGGGGTCCGAGCGAGATGGTGTCTGCACTATCGTGTAGAATGGATCCGAGTGTACCAATGTTCCAATCTCCAAGTCGATAGCTCGAGCGCACACGGCACTGTTAACCCCTAACATGCGGCCGTTTCCGCCAGGTACTGGAAATCCAAAAAGGCGCCGACCGCATGCACCTCCCCTGACTGCCTGACCACGGAAATGGACATTATATCATGAAGGAAATACCCATATGCATGCATGAGCGGTCGGATAAGTCGCTAGCTGCAGCGGAAGTAAATAAATTAGCCCATACGCTGCTGTCGAATTAGCTATGAATGTACGCAAAAACGCCAATATTAACACCCGCCGACCGGACAGCACCCAGGGGTCCGAGCGAGATGGGGTTTGCACTATCATGTAGAATGGACCCGAATATACCAAAGTTCCAACCCCCAAGTCGATAGCGGATACGGCACTGTTAACCCCAATTGCAATATGACACTTTTCAACAATCTATTTAGGTGATAAATCTTAGTAGTACGGGGGGCTCGTTGACTGCACATCAAAAAATAAATTTTATGGGGGGGGGGTAAAATTGTTTGTACTAAAATATTCACACAAAAAATTTTTAAAACCTAATTTTTTTTTCAAACATTTTCAAAAAAAAGTTTTAAAAAATCTAAAACAATTATAATGAGTTTTCGGTCTCTTACCCAAATATCGGCCGACTATTAAATGTCGAATGTTTTTAAATTATTTGCGTGTAATATCTTTTGTTATTGGCCAACTATTTTTGTTCAAACAAATTTTAAATATTTTTCAAGAAACTTTGTTAATTTTATTAATCGATGTTTAGAAATAGCTTTATACCAATTATATGTGTAAAGATTCAAACAGTATGGAAATAATCTTGGCCATTGACACTATAGGTATGAATGCATACATTCCAGTGTTTATCATCAGACGCAGTATTACATCATATAATTGTCTCCACAATACCTGAAATAATTTGACGCCATTACTCTTACATAAATAATAAAGAGCGTTTATTCTTTACTTCTCTATCCCGATGAAGTTATTGAGTATATGACACGTGTGCATTAGCGCGAATTATTGGAAGAATTATTGAGATGTTGTACTATTTTGAAAACAGTCACGAGCGGACGAAGAGCGTGATGCGAAATTACTACCCCGAATGAACTGACATATTCGATGGAACAAATTTTCAAGTATGTACACACGCATAATCACACGCGTCAATAGGGTAACACTGTATAGGTCGAAAAGAGGGACACCTTGGATAAATTTACCAAATGACTGCTATTATATATGTTGACATCTATGAGTGGTCCGACTCGTTTGATGTTAGCTCTCGCTCGCGTGTCTGAGCATCATTACCTGTTTAACGGGATATGATCACGTAAGGTTGATAAGATGTGTCATTGTTAGCATTAACGCTATAATTAGTTATCAAAAATATGCATACATAATACGTACATGTGATAAGACACTCAATAATATAAGTTACCTTTGTGGTGTTGTTATAACAACCTTACGTAATAACCACTTATCGACCTATTCACACTTACGCTCATATATAAGCTTATATAATGTTGCCTCATCTGTGCTAACTATTTTCGGGAGTTATGGTATACAAATATCTATGATTGCGTGTGTGATCACCTGTACATATTATCAGTTTATCGAGCTATTCATACTTACGCCAAAGTAAGTAATCTGTACATATTAAGCTTATTAGCAGCTTATCACGTGATCAGTAAGTGTGCCAATCAGGTGTCCACATATGTCCACAATGTTTTATTTGCAATAATTGGACATTATACTCTCACGTAAATAACAAGGAGCCTTTATTTATTACCTCTCTATCACGATGAAGTTATTAAGCATCGTGTAGCACTATTTCACCAAAGGTCACATGTTAGACGTGCACACGTATACATACGTAATATCAGACTAAACAAAGCTGTTGATATGTTTCTTTCATCTTTTATATGATGGCGCTATATGTTATATACTCGATAGACCTAGTTACCGCCTGTGCTCAATCGCCCATAAGCGAAACAAACGCTCTTTATTTAAATAACAGGGAGGCTACTCTAACACTCTTAGTTTTTCCAACAAAATAGTTATCAAATTCGATCACCAATAGAACTGTCTGTGAAACAACGATGACTTATAACAATCTTTAACTTATTTATCGATCTATGCTAGAACATGGCCGCAACAAAATCATGACCATTACAAAAAACATTACCTTAACCTTACCATTACGCATGAATATAAATTTACCATACGTAAATATTGTCAGATTATCGTCTGATGAGCAAATCCGATGTTTACATTATACTTAGGTGACGTTCACACATAGCCGGTGAAGCCGTTACCCGGCGAACCCGTTAGCCGGCGAAGGTTGGGCAGAGTGTTTACACATCGCCGGCGAAGATACGCATATATTCATGTGTCTCCTTTACTTGTTAATAGTTTTCATTTTAGTTCTCACTGAACTGCAATATGATATGCTGTACACCTGTAAACATCTAGCCGCTTCCTGTTAGAGATATGGTTGGGCAGTATAGTGAAATGAAACTTTTTAGAAATGGAAATGCTGAAATTATTAATATCCAACTCAAACTTTCAGGTATTGCTATTGGTAATTTTATAGATATTTAAAAAACATTGTTAATGGTTTGTTTGGATTCATATACAGCATGTGAAGTGAGTGTCGCACCAAAAGCATGGCCATTGTCAGTTTTGAGATCTTTTCGTCGCATACATCTACAAATTGGTGTCTAATCATTCGGATTGGATTTTATATTATATATATAAGTTTCAACATCGCGAATCTATTGTGACACATTTTCCGTTTGCACATTATACAATAAAATATGTTTTTCATTTTACTCGGGCGTTCACCATGTCCATGTATATAGGGCCGTGGCGATGGGGTGTCTCATCCCAACTTTAATCAAAATATTCAAAAGCTGGAAATTTCATACCTGACACGGCAATACTGGACATTTGACACCAGCAATATGTTGAAATTGTTCTCGTAATTTTATTTTCATCAATTTGTTATTGGTGATTTCTTTAGGCAACATTTGCTTATTTTTTTACCAAATTGTTGGACTGAAATGACCATCAGTTGGAAATGATCCAACCTTATTAGAGGTGCGTCAAGTTTGGAAAATGTCCAACAATCGGAAATATTAAAGCTGAATGCTAGGGTTTTGCAATTTTCAGGGTTCAGATTAAAAAAAAATCTCACGCCTGCCATAACCACGGTCGGTCGATAAATTCCAAAGATGAACAGTCCCACACTCAGATTTAGATTATTGAACTAATTTTCCATTAAGTTTGAATCCATAGAAACGTGCCATCCCATTTCCTCCATATATATATATGGACATACATTTACATGAATTAATTCCCTCGAATGCGCAACAAATGTACCATGCACATGCAGAGTACGTGTACCATCATCGGTTAGTATTTATAATAATAGCTTATAACCAAGGTGCGTGACCACCGACCTGACAGCTGATTAGAGACAATCAAACTGGCACACTGACCAATATATACACAGGTGAAAAGCGGGCTGGTCTATCAGAGATTTATACACAATAATATTGTTCGAGTTAATTGTTGAAAGGAAATCACCCATGACGGCATGACCCCAGATAAACATCTAACTTAACCGCAGAGCGAATTAGAATCCATACGACAATCAGGTGCTTGTACTAAATCATTTTATCCAAAAGTTGAAAACCGTATAGCTGAGTATCCGGATAGCCGTAATTCTTATCCGGCGAAGTATAAACACTCTATTGTTATCGCTGCCGGCTAAAGCGAATGCGATCTTCGCCGGGTAATGTATAAACACCCCCTTAATCTCAGGTATGACTAGAATTGTATCATGTGTGCACATGACATCATTAGAAGGGGCAATACACTCAAGGAGTTAAAGTGACACGAAACAGGGACGTGATGCAATATTGGTGTTTGAATATTAAAGGAACACAAGACACTCTAAAGGGACACAATACACTCATTATGAATGAAAGTTAACAATACAAGCGCAGTGGTTGGAAGTTAAAATGACACAGAACAATATTTAAAGTTCAAATTTTCGGGCACTTAATGCGCCTTTTATCATTACGTATTCGTCAAGGTACCTGTTCTATTATCCATGATTGTAATTGTTCTCGTGTACAACTTACTCTTATTAATTTTGATATCTGGCGACATCAGACTCTAAAATCCATTAATTAAATTTGTCTGGCCATGAATGCCAAATGCACCATGATAGTTATCGATGTCAATAATGCGTTTCGTTGAGATCTTGATTGAGTATGCACCAATCAATTAACAATGACACAGATTATCACCCAAAGTATATTCAAATGAGCAAAAAAATGAGCAGAGACAATGAGCAAAAAAAATGAGCAAATGAGCAAAAAAATGAGCAAATGAGCAAAAAAAATGAGCAAATGAGTGTTGTTGTTGTGGCTGATGATACTGTTGTTGTTGTTGTTGCTGATGATACTGTTGTTGTTGTTGTTGTTCTGAAGGCTTGTGTTTAACTTTGATATGATGTTTCAAACTATCTTGCCAAGCATAGACACTTGAGCACTCTTCACATTGATACTTCATTTTCCTATATAATCAGTGAAATCGAGCGTTCTTCTATGCACCTATATTTATATAGAACAGAAACAAGGGCAACGTGGTGGACTAGTTAACTAGTTCAGGCTGTCGTTCACAACGTCTCTTCGTGTTGTTTGTACTGGATACAAATTTATCACATTGGCTACAATACAACCTACCTATCCAAATGTCAATGCAATTATGAGTGATTTCAATATGAGCACTCTATTATATAGATATGTGTAACCTGGTGACATGATGAAATCGATTGTGATACAAAGCTAAAGTACCGACCATAGGGTAGATACATAGCTAAAGTACCGCTATAGAGCAGAAGCTATTTCGCACAGACAACCGTTATCTACAACATAAAGATGTGAAAGAATAAACGGGCAAAGTGTTTCCTGTTCATCCAAGATTGACGTTGAAAATTGTCAACATTCGGACCATAAACCTGGATTTCGTTTCCATTGTTTAACGGAAATTACTTTTGGAGCTATATTGATTCACCCAATCTCAGAAATCGAAAAATAATGATAATGCGCGATAAGAAGGTGTACGAGATCATCGAGGAAATTACCGAGAGAAATATCAATGTTTCGGAGGGATATCCCACAGGTCCCTGGCACAATAGACCCAAACCACTCAAAGACATATATGTATTTGGGTGGTTGGGGTCTATTGTGCCAGGGGTCTGTGGGATATCACGCGAGAAAATATGCGTTCTTTTCATAATAAAGCCTGCTTCCATGTGCTAACTTTGAACATATCTCAACATAAGTGTTTCTATGTTTGTGAAACACCATGCTTCTCGTGCATTATAATTTGTAGATTTTGTCATTATACATTTGCCTCTGTTTGCGTTTGGACATATCACTGACACTTCGGTGTTGTAATCAACTTCAATTTTAATAACCAACAAACATTCTGTTAGATATAGATACATGTAGGCAAAGAATCAGTTTCAAGTTTCCTTCCAACAGTCATGTTTTTCATCTAAAATAAATTACACACACACTGTATAACTCCGGCCTATAGATGTGTCGGCGGTGTTAATTTCGGCGTTTTTGCGTACATTTATAGAGAATTCGGCAGCAGCGTATGGGTTAATTTATTCAGTTCCGCTACAGCTAGCGATTGTCCGATCGCCCATGGGTGCATATGGGTATTCACTTCACGATATAATGTCCATTTCCGTGGTCATGCAGTCAGGGGAGGTGCGGTCGGCGCCTTTTTGGAGTTCCCGTACCTGGCGGAAACGACCGCAAGTCAGGGGTTAACAGTGCCGTGTCCGCTCGAGCTATCGACTTGGAGATTGGAACTTTGGTACATTCGGATCCATTCTACACGATAGTGCAACCCCCATCTCGCTCGGACCCCTGGGGGACGGTCCGGTCGGCGGGTGTTAATTTTGGCGTTTTTGCGTACATTTATAGCGAATTCGGCAGCAGCGTATGGGTTAATTTATTCACTTCCGCTGCAGCTAGCGACTTGTCCGATCGCGCATGGATGAATAGCCGTATTTCCTTCATGATATAATGTCCATTTTCGTGGTCAGGCAGTCATGGGTGGTGCGGTCGGCGCCTTTTTGTATTTCCCGTACCTGGCAGAAACGACCCCAAGTCAGGGGTTAACAGTGCCGTGTCCGCTCGAGCTATCGACTTGGGGATTGGTACTTTAGTACATTCGGGTCCATTCTACACGATAGTGCAAACCCCATCTCACTCGGACCACTGGGGGCGGTCCGGTCGGCGGGTGTTAATTTCGGCGTTTTTGCGTTCACTTATAGCGAATTCGGCAGCAGCGTATGGGTTAATTTATTCACTTCCGCTGCAGCTAGCGACTTGTCCGATCGCGCATGGATGAATATCCGTATTTCCTTCATGATATAATGTCCATTTTCGTGGTCAGGCAGTCAGGGGTGGTGCGGTCGGCGCCTTTTTGGATTTCCGGTACCTGGCGGAAACGACCGCAAGTCAGGGGTTAACAGTGCCGTGTCCGCTCGAGCTATCAACTTGGGGATTGGAACTTTGGTACATTCGGGTCCATTCTACACGATAGTGCAAACCCCATCTCGCTCGGACCCCTGGGGGCGGTCCGTTCGGCGGGTGTTAATTTCGGCGTTTTTTGCGTACATTTATAGCGAATTCGGCAGCAGCGTATGGGTTAATTTATTCACTTCCGCTGCAGCTAGCGACTTGTCCGATCGCGCATGGATGAATAGCCGTATTTCCTTCATGATATAATGTCCATTTTCGTGGTCAGGCAGTCAGGGGTGGTGCGGTCGGCGCCTTTTTTTGGATTTCCCGTACCTGGCGGAAACGGCCGCAAGTCAGGGGTTAACAGTGCCGTGTTCGCTCGAGCTATCGACTTGGGGATTAGAACTTTGGTACATTCGGGTCCATTCTACACGATAGTGCAAACCCCATCTCGCTCGGACCCATGGGGGCGGTCCGGTCGGGTGCGGTCGGTGCGGTCGGGTTTTAGTAGGACCCTTGCAAAGAGATGAATATTTTTCAATCCAGTCAGTATTTTATCCTAACCTATATATGGTAATACATACAAAATAAGGAATTTACTCTATGATAGTATTGTAAGTTGTAGATGCACCAAATTACTGCGCGCGAATCTAAATAAGGAAATGACGCAATATCGTCACTCTACTTATAAACAATTCACTGCGCTTTTTGCGAGAAACTAAACAACACTGGACCTTCATTTTCTCTGACACAAAGGGTGTTTTGTGAATAATGTCGCATTCATATCATCATTATGCTAATATAGTATATTCTTGAGGAAGTTATCACAATTTGATAACTGTTATTAATAAATTATAACCTACAACGAAGGCCGCCCTTCCCTTTAAGAAATAAACTACCGGTATGAATACTTCGAATTATGAAGTTAAAAGTCGTATTCGCTGATATATTCCCTGAATATACTCATTATTTCTGAAAGTAAGTTTTATATATCGGCTGATTCGACCGAAGTATCAGCTGGTTATCTTTCTGGATTCCTGGGTTCTATGAATCACATTGGGACTTATTGAAGTCGTCAGTTAATCATGTTCTGTTCTGATCCAATAAAATATTGCTTGAACCAGAATCGTGGGACTTGTGGGGGGCGTGTGTGTGTGTGTGTGGGGGGGGGGGGGGGGGGGCTGGTGTCTTTGAATTTATTATGAGCGAAATCGAAGCAGTCGCCGTAGATATTGCATTGAGCGATACGGCGCCTATTAAAGTCGGTTGTTTTCCGCGTGTGTGATTTTTTGCCGACAAACCAAATTACTCGAGTTACCAACTCAGAGGGCGCCGAGCCGAGACAGGTGACAAAATATCGATTTTTCCTATGTTTCATAGGGTACCCTACCGAAAAATTTACATGCATGCTTTCAGTGGTTGACTGGCAATAGACAACTGGCAAACCGTGCACCAGAGTAGCTGACTAACACTTGACTAACATATATCTATATATATATATATATATATATATGAAGAAAATACCCCTTTGCACAAATCCCTGCTCCAAAATTAGTTAAAACGAACAAAAATCACACAAACCCCACCAAATGTTATTGCTACAAAACTAGCCATAACCCACATATGGAAGGCACTACATCAATCACCATAAAATAACAAAATCATGCATGTAAATATGTTCAGCTGTCATCTTGTAAACATTTTGTATCTAAATCGACTGTATTGGGAGAGGGGCTTCATAAGTTGAAAAAAACTTGTGCCCCAATCCCTTTTGTATTATTTGCAAAAAAATACGTTTCAAGTCAACCGTGCACCAAAATGGGAACCAAAGAAAACATATTTGCTCATTTATGGAGCAAATGTTGACACTTCATCAGATTAAACATTGTTTTTTTTTTTGGCTTTTGCTTTGATTTTGCGACGTCGTGGTAAAGAATGTAGAGCGTTACGCGTCAAAAAATCATGACGATTCAGATAAAGTGTCGTGCATCAACTACATTAAAATATAGCATATGTGACAAATTCTTCGACATAATATAGTTTTAGAAATGGTAGGATATTGACACTCTGCATGTGCCTAACAGGTAAGCAAACTGGACCAGTGCATCATATGTTACGGTATTTTGCGTTGAGTATGTTGTAATATGTATAATGCAATGTTTTACGCCAACGTGATGATGGACATGAAAATGGCGGGCAAAATAAAACAAAATGTTCCGATAAAACGACCATCTTCTGAATTTCAAGAACATTTTCAGGTTAAAGGTTTGTAGCTAATTCGTTCGTGGCTATATATGTGATCCGAATTCAATAACAAACTATAGGTACTAAGATAGTAAATATTCATAAATTTCTCGAAGAACTGACATCAGGCAATGTCAAATTGCCGCAATAGGACCGAGATCCAATCTGACATACATTTGGCGGTATATACTAGTCAAATGTCTGCTGCACCGTGCGACTGCTGACTTCCACGTTGGTATAACAAGAATTGAAGCCACAGTGCCAAATAATATATACATATGTACACCAATACTGTAAGAATTACGTCATAAGCAGTTCTTTAGCATATTTTGTTCAGAATTGCCCAATTCTAACAATTGACATATTACATATGTTCGTTGAAAATAATCATTCTGTTAAATATTCACATTGGTGGCCAATAGTTCATAACTTTTTAACCAACGCACTATAACCCTGAGTTTCTGATTAGTGCTTGGTGAGTTAGTTCACAAGCCTTCGCTTTCATCTTATTTTACTTATGGTGGCAGTTCAAGATTCACGTTGCTGTCATAGTATATTAATACATCTATTTGGGCGTTTTGTTATGATGTGGATTCAATTTCTTCACGAGACGAGGACATGATAAGTTATACCATATTTTTATACTGGATAATGACTACCAAATAATCGTTAGACGTTGATCCACATATGACAATTTCACCATGCTAGTGAACAGTAGCACTGAGTAATATACTGCACATCTTGTAGATCTTCACAGCGGAGTGACGTGATGAAAATTGAAGGTTATTTAAAATATGACTCTTCCTGATTTTCAAAGGGATCATACTTGCAGTGTTTGTATGTACTGTTACATGTATAACAAACAGTTCAACGCATGGGTTATCTCGCACAAAAATACTAGCATGTGTATAGATAAGAAATGATATATAGATTATTATGAATGAAATAAATGAAGCCGCGACCTTCCAGGTTTCAAATATTGGCATATTACGTGCCCATTATTAATTACCGTGCCACATGTCGCCTAAGAATTTATAGTATGAGTAAATAAGGCGATGTCTTTGTCCAACATAAATCCACAGGCACACGGGAAGTTCCCCGCCACCCATAAATACAAACAAAATTTGTAGATATGGGTAGCGGGAAACTTCGCCGGTGCCAGTTTCTAAATTCGATTGACTACTTATTTCATTGCCGAATATAGGACAGGCTCCTCCCATGCACCTGCATAACCTGGTTTGATTGCTGGGTATTCAGGCAGTACCTATTGAAATAATCTCGACCAATTACGGCTTCAAGTTCTCCAGAATTAAACGAAAATAAAGACCTAAACAACATTTGTTTTCAGCATGTTTCGTTCATATGGTGCAATGTATCGTGACGAAAAAGAACATAGTTATTTAACTTTTATGGTGTCGTGTTACTACAGTGGCCGCGGGAATTATAACATATGTGCTGCATCTATAGTTTAGGCGGCGCTGGGGGGGGGGGGTGGTAGGCGTCACATGTCGGGGAAATTGCGCACGCGATATGTTTTCTCGACAACAGTTTGTCTACGCTGTAGCGGATATACCCAGGCTTCTGTGATTCGATACGCTCGATGCAGCCGTGATCTGGGTCGGTCCTCGGTACAACTGCGGATTTAAAGGTAGTTTTAAATGATCAACGAGTTCTCAATCCCGTTTGTTCAATTGGAGCAACACCAGGGAGTATGACAACTGTAGTAGGGCATGGGTAATTAATTATCACGCCTGAAAAAATAAGTACAGGATATTTAGAACATGTCATTTAATGTGTGACTTTCTAATCTCAAGTTAACTACGACTGTTTATTCGCAATGTTACTATACAACAACCTACAATTTTCCATACAAACATAATAATTCGTTGATTGTTCAATATTATCTCATTTGGGTATACTGTATGTCGGTTCATTTAGTAGTCGTGGGACGCAGAATCGTGTCATACATAATAAGTCAAAACAATCTACGTGCATCCAAAATCTATGTGACGCAGCACACTCAATACACACACACATTACACGTACATTTTCATTTAAAACTAGCCTTAGCACGTACAAATGAGGGGTGAATTTTCACAACAATGTGGCGGGAACGATGTCAAATGACGTAATTTTAACCGACCAACACCGTTATAGAGATTTATTGCATATGAGTTCAAATATATACATGTACGGTGATATCACTGT
This sequence comes from Siphonodentalium dalli, assembly GCA_032622095.1. NCBI lineage: Eukaryota > Metazoa > Mollusca > Scaphopoda > Gadilida > Siphonodentaliidae > Siphonodentalium > Siphonodentalium dalli. The sequence continues at coordinate 65,108,783 of CP136067.1, read as the reverse complement.
GAATCTTGGACAGTCGGCATAATATAAAGTAATATCGATGCGAAGGCACAAACTGTAAACTTACTAATTAACCACTACTCAGGCATCCATTATCAATAGTACAATATAGTATTCACCAATATGAATATCTATTATATAACTTAATAATTGCAACAAACCAAAAGTCGTCATTTATTTATCTATTTTATGAGCAATGGTCTGGTTCGTAACCATCAAATTCAACAATGTCTGTAGCACACCCATGGTACTATTTTCACATGCGATGATATTATGTGCATTGACGTGGAGATGATCGCTTAGATACGACATAGTATCTTTAAACACATAGTAACGATACCTGCCACCGGCACAGCATGCATAGCATGGATATGTCAAGCCCGAGTAATATACAACATATCCGTCCTCATTAATACTGACGTTTGTGATATAAATGTGTGCATATTGTGAACAAAGTATCATATCCTACATGTAATCGTGTAATGTTATATCAATTCAATTGAACAATTCTAAACAAAAAACGCACAACAACTAAACGCTCAATAAAATATGCATAATTACATAATAGAGAAACAATTTTAGTGGTGGGTTGTTGGCGATTATCTTCTGTTGCTTCACTGGAGTATCACTCACCTGAACATAACAACCAACAACCCTAGTAAGCAGTTGATAAAATAAAGATATATCTCAACTAAGTTGCACATCCTTTAAATATAAATCACAATCAATACACTTATTGGGTTTCAAAATAGGTTAGTCATCGCTATAGACGGCTTATAATAAATGTGTGCGGGCATAATGTGCTATTAGCAATGGGGGTACATACCTTTGTTATAGGCGATTGAATAGATAAGTGCCATCCATGACTGTCACCTCCATTGTTATTATAGCTACCTTTATTGTGATTTAAGTCTGACAAATAACCAGTAATTATGGGGGGATCACCGGAAGCGGATGATCGACGTAATGTACGTCATCTTTCTTGGCGACAACGTCAACAAGAATAGTTCCGGCTTGTATTCCACTAGAGGTATACACTACTATGTATTCAATGGCTGGGATTCCGTTGAATACGTGTGCCTCACGTCAATGGGTGTGGAATAAATACAAATACATAGATACAGTTTAATCGGCATTGTGGTTTTCTATATTTATATGGATGTCAGCAGTTGCATGGTGAAGCAGAAATATTACTCGAATACCGCCAAATATTAAAACTCGGTCCTAGTGTGGCAATTTGACATTGCTTGGCGTCGTTTCCCGAGAAATTAATAACATTTAATATATTAATACCAATATATTTTATCGGATGTGCAAACAACACAAACCACACAACATGCAGATTATCTTGCAACTCAGAAGTTGGACGTTTTATAGGAACATTGTTGCGATTTTGTCCGCGATTTTGGTGTCCATCGTCGCTTTTACGCGACATGTTACCTTATCAATACTCTATGAAATAAAACGCCGTGAAATATAAAGCGCTAGTGATGTTCCAGTCCGGTTTGAAGGCGTTTTGTCAAATGTAGTGTAAAAAGTGTCAATATCCCAGTTGGAGGCCATCTTGGATGCCATTTTGGATTTTTTCACCGTCTCAATCTGGGATTTGAACTGACTTTTTTATTGTCTGTATCTCTGGAGGGTTCGACGCATTATGACACCATAACCTATGCTCTGTTTATTTACTTTCTTGCAACTCAGAAGCTGATCGTTTTATAGGAATTGTTTTTGTTATTTTGGCCGCCATTTTGATCTCCATCATCACGTTTGCGTAAACTGTTGCATTATAAATATTACGACGCAGACTCTACACAATACCGTAACATATATATACAGAACACAACGCGCATCTTAATCGAGAATCTTTTATCGAATGAGTTGCGGATGGCGCAAGGAAATGTAACTTTGCGCCGTCCGCAACGAGTTCGATAAAAGATTCGAGATTATGATGCAAGTTGTGTTCTGTATTTATTCTACACCGTTCAGTCAGATTAGTTCAATCCATGAATGTCACTTACATTGTTACTGTAGCTACCTTTATTGTGATTTAAGTCTGACACATAACCAGTAATCATGGGGGGATCACCGGAAGCGGATGATCGACGTAATGTACGTCATATTTCTTGGCGTCAACGTCAACAAGAATAGTTCCGGCTTGTATTCCACTAGAGGTATACACTAATATGTATTCAATGGCTGGGATTCCGCTGAATACATGTGCCTCACGTCAATGGGTGTGGAATAAAAAGCAATGGCGAGACATTTGTCCTGTTTGTATACCTGGTGCGCGCGTGCAGAATGCCAATATAAAAAATGGCTGACATCTTGGACGCCATCTTGGAATTTTATACCTTCCTAATCTAGTATTTTAACTAAATCTTATATTTTCCGGGTGTCTGGAGGGTTCTACACATTATGACACCAGACACTGTGCACTGTTCATTTATTCTGGGATACAACCTGCATTGACCCCTCTATTTGGATAATTATGGAATTTTGGGGAGGGTTAAGTTTTTGTCGATTATTTCGCTAGTTGGAAAGATATAATATTTGTTTGAAAATTATAAAGTAGGGAATATTTGACCATTTCTAAAAATATATAGCATGGAAAAAACATGGCACATATTTTATATTTGAATGGAGTTGATGCCGACACTTTGTCTGAATCGTCATGAATTTTTGACGCGTAACGTTACATTCTTTACCATGACGTAAGTGTCAACATTTGCACAATAAATGTGCAAAATGTTTTCATTGGTTCCCATTTTGGTTAGCCAGTATTCTATTGCCAGTCAACAACAGAAAATATGTAGATTTTTCTGTAGGGTACCCTATGAAACATAGCAAAAATCGACATTTTGTCACCTGTCTCGGCTCGGTGCCATCTGAGTTCGTAAACTAGAGTAATTTTCCCATAAGAAAATGATGGTTGCACCAATTTCCCTGATGTGCGACACCTACCCCCAGCACCGCCTAGACTAAATCATTGGATACACAAAATCGGTATAAGCCATTGAAGCGGTGTATTTTTGGCATCGGTGCAGGTGGGGATTGGAAGATCGAAGACAACCGGACCCACGGAAATCAACTCTGATTACATTGATTCATGCAGTACCCTTTCTTCGTTTTCTATCTAAGTTTTTTATGGCACCAAAACCGCGTCCGTTTTTACGAAGCCTGTGCCGCCCTAGCGGAAACCCTGCTGTATCGAAAACATATAGGTATCAAGTTCCATATGATTTCTTTGGCAACCGACAGGAGCATCATGTCATCTGCTTGAGTTATTGCAGAACAGCTTATGCCTTAGCAACGTGAATTCCGTTACGTATTCCTTATTCGCAAAATATTGGAAATTGTTGCAAATGATCCCAAATTCGTAAGTGGCCAGCTGGGCGGAACATTTTGGGCCGAATTTTTTTTTGATTCGAGTTCGAAAAAGTGGTCCGAAAAAGTCTCGAACCTGTGCTCGGTCCGATTTTTTTTTAGAAAGAGTGGTCCGAATATGATTCGACCCAGTGCTCGGTCTGAAAATTTATAGAAAATGTGGCAAATGACCACGGGAACGTACTTGGTAAAAAATAAGAAAAATTTGGGCCGAAAACAATTTGGGTCGAAAAGTCCGAAATGCCTCGAATTAGGAAAAGTCAAAAAAATGAAGGGAAAATGGCTCCAATGAGTCCAAATTCGCAAGTGACCAGCTGGGCGGAACATTTTAGGCCGAAAAAATTTTGGGTAGATTTTGAAAAAGTGCTCCGAAAAAGTCTCGAAAGTGTGCTCCGTCCGATTTTTTTTTTAGAAAATGTGGCAAATGACTCCAAATTCGCAAGTGGCCAGCTGGGCGAAACATTTTGAGCCAAATTTTCTAAACAATTTCGGACCGAGCACTGAGTCGAGTCGTATTCGGACCACTTTTTCAAACTCGGCCCAAAACATTTTCAGCCCAAACTTTTCCGCCGATCTTGCACTTGCGAATTTGGACTCATTTGGGGCCATTTTGCCTTCATTTTTTTTACTTTGCCTAATTTCGAGGCATTTCGCCCATATTGTTTGCCCAAAATGTTCCGCCCATCTGGCCACTTGCGAATTTTCCCTTCATTTTTTGGACTTTGCCTAATTTCGAGGCATTTCGGACTTTTCAATCCAAAGTTTTATCGGCCCAAATTTTACTTATTTTTAACCAAGTAGCAATTTGTCTGATCTTCGGTTTTGAAGATCCCCCGATTCCTGCCGAAAGATATTCGGCGTTAGTCTGATTGACATTGGGTGTATTCTACCCATGCTCCGAACAGATCCCCGATTTGTAACATACCCGAGCTACGGGAAATAACTCTAATCCATACATGCAAAGTTTCATAAATACATTTCGCCGTATTCAAGGTACAAACACCACAGTTAAGTCGAAACGTGAAATGTGTACATACTTAAGCACTGTATCACTGGTCGTCGTTTGATAATGCTGTGAACACGAGCGTAGCTTACTGGAATATATGTTTTCTATATTACTACTTCGGCACTTAATTTCATTTTTTTAAACCTTATTTAATTTGTGCGATTATTTAATTTTTTTTTAAAGTCTTTTTCGTAACGTTTTGGTGGCAGTTCTACGCCACCGTAACTGACAACCACCACCAACAGGACAACAACATCAAGTTGAACTTGAAGTTGAACAACATGCAACAACTACATTCACAAAGCATACATACAGACATATTCACCGGCTATTTAATTATCAATTCAATAATTAATTAATTGTTAATTCGTCGTCATTCTATAGGCCCATATACGGTATAATCGTAGATTGAACAAATAAATGTAAATTGTAAAATCAAATAAAACACACAACTGCAGTCAACATCAATAAAAACAACAGCAATGAACACTATCACACATCTAGATCTCCGATGTTGAAGATCCCCCGGAGATACCCGAATCAGTTCGGCCATATTCGGGGATCTTCAAAATCGAAGATCCGCCTCCTGCAATTTATCTGATCTTCGATTTTGAAGATCCCCCGATTCCCACCGAAAGATATTCGGCATTACTCGTGTTGACTTTTGGGTGCATTCTGCACATACTCCTAACAGATATCCGATTTGTAACATACCGAGCTACGGGACATAACTCTAATCCATACATGCCAAGTTTCATAACTACATTTCGCCGTATTGTAGGAACAAATACCACAGTCAAGTCGAAACGTGAAATGTGTACCTATTTAAGCACTGTATCAATGGTTAGCGATTGATAGTGCAGTGAACACGAGCATAGGATGCTGGAATCGATGTTTTCAATAGTAGACTATACTTCTATTATTTCGGCACTTAATTATTTAAAAACATTATTTATTTATTTTGTGCGCTTATTTCATTTTTTTAAAGTCATTTTCGTAACGTCTGGTGGCGTTCTACACCACCGTAACTGACTGTTCTGTGTCTGTTCAAATCACAGTTGTTGGAAACTTGTCAAAAAAACTGAAAAGAGATGTCACCACCACTACTTATTAATATAATTATATTAATAAGTAGGGGTGGTGACATCTCTTTTCGGGTTTTTTGACAAGTTTCCAACAACTGTGGTTCAAATTTCAAACTATAGCCTGTATAGGCCTATATAAATATCGTCTGCATGATTTTTAAAACACAATTTTAATTCATGATTGATTGACATTACGTTATTTAACTTTTTTTTTTTAAATATTCGCAAAGAATGAAAAAATAGAAATAAACTATAATAAATAAAAAAAAAACACTAGACAACCACCACCGACATGACAACAACAACAGCAAGTTGAACTTGGAACAACAACAACAACAACAACAACATTCACAAAACATATACCGTATTACCGGTTATTTAGTCGTCAATTCAATAATTAATTAATTGTTAATTCTATAATCGCAGAGTACACAAAATAAATTTAAATTATAACATCAAATAAAAAACACAACTGCAGTAAACATCAACAAAAACAACAGCGAAGTATACTACTACGTATCTGGATCTCCGATGTTGAAGATCCCCCGGAGATACCCGAATCTGCTCGGTAATATTCCGGGGATCTTCAAAATCGAAGATCAGCGCCCTTGCCCGCCTCCTTGCTACTAAGTACGTTCCCGAGGTCATTTGCCACATTTTCAAAAACATTTCGGACCGAGCACTGGGTCCAGTCATATTCGGACCAATTTTCATACTCGAACCAAAAAATATTCAGCCCAAAATGTTCCGCCCATCTGGCCACTTGCGAATTTTGACTCATTGGGACCAATTTCCCTTCATTTTTTTTAACTTTTCCTAATTTCGAGGCATTTCGGACTTTTCGGCCCAAATTTTACTTATTTTTTACTGAGTACGTTCTCCAAGCTGCAAGGCAGAGTTCAGTCCCCTACGCTACGCGGGACTTACCGCTGCCCGCTCCTCTGCGCTATTTAAGACTGTCTATTTTTAGAAATGTGAAAAACCCAGAAAATGGCTGCCACTTGGGTGTCGAAACTCCAACTAAGACTTACATTTCGGCTTGTTTCTCTTAGTTAACGTCCGATACATTGAGATGCTATGAGCTAAACCAAAATAAGTGCGCTAAAGAAGATATCAGCCGCAAGTTAAAGTTGTTAATTGGAGATTTAGCGGACGAGATTCCAAAATCATCTTGTGAATTGTAAATTATTATTATAACTTAATAATAATATAAGCGGATCAACAAAATTTCTTCTTGTTTTATAAAGAGAGTTTATTTACAAATATACCGTACAAAAAGACAAAGAGATTGATTCGAACACCTGGTACTCCACACTCTTGCTCTCATAAAAGTCCACGGAGTACATGCAAGACATCTAATTCTGAAAGTGTGACTTGCAGAACACCAGGCAAGAAGTTGAAAAAGAAAGTAGGCCTAACCAGCTAACACTAACTTGACTAAGTGACTAACAGTTAAGAAAAACCAGAGTGAAGAAGAGGTTGATGAATAGCAACTCTCCTTTATTGTCTGTTTTCCAAACAAATGATCTAAATTGGTGGCCAGGTGGCACATGCGTGCAATTGGCATAAACATCATAGTCACTGCATAGTTTTCAGGATCATTGAACAGTTTGTCACATTCTAGTATGAATATTGCATCATAATTGGCAACATAGTCCTCTAAATTTACCTCGAAACACTTATTTAAAAATATTTGGCCTAGACAAAAATAAAATTGACCTGTGTTTCTGGTGAATATTTTTAAAAACATTTGTTATGTATGACTTGGACAACTTGTGATAATTATGTTAGTACCAACCCTGGTGTAAGTGCGCTCTGTTGTGTATTTTCCATTTTGATTAATATAGCAATAAATAAGTTGAATCTTCTTTCTTTCCAAAAGTATCCCCCCCCACAAACAATTTGAACAGTGGGTGAGATAGACATCTGCTTTGATGGATGGAAAGATGTATGAAGGCTAGATTCATGTAATACAGTTAGTGTTTATACCCACCATTCCTATGGTACATTGGGGTATGTTAAATCATTATTGTTATAGTCAATGTTATTTGAAACTAGTAAAAGCTGATTACTACATTTACACGCAGACAACTGGCTTTATGAACCAATTAAACTCAATTAAAGATGCTCTATCTCTTCCCAGCATCACTTCAAAGTTCAAACTAACTCAATGAAACTCATTTTCAATTACTATCAGGGGGGGGGGGGTGAAACAAATATTCCGGCACGTATGCCGGGGTGGGTGGGTTGTCAAAGCCACCAACAACCAATTTTTTCCGCAACTAAAAAAAAAAATTCCTGCTTGTTTTTTAGTGTTTTGGCAATGAGTTGGGCTTCAAACCCACTTTGAATGAGAGAAATAATGTAATTCTAACTGTAAACTGACTGCAGGCAGTTATCGTGTTGTATTTTGTTGCAAATTTTGAAATCCAAGATGGCCACTGGCAGCAATGTTTTTTTGGCCGAATGACCTCAAAATGACTCATTCCTATTTACATGTCCATGTTAACATCCATGATAAATAGTATGCACAGAAATTCATATACAGCTGTGCAGTGACTATGATGTTTATGCCAATTGCATGCATGTGCCACCTGGCCACCAATTTAGATCATTTGTTTGGAAAACAGATAATAAAGGAGAGTTGATATTCATCAACCTCTTCTTCACTCTGGTTTTTCTTAACTGTTAGTCACTTAGTCAAGTTAGTGTTAGCTGGTTAGGCCTACTTTCTTTTTCAACTTCTTGCCTGGTGTTCTGCAAGTCACACTTTCAGAATTAGATGTCTTGCATGTACTCCGTGGACTTTTCTGAGAGCAAGAGTGTGGAGTACCAGGTGTTCGAATCAATCTCTTTGTCTTTTTGTACGGTATATTTGTAAATAAACTCTCTTTATAAAACAAGAAGAAATTTTGTTGATCCGCTTATATTATTATTAAGTTATAATAATAATTTACAATTCACAAGATGATTTTGGAATCTCGTCCGCTAAATCTCCAATTAACAACTTTAACTTGCGGCTGATATCTTCTTTAGCGCACTTATTTTGGTTTAGCTTATAGCATCTCAATGTATCGGACGTTAACTAAGAGAAACAAGCCGAAATGTAAGTCTTAGTTGGAGTTTCGACACCCAAGTGGCAGCCATTTTCTGGGTTTTTCACATTTCTAAAAATAGACAGTCTTAAATAGTGCAGAGGAGCGGGCAGCGGTAAGTCCCGCGTAGCGTAGGGGACTGAACTCTGCCTTGCAGCTTGGAGAACGTACTCAGTAAAAAATAAGTAAAATTTGGGCCGAAAAGTCCGAAATGCCTCAAAATTAGGAAAAGTTAAAAAAAATGAAGGGAAATTGGTCCCAATGAGTCAAAATTCGCAAGTGGCCAGATGGGCGGAACATTTTGGGCTGAATATTTTTTGGTTCGAGTATGAAAATTGGTCCGAATATGACTGGACCCAGTGCTCGGTCCGAAATGTTTTGAAAATGTGGCAAATGACCTTAGTAGCAAGGAGGCGGGCAAGGGCGCTGATCTTCGATTTTGAAGATCCCCGGAATATTACCGAGCAGATTCGGGTATCTCCGGGGGATCTTCAACATCGGAGATCCAGATACGTAGTAGTATACTTCGCTGTTGTTTTTGTTGATGTTTACTGCAGTTGTGTTTTTTATTTGATGTTATAATTTAAATTTATTTTGTGTACTCTGCGATTATAGAATTAACAATTAATTAATTATTGAATTGACGACTAAATAACCGTTAATACGGTATATGTTTTGTGAATGTTGTTGTTGTTGTTGTTGTTCCAAGTTCAACTTGCTGTTGTTGTTGTCATGTCGGTGGTGGTTGTCTTGTGTTTTGTTTTTTTTATTATAGTTTATTTCTATTTTGTCATTCTTTGCGAATATTAAAAAAAAAAGAGTAAAATAACGTAATGTCAATCAATCATGAATTAAAATTGTGTTTTAAAAATCATGCAGACGATATTTATATAGGCCTATACAGGCTATAGTTTGAAATTTGAACCACAGTTGTTGGAAACTTGTCAAAAAACCCGAAAGGAGATGTCACCACCCCTACTTATTAATATAATTATATCAATAAGTAGTGGTGGTGACATCTCTTTTCAGGTTTTTTGACAAGTTTCCAACAACTGTGATTTGAACAGACACAGAACAGTCAGTTACGGTGGTGTAGAACGCCACCAGACGTTACGAAAATGACTTTAAAAAAATGAAATAAGCGCACAAAATAAATAAATAATTTTTTTAAATAATTAAGTGCCGAAATAATAGAAGTATAGTCTACTATTGAAAACATCGATTCCAGCATCCTATGCTCGTGTTCACTGCACTATCAATCGCTAACCATTGATACAGTGCTTAAATAGGTACATATTTCACGTTTCGACTTGACTGTGGTGTTTGTTCCTACAATACGGCGAAATGTAGTTATGAAACTTGGCATGTATGGATTAGAGTTATGTCCCGTAGCTCGGTATGTTACAAATCGGAGATCTGTTAGGAGTATGTGCAGAATGCACCCAAAAGTCAACACGAGTAATGCCGAATATCTGTCGGTGGGAATCGGGGGATCTTCAAAATCGAAGATCAGATAAATTGCAGGAGGCGGATCTTCGATTTTGAAGATCCCCGAATATGGCCGAACTGATTCGGGTATCTCCGGGGGATCTTCCCAGTATATCCCACCAGAGACAGACAATGATGCATACAATTGGCAAACAATGTAAGTTTTAACATAAATGGACTCATTGCAATGCACTGAACTCAGTAATCTTATAGTTTGTACTATACAAAGTAAAAATTTGAGAAAACAGAGAATTCATTAACATATAGCCTATTATAGGTGGACCGGACAGTTTTGGACCGGTCCAGGTATATGTACCGGACCGGAATGGGCTGGACCGCATTGGTAGTGGACTGGACCACCCAAGGTGGTCTGGTCCAGTCCGCATCACTAGTCTACATCTACATCTACAGTATACCCCATGCCCTCAATGAACTGATGATTATTAGGGGAGCATGAATAAAAGATAATTACATGGGTAACAGATTTTTTAAATTTTGTTTATTATTATTAAAATCAAGAGCATTATTTTGGCGCTGGTGGTGGTTTTGTGGAGGTGCCCTGCTTGCTCTTACCGGGTTCATAGAAGTGACTGTGGAGGGCATCCTTAAACAATAATGCGTCCTGAGTATAGGCAGTGTCGGTTGGGATTTTGTTCCAGAGAGAAATTGTTCGAGGATCGAAGGAACTGCTGAGGTATTTCGGTCGATAGAAGGGGCGGGTAATTTTGTGGTCTCGTGTGGGTGTTAGTGGAGCAGAGTGGCACTGATGTTTACATGATTATATCTGATTTTATGGAAGAGGATAACAGAGCAGAAAGTCCATTGGCACTGTCAGTTGTGGTTGGCGTTGGTGTCTAATATGCATGCTTTAATATCTAAGTTCAAAGTTGAAATCTTCGTTATTTGATCTGGGTGGTCCATATTCAGTGGACTGACAATCAATACTGATGATTTCCGTGCATATTTTTTAAATTTTAATAAAATTTGAGCCATAAAATATGACACACTTCCCATACTCAACATGGCAGATTGACGATTACCTCATTTCCTTTAAAAATATACTCTAGTGCATCAAGTTGCGCCTTCTTTAAATCGTATTTAAAATTAATCTGCTCCTTGGCAAGAATGCAACATGTTTTAAAATCCATAATTAATAAATCGTGTTTTCAAACATGTGCCTTTGTTTACTTCCGGGGAAAGGTCAGCGCAGGATTTTTTCAGCGGACTATTTTGAGATACAATATTGAACAAATTCCGACTAATTTGATCTCACCCGGCAAATATCCAATTGCAGACGAACATTATTTTTTGTTAGAATAGTGTATAATGAATTGTGACAAACACAAGTGTTTTGGCAATGAGTTGGGCTTCAAACCCACTTTGAATGAGAGAAATAATGTAATTCTAACTGTAAACTGACTGCAGGCAGTTATCGTGTTGTATTTTGTTGCAAATTTTGAAATCCAAGATGGCCACTGGCAGCAATGTTTTTTTGGCCGAATGACCTCAAAATGACTCATTCCTATTTACATGTCCATGTTAACATCCATGATAAATAGTATGCACAGAAATTCATATACAGCTGTGCAGTGACTATGATGTTTATGCCAATTGCATGCATGTGCCACCTGGCCACCAATTTAGATCATTTGTTTGGAAAACAGATAATAAAGGAGAGTTGATATTCATCAACCTCTTCTTCACTCTGGTTTTTCTTAACTGTTAGTCACTTAGTCAAGTTAGTGTTAGCTGGTTAGGCCTACTTTCTTTTTCAACTTCTTGCCTGGTGTTCTGCAAGTCACACTTTCAGAATTAGATGTCTTGCATGTACTCCGTGGACTTTTCTGAGAGCAAGAGTGTGGAGTACCAGGTGTTCGAATCAATCTCTTTGTCTTTTTGTACGGTATATTTGTAAATAAACTCTCTTTATAAAACAAGAAGAAATTTTGTTGATCCGCTTATATTATTATTAAGTTATAATAATAATTTACAATTCACAAGATGATTTTGGAATCTCGTCCGCTAAATCTCCAATTAACAACTTTAACTTGCGGCTGATATCTTCTTTAGCGCACTTATTTTGGTTTAGCTTATAGCATCTCAATGTATCGGACGTTAACTAAGAGAAACAAGCCGAAATGTAAGTCTTAGTTGGAGTTTCGACACCCAAGTGGCAGCCATTTTCTGGGTTTTTCACATTTCTAAAAATAGACAGTCTTAAATAGTGCAGAGGAGCGGGCAGCGGTAAGTCCCGCGTAGCGTAGGGGACTGAACTCTGCCTTGCAGCTTGGAGAACGTACTCAGTAAAAAATAAGTAAAATTTGGGCCGAAAAGTCCGAAATGCCTCAAAATTAGGAAAAGTTAAAAAAAATGAAGGGAAATTGGTCCCAATGAGTCAAAATTCGCAAGTGGCCAGATGGGCGGAACATTTTGCGCTGAATATTTTTTGGTTCGAGTATGAAAATTGGTCCGAATATGACTGGACCCAGTGCTCGGTCCGAAATGTTTTGAAAATGTGGCAAATGACCTTAGTAGCAAGGAGGCGGGCAAGGGCGCTGATCTTCGATTTTGAAGATCCCCGGAATATTACCGAGCAGATTCGGGTATCTCCGGGGGATCTTCAACATCGGAGATCCAGATACGTAGTAGTATACTTCGCTGTTGTTTTTGTTGATGTTTACTGCAGTTGTGTTTTTTATTTGATGTTATAATTTAAATTTATTTTGTGTACTCTGCGATTATAGAATTAACAATTAATTAATTATTGAATTGACGACTAAATAACCGTTAATACGGTATATGTTTTGTGAATGTTGTTGTTGTTGTTCCAAGTTCAACTTGCTGTTGTTGTTGTCATGTCGGTGGTGGTTGTCTTGTGTTTTTTTTTTTTTATTATAGTTTATTTCTATTTTGTCATTCTTTGCGAATATTAAAAAAAAAAGAGTAAAATAACGTAATGTCAATCAATCATGAATTAAAATTGTGTTTTAAAAATCATGCAGACGATATTTATATAGGCCTATACAGGCTATAGTTTGAAATTTGAACCACAGTTGTTGGAAACTTGTCAAAAAACCCGAAAGGAGATGTCACCACCCCTACTTATTAATATAATTATATCAATAAGTAGTGGTGGTGACATCTCTTTTCAGGTTTTTTGACAAGTTTCCAACAACTGTGATTTGAACAGACACAGAACAGTCAGTTACGGTGGTGTAGAACGCCACCAGACGTTACGAAAATGACTTTAAAAAAATGAAATAAGCGCACAAAATAAATAAATAATTTTTTTAAATAATTAAGTGCCGAAATAATAGAAGTATAGTCTACTATTGAAAACATCGATTCCAGCATCCTATGCTCGTGTTCACTGCACTATCAATCGCTAACCATTGATACAGTGCTTAAATAGGTACACATTTCACGTTTCGACTTGACTGTGGTGTTTGTTCCTACAATACGGCGAAATGTAGTTATGAAACTTGGCATGTATGGATTAGAGTTATGTCCCGTAGCTCGGTATGTTACAAATCGGAGATCTGTTAGGAGTATGTGCAGAATGCACCCAAAAGTCAACACGAGTAATGCCGAATATCTGTCGGTGGGAATCGGGGGATCTTCAAAATCGAAGATCAGATAAATTGCAGGAGGCGGATCTTCGATTTTGAAGATCCCCGAATATGGCCGAACTGATTCGGGTATCTCCGGGGGATCTTCCCAGTATATCCCACCAGAGACAGACAATGATGCATACAATTGGCAAACAATGTAAGTTTTAACATAAATGGACTCATTGCAATGCACTGAACTCAGTAATCTTATAGTTTGTACTATACAAAGTAAAAATTTGAGAAAACAGAGAATTCATTAACATATAGCCTATTATAGGTGGACCGGACAGTTTTGGACCGGTCCAGGTATATGTACCGGACCGGAATGGGCTGGACCGCATTGGTAGTGGACTGGACCACCCAAGGTGGTCTGGTCCAGTCCGCATCACTAGTCTACATCTACATCTACAGTATACCCCATGCCCTCAATGAACTGATGATTATTAGGGGAGCATGAATAAAAGATAATTACATGGGTAACAGATTTTTTAAATTTTGTTTATTATTATTAAAATCAAGAGCATTATTTTGGCGCTGGTGGTGGTTTTGTGGAGGTGCCCTGCTTGCTCTTACCGGGTTCATAGAAGTGACTGTGGAGGGCATCCTTAAACAATAATGCGTCCTGAGTATAGGCAGTGTCGGTTGGGATTTTGTTCCAGAGAGAAATTGTTCGAGGATCGAAGGAACTGCTGAGGTATTTCGGTCGATAGAAGGGGCGGGTAATTTTGTGGTCTCGTGTGGGTGTTAGTGGAGCAGAGTGGCACTGATGTTTACATGATTATATCTGATTTTATGGAAGAGGATAACAGAGCAGAAAGTCCATTGGCACTGTCAGTTGTGGTTGGCGTTGGTGTCTAATATGCATGCTTTAATATCTAAGTTCAAAGTTGAAATCTTCGTTATTTGATCTGGGTGGTCCATATTCAGTGGACTGACAATCAATACTGATGATTTCCGTGCATATTTTTTAAATTTTAATAAAATTTGAGCCATAAAATATGACACACTTCCCATACTCAACATGGCAGATTGACGATTACCTCATTTCCTTTAAAAATATACTCTAGTGCATCAAGTTGCGCCTTCTTTAAATCGTATTTAAAATTAATCTGCTCCTTGGCAAGAATGCAACATGTTTTAAAATCCATAATTAATAAATCGTGTTTTCAAACATGTGCCTTTGTTTACTTCCGGGGAAAGGTCAGCGCAGGATTTTTTCAGCGGACTATTTTGAGATACAATATTGAACAAATTCCGACTAATTTGATCTCACCCGGCAAATATCCAATTGCAGACGAACATTATTTTTTGTTAGAATAGTGTATAATGAATTGTGACAAACACAAGTCTCAAACAAAAAAATGTGATGATTCCTTTCATAATTTACGTGGTGCCAGCGGTAAATCATAGCATGAGCGTAGATGGCGCTGTGTACAGCATGTACGTTCTCGTGGTCATTTGCCACATTTTCTAAAAAATTTCGGACCGAGCACTGGGTGGAGTCATATTCGGACCACTTTTTCAAACTCGACCCAAAACATTTTCGGTCCAAAATGTTCCGCCCATCTGGTCACTTGCGAATTTGGGGTCATTTGCTACATTTTCCAAAAAATTTAATCGGAACACGGTTCGAGTCTTTGTCGGACCACTTTTTCAAACTCAAAATGTTCCGCCCAGCTGGCCACTTACGAATTTGGGGTAATTTGCAACAATTTCCTTCTCTAATGAAGAATAGTCCTGACCTAAACACACTTGAAATCTCACTGAATAATGATATAATTAAACTGAACAATTGGTCGAGGCAATGGATGGTAAAATTCAATCCATCAAAAACCAATCTAATGTTTTTTGGAAGTTTCCCTGAAAATACTAGGTTAAATTCAATGATGAAGTCCTGGAATACACCGAAAATCACAAGCATTTAGGCATTGAACTGCAGAGTGATCTCAAATGGAATATGTGTATTGACAACACGCGAGATTGTCCCAAATGAGGAAACTTAAATGTATACTAATCAGAAAGACTTTAGAAACAATGTACTTGACAAACGTGAGACAACTTCTCCAATATGCAAGCCCAGTGTGGTTTGGCGCCCCGAATTACCTCTTTAAAAACCTTAATGATATTCAGTTAGATGCAGCCAGAATCGTGATGGGTTCTGTAACAAATGTCAGATTAATGACTGAGATAGGCTGGGATAGTCTAGAGGACAGAAGAACCGCTAAACGGTTATCCACCCTTCACAAGATAATAAATAATAACGCACCTCGTTACTTAAGCACCATCTTGCCCGAACGTTTCAGAGATAGGAAGGACCCAGCGAGAATCAAAATATTCTTCTGATTTCATTATCATTCGCTGTGACTCTGCAAGGTTAAAATCCACTTTTTCCCCTGTATGTACAAAGGAATGGAACTCCATTAAATTAACTATTCGTAATCTCGCCCATGATGAATTCGTGAAGCAATTTAAACATATGTACTACGCGGGTACAAATCTGAAGCCACCTTTGTATTTCACAAATGGGAGTCGTTATTTTAATATTATTCACACGCAACTTCGATGTAAATGTAGTGGCATATATACAGTCTGATAAATTACACAATCATACCTCAGACTCCGCAACATGCTCGTGTAACCATTATGCCGAATCTCGGCTAAGACTTAATAATAAGCTCATGCAATATAATATTAACTCTGTAGACATATTTCTCTATGGGAAACCCGAACTAACATATACTGAGAATAGTGATATTTTTAAGGTTGTACACTGGTATATCAGATATTCCGGTCGATTTGAGAGAACCTAACACTTTTCCCATGCTATTTACACTTAAAATCTACTTATAATAGAGTATATTCTATATTTGTACCTTGTTTGTTATGTAATATATATCCCAGTTATGACCATGTTAAGGGCATGGACAAATTGATACATGCCTGTATTATCGTTGTTTACTTGTTTCACAGACGTGTTGATGAAGCATACACACACTCAACCCATCTCGTCACTGTACCGAACTTGCGATTCTACTCCACAATCGCCATTCTGTTTATTTTTTTTCTTCATATATTGTTCATTATATGCTTGTATATTATATACTTTGTGTTTATTCGTCTTCAGTGTTAACATTTGTCAGTGTATTATACAAGGGAGAGGAGGGTATTCTAAGTGATTATAGCACTTGTCCTCCAATCCCTTTTGTCATAAATCAAATTATGAACAAATAAAATATGTTTAAACAAAAAAAATGTCTAATATCCTGAAATAGTATTCTGATCTTCAGGTCGGCATGGATATCGTTTCACAGTTGCGCCCTAACATGAATGTGCTTATTCCAGACATTACTACAAAAGAGGAATCCTAGAGCGAGTAGAAGGAAGACGACTTGTCTACAAATTTTCCCCACAGACCATGGAACGCATGCGCGAAAAAAGTCTGAGTGGAGTCCACACAACGTAATGTCTGATTTGGTGGAGTGGTGGAGTGCTGTTGGAACCAAACGGAAAATTGTTTATGGTGTACTTAAAACGCAACTACATATCGTAAACATAAAGCACCGTGGTTTGAGTCAAGACTTACTGGTGTAACCAAGGAAATAAGCAATCATAATGTACCGCCATTTTATGATTTTATTGATAGGAAAGTGCCGTATTTTGATTCTGCAAGTGATCGCAACCAGCGTTGCAACTTGGTGCTTATCTAAAGGTTTATTGTTATTATTGTCAGGACACAAGACAGGCTCGGATGAAGGCATGCATGTGTGTCCAATAGTAAATTTAACAACCATCGTTGTGACAAACAACAAAGTGCTTGTGCAACACTGTGATCCCTATTTAACCTGAAATACCACAATGCGTGACTTGCGACTCGCGTGGACACGACTGCAGAGCGGAGTTGTGATGTAATCGTTGTGTTTTGCAGTAATTTATCCATGCATTACCGTTGTTCCAGAACATCATTCTGAACATGGCAAGTATGATTGTGGTGACGGAAAGTGCACACATTATATCGAAGATGACAACCCAGTCGTTGTAAACATACACTCAGATTCATACGGATACTGAGTCTATCGTATTCCCGCCAACTTTTCATTTCCCGGAAGGGTTGCGCTATTCCCGCGAATCATACGTCACATAGCGCTACGTTAATCGTTTCTATTGGACTCCTTTATCTTGGTGCTACTAATAGTGAGTTCTGATTGGCGCTATATTGACGTGGAATCCCGGGGTTGGGAAATTATAACTATACGAAAGGTCATCAGACTCAATAGTTTATATGTGGGTATATATCTACTTCAGAGTGGTGTCAATCATGCAGGTAGAACGTAATCGTAATTATAAATAAAGACGGGCCAGTCGAATAATTCAAATGCAATGACTTCACGTACCCAGTGGGAGGCACTTCCCTTTCTATCAATTTGCACGGCCTTGTGTTAGACGAAACATTAACACACCGGGTAATGCGGTGAAAACTAGGTGGCGTATAATTATACGTTTACACTTTCCATGAATCTCAGGTTATAGTATTTATTTTTCCATAGTATATTTTCTTATAACGTATATCTTTTACCTATATTTGTACAAATAATTCTGGTCCAATTATCTCCATGTTTGTTGATATGGTGTATACTATTAAACTTTATATGTTTTAATTTCTTAAATCAACCATTTTCCATATGTTTTGCTGAGATACAGGTCGATATTGCAGATACCCGTCAATTATATCCACGAACATTGAAGCAATTAATCACTCACACTGAGCCAGTGCCTCCACAACATCAGATCCATTTATAAGTTGCAGGAGGCTTCACATGACACCATAATCCGACCACTGAGCGTCCCGCAACGTATATATTATGTCAGTGGACAACATCCATCATATCCCTTTAATTATTCGTCGCTCGTATTTATTTTAATTTGGTCGCCTATGGCCACGAAGTTGTGTAACGTAACAGTGATGCGCCATGAGCGCGGAACGTCAACCCATTGAGTCAATGGCTAATCACCAGAAGTAGGACAACACATTGAGTTTGATAGTTAATTTATGAGTCGTTAGAATTCCTCAAATATATCGCATGCAGGTTTTGGTACATGGTAGTATGTCTTTAAATTCGCAGAAAATGATTTCCGACAGATATCCATTTTCTTGGCGCCAAAATAAACCAAAAATATCCCCGAGGCGACAGAGTTTTTTGTTTCTGAAAAACAAGATGGTGGATAAGCACCCAATATTGATTTCATATGGGGTCACTGACGTAATTGGACTAGACACTGGCTCTATGGCGCTCCGACGCTCTGCTCTGTTCGCCGTCATGACGGCGTGCATAGTGTAACGACGTAGCCTCATAGAGCCAGCGTCTAGTACATGACATAATAAGGGTTCACACACCGTCACTATTTATCGGCGCTGATTGGCTAATCGCAAGAGCTGACATAATAAATAACTATATTGACATTATCTGTCTTCTGCAATCGAATCGAGCATGCAACTTCAGTTGTTTCCGAATTACTACTTCGATTGAAATTTGTAAGATCGTTTTAAATTTAGTCTATTGGTTGCCAACGTTAGAAGTGCAATTCGATTTCGAATGTTCAATTTGACTAAGACTATTAGACGTTAGACTCTTAAGAATGACCTGCCAAGGTGACGATTCTCCGGACACGATGAACAATTACTACACGAGGTTAGAAAAGCGACAAGGCAATATTATATAACAAGGATGCTGGCAGTGTATACACTATACCATATTGCATGCTATTCCAACCGTTGTTGTTAACTTAGGGGTTAATATATAGTTCATTGCATGCACTGATGTGCTACCCCGACCCCCGCCCGTGTGTGGGTTTTCGGGAGACACCCGCACTATTTTGGTCACTGAAATCATCAAGCATGTCGTTAGGAATATATTCAGTTAAAAGCAATTAAATTTTTCAGACAGTGCAAAAAAAAATTGGGATTGGGTGGGATTCGAACCCCGGCCATGACGGCGAGCGCGCCTTGCTACTCAAAGTCAGACGTCAATACCACATGTCTCAAAAATTAAATTTGCTTCTAAAAATAGGCGCCTTGTGTGTTGTATAGTCCCAGACATGTTCAAAGAGCAATGCTCGGCATGTTTCGGAGGCGTAAATATAACATGCTACTGTGCCATATATCTTATATATATTCAGTTAAACTTTGTCTAATCGATTTGTAAGTCGAGTGCTGTACTTAAATACTTGTAGATCCTTGAAAGCTCCTTTGACCATGATGACCAAAGTGAATAACCCCCACTTTAGACTGACTAGACATATTAAACTATTGATCATTTAGTCATGGGAACCAACGGCCACTGCCCACGTACTGGTAATGGTATCACGAAGAATACAGTGATACACAACCCAGAATTAAGTGCAGATATGGGTTCATTGCACTTATTCCATAGAATATGCATGCATCGTTATCAAGTTAAAATAAATGGCTTTCAATCTATTGGTGTAAGATCTGATAACTTGATGAAGTTGAATACAGCTAGTCGGTGCATGTGTAATCTGGATTTATTATACGCTCAACAATAATATAACTAACATATAATAATCGTTATCCACCGTTAGCAGTGAAGATATAGTAAATTACACTTTCATTGTAGCTTTGACGTTATACGGACGTCTATGTCGTAACCGAATTGCTTGAATAACTATAATCGAATTGTAAAATGTTAACCATATAAAGTTGCATAAATTAGTGTAATTCTATTATAAAGTATTATATTTAATGTGACCCGGTTATAATGGGTATGATTTAATGGATGGCCATGCATGGGAATATAATTTCATTTTGGTGGTGCATTTTGAAATACAGCAGTGATAAATGACAGCAATCAGCTCTTTCGTGTCTCGAATCAAGGTTAAATTAAGCCGTGTTGTCTTTACAAATGATCAATTTATATGTAGAGCACGCGTATATATAAAAAATCTAGTGTTTTTGAGTCGATGCGGAAAATTATCTCATTCGTGACCGCGACAAATAGAGGGTTTCAATTACACTATCGAAAGGTTAGATGCTCTAGATGTAGGTGTAGATGTAGATGTTTATTTGTACAACAGATCAGAATAGATAACAAAGCATTGGTATATGAATTAATGGTATTGTGCCGGAGCAGCATGACCTACTGGCCGTCTTCCTGCTGCCCCTCAATCAATAATACAATAAGAAAATATGATGGCATATGTAGTTTCAGGTTTGCTGGTTGGTGTTAATGTTAAATAATTTAACTATATTGATAATTTTAATTGAAAATGGTATAAATTGTGAACTTAAGAGTATATATCTTATATACTATTGCGTTTGATGGACAAGTTAGAAAAACTAAATCGGAATAACATTGTGAGGTCGCGACGGCCCTATATAATGTAGTTTTTGAATTAAACAGAGTGGACGGCGGAAACCAGGCAATAAGTTAGATTTTTATGACAGCATAATGCCGTACATAATTTGCCTTATCATATATAACATTTCAATTTAAAAATTCACGGACGCCGCCGTGTATGTCACAGGGCTGTCTGGAAGGGCGGATGTTCAGGTGATAACTCTAAGTTGTAAGTTGCTTGAGGCAAGTGATATGATGATTATCTATCGCAAATGTAGCATGATTTGATGTTACATGTAGCCGAATATTTACCTATTAGTTCAGTAGATAATAATTTTTTGAATACATAATTAAACTTACAATTTTTTATTTTGGAGTTAATCGAATTCCACACATTGGGAAAAGTATGTGTTGGTAGATTTTCTGAAAAACATGTTCTCGGTGTTTTGCTTCTTAGTTTATTCGCCTGTCTTGTATTTACAACGAGGGAGTATTGTGAACATTTTTTCAAATGATTTTGGGAGATTTCTTTTAGACCAGTTGTACATAAAGAGCGCCGCGTGCATGGTGTAGAGATCTTTGAAAATTAGAATATTCTCTTGTTTGAAAAGGGGTTCTGTGTGGCTATTATATTTAGATTTGCATAGAATACGAATTGCCCTTTTTGTAAGGTTGATAGCACACTAGCATGACATGAATGTCCCCATACTGGGAGACAGTAAAGAAGATGGCTATGGACTAAAGAGTGGTATAGAATTTTTCGCGATTCTTTTGGTAAAATGTTTTTAACTTTGTTCAAGCAGTAGAGGGTGTGGTTCAGCTTCCTTTGTATCATTGATATGTGGGTTTTAAACGTTAAGTTTTCATCCATGATAATACCTAGGAATTTGATGGACTGTACTTGCATTTGATTCCCTACCCTAACTAATTCTATGCCATTCATTTTAAGTGTAAAGTTTCTCCACTTTTCTTCATTGCCTTTAGGGTGGATTAACATGAATTTACTTTTAGCTGTATTGATTGACAGTTTGTTACAACAACACCATTCAAATATGTGTTTTAATTTCGGTAATCGACGCTTTTTTAAATTTTTTTTTATCGTAGCCAGATGAATATAGGGTGGTATCATCAGCAAATGACAGCATATTCATGTTTGTACATTGGGGCATATCGTTTACATAGAGGAGAAAAATTGTCGGACCGAGAACAGACCCCTGGGGCACGCCACACGTTATCATTTTTAATGCGGAAGTATGTCCTTGACAGTCAACATATTGTTTTATACCCGTTAGATAACTTCTAAACCAGTCTTTAGAAACTCCTCGAATTCCGTAATGTTCTAGCTTTCCCAATAAAATTTCATGACTGATTGTATCAAACGCTTTCGACAAGTCTATGAAAATAGTTAATGTAGAGTCCTTAGTTGGTTTATCGTTGTTTTCTGCTACATGATCTAGAAGATGCATTAAGGGGTGTATCGTAGAGTGGTTCTTGCGAAATCCATATTGGTGTTTATGTAGAATATTGTGTTTTTGAAGGAATGAAAATAGCCTACTCTGCATAAGTTTCTCTAATAATTTCGAAAAGACGGGTAAAATGCTAATTAGTCCAGGAGATATTGGTCGACCTCTGCACCCCCCCCCCCCACAGGACTCAACTTCACCCCACTAATTTTCTTCCTTAAGGTATCCTCTAATTTTTTTCACTTGTTAACAAGAAAAAAAAGTGGCCGCAGAGACTCCAGACAAGATGGCGTCCATCATGGCGGCCATTTATTTTAAATGCACCATGTCTCTTTGATCGCCGTTATAGTAAAGATGATATCACATGCGGTCTTGTTTTCTGCTCGATTCGTTATGCTAATATACAACCCTTACAAATTAGCCAAAAATCCGACACCAGAATCCAAAATGTGAAAATATGCTATTTTTCTGACATGTTACCACCTTTCGTTTGTCTCTGTGGGAAAATGTTGGCATCTTTGCGTCATGTTATACATGTATCATATAGAGGAGTCATTTTCGACCGCATGGGGACCATAATATACATTCATTGCGGGATATTTTTGTCCGATATCACGTTTTCCCAAATGCCGGTATAATAGGTCAAAGCCGAATCTACGTTAATAACGCGATGTAATGTTTCGAATCAATGAATGTTATTGCTATTATAACAACACCCATGCATATATATGTGCAGGAGATACTCGAGCTATGATTCTTCTTATACCTGAGTTGAGGAATATTTACCCAAATCCAAGATGGCTGCCAAAATGGCCACCAGAAATAAAAAATCGCCGAAAATCGCCGATTTTAACATCAGTGAGCATTATTGCCATGAAAACTCCACACCTGCTTACTATTGTGAGTTGGGAACACCTAGGCGAAGAACTTTCCTTGTACCATATCCAAATAAAAGTACCCCAAATCCAAAATGGCGCCCACAATGGCGGACAAATTTTGAAAAATCACCGAAATTCCCTCATATTCACATCATTGGGCATTATTGTCGAGACATTACATCGCGTTATTAACGTAGATTCGGCTTTGACCTATTATACCGGCATTTGGGAAAACGTGATATCGGACAAAAATATCCCGCAATGAATGTATATTATGGTCCCCATGTAGTCGAAAATGACTCCTCTATGTGATAAATGTATAACATGACGCAAAGATGCCAACATTTTCCCACAGAGACAAACGAAAGGTGGTAACATGTCAGAAAAATAGCATATTTTCACATTTAGGCGGCCATCTTGGCCGCCATATTGGATTCTGGTGTCGGATTTTTGGCTAATTTGTAAGGGCTGTATATTAGCATAACGAATCGAGCTGAAAACAAGACCGCATGTGATATCACCTTTACTATAACGGCGATCAAAGAGACATGGTGCATTTAAAAAAAATGGCCGCCATGATGGACGCCATCTTGTCTGGAGTCTCTGCGGCCACTTTTTTTCTTGTTAACAAGTGAAAAAAATTATAGGAGACCTTAAGGAAGAAAATTAGTGGGGTGAAGTTGAGTCCTGGGGGTGCAGAGGTCTACCAATATCTCCTGGACTAAATGGGCCTATAATTTTTTATTTTACTAGGAGACTCGTTTTTATGGAGTCGAATTACTTTGGATATTTTCAGTCTATCGCAGGGGGGGGGGGGGGGGGGGGGGGTCCGAAAAAAAATTCAGACACGTATGGCATTTTTTCCCTTTCGATCATTTTTTGTACCCACCCACCCCCACCGCCAAATGTTTTTCCGTTTTCGGCAGTTTTTTCCGACCATTTTTTGACACCCACCCCCCTTTTAACACTAAAACAGAGATTTTCGGGGGGAAATTCACTGTAAACAGCTGTATATGAATTTCTGTGCATACTATTTATCATGGATGTTGACATGGACATGTAAATAGGAATGAGTCATTTTGAGGTCATTCGGCCAAAAAAACATGGCTGCCAGCGGCCATCTTGGATTTCAATATTTGCAACAAAATACAACACGATAACTGCCTGCAGTCAGTTTACCAGTTAGAATTACATTATTTCTCTCATTCAAAGTGGTTTTGAAGCCCAACTCATTGCCAAAACACTAAAAAACAAGTAGGAATTTATTTTTTTAGTCGCGGAAAAATTGCTTGTTGGTGGCTTTGACCACCCACCCACCCCGGCATACGTGCCGGAATTTTTTTTTTCACTCCCCCCCCCCCCTGCCTATCGGGGAAGATTCCTAATTTGAATGATAGGTTGAATATGTGCGACAGTGCTCGATAAGTTTCGGGGGTGGTCTGTTTCATTAGTTTCGATGTCAGATGATCGATGTCAGCGGTTCCCTTCCCGATGACTTTATCAGAGATTTTCAGGATTTCGTTGGCGTCAGTGGGAAACAAGAAGAAATTACCAGTATTGGAATGTGTTAAGTAGTCTGCAAAATGTTTATCTGGGTTACAGGGGACGTCGTCACTAGTCTTCTGACCAATTTTCGCGAAATATTCATTAAACGCCTGTGCTATTTTACCTGGTTCCGAAATTACAGTGTTTTCATGTGACATATTAGATGGCATTGTTGTAATATAGTTGTTTACTCTTTCTGATTAATTGCTTGTATATTCGACAATATGTTTTGTACTTATCAACGTTGAGAATAGACGAATTTATAAAAAAAAAATTGTATAATTTGTTCTTAACTAAAGAAGAGTTAATGAGACCTTTTGTCATCCATGGTTCTTTTTATATATATTTTTTCGGCGGATTAGATTGAACCAATGGAAATGCTTCATTAAACGCCCATAGATATATAGATAAAAAGTTATCATATGCTTGGTTCGGCGATGTGCTGTCGAAGACACATTGGAAATCTTGTTGTTTAAGTATATTTTTAAATTTATCTGTATTATTTTGACTCATTATTCTTTTTTCTGTCGAAAGATCTACTTTTGTGTATTTATTGTCTCGATATTCGGCATAAAATGTAGCGAAATGGTCCGACACATCGGAAAGAATGATGCCAGTGTCGACACGGGAAACGATGTTGTTGCTAAAAATATGACCAATTAATGTCGCCGAGTGGTCAGTTATTCGCGTAGGACGTGTAATTACAGGTAAGAAGCCATTTCCAAACATGTTTTCGACGAAGTTATTTGTTTTTGTATGTGAATGGAAGTTAAGCAAGTCAATATTGAAATCCCCTATGGGATATGCTTTCGTCCCTGTGTCGTTTAAATGTTGTACGACGTTTGTTATTTTAGTTATAAAAGTATCTATAGATCTGACAAGGGGGCTGTATTTGGTCTATATATAGACCCTACTACATATGAGGAGTGTCCAGAGTCTATTTCGATGAATAGCGTTTCAATGACATGAGGAATAAATATGGTCAGATCCTCACGAATTTTAAAAGATAGAGTTTATTTTATGAACATCCCAACACCACCATGTCCGTCGTCGCCATCGGGTCGGGACTTAAATTGAAATTGATGATAATCTTCTCGAATCTTGAATATTTCTGACAAAGCCAGAATATCAATAGAGTGGTTAGAGTTTGTAATATCTGATAACATATTTTTAAATGAATCCCAGTTAGCGTTCAGGCTTCTGCAATTTAGACCGAGAATTGAAAATTCGGATTTGGAAATATTTATATTTTCGTTCAGCTGCGAAGGTGACAAATAGTTACATGAGTGATTTGAGAAATTATATGGCGGGTATGTGTTCCCATCATCATCGTCAGGAGGACCATTTAACAAAGTTTTAAGATTTAAGGAGTTACTTCCCTGAACATTGCCCAATGCAAAATTATCCGTTGTCATGGTTAGTTCTGATGATAGAGTTACCTTTCTTGCCCTTCGATAATATTACAATGAATTGATGTTGATATACTTTCAATATAGCCAACCAGCTAAACCTGCATGCTATGACAATATATAATAATACATACATATCAAAATACAATCAAATAATATATAATATTATAATTATGAGGTACAATTTCAACAAGGTGGGAATTTTAATAGAGAATATACACAACAGATGCATGGTATGTGCATGGAGACAGCATTTAGGTCGTTCGGTGATGATGTTTGAATGTGTCTTCTACTTGCACATATGAACAGGGGCATGCATTAAATACAAGTAATGGGTAGGAAGCAGCTTTCGCATCTAAACTAGGTGCATGTAAAACGACCTGATCGTGATGGGCACTACCGTGCAGGACCATCAAGATAGTGCATGCAGGGAAGTACCCACCATGCAAGAGGTCACCGTCGTATCGATGTATTTATTTACAAAAGCTGTATAGTATAAGAATAATACAAGGTTCATAATAGGGGTTTAATCGTGTTAAACTGTTCACATTGTAAGGTGCGATAGTAGCAGGGGAGGGGTCCAACAACGACATTCTAGTAAATGTCTTAAATATACATCTGGGCGAGTTTGAGTGCAGAATTTAGAAGTTATCCGTGCGTGGCTATCTGTTTATTCATACTGTACTGTTCGGTAGTAATAGGGGAGGGGTGCAACCATATTCAAGCAATTTGTTGTAAGATACATCTGTGCGAATTCGAATGCAAGACTTTAATGTTGCTCGTCCGTGCATGGCGATCTGATAGATTGAGATATTTACAGGTGATGATAATTTGACCGTTTGACCGTTCGATCTGACAGGGCGAGATATTTGCAGGTGATGATAATTTGACCACGAAGCCCCGTCGTTTAGAGTACAAATTTGGTCATGTGTGTTGATATCTGGGGTATGTTTAATACGTTCACTGAAAGAAGATATGGGTGAAGTAGTGACCTTGATACTGCATGAGGCCGACGAGTTTGTCCTGGTTATGGCATACTTCGCACGATTTTCTGTCGCATGAGTTGACAGTTGGAATACATTGGCTTTACCAGTGTGCACATGGTACTGTCGTATTGTTTGGGGCTGTATGCGGGACTTTGCCTATGGAAATGCATTTTATGTCGATGGTATACTCGTTGTTCAAAGTGGGTTTCGTTGATAAACAAGGAATTTCTAGTGTGATTAAGTATTCTGTACATGGACACGAATGCCAGATTATACGCTCAACAATAATATAACTAACAGATAATAATCGTTATCCACCGTTAGCAGTGAAGATATAGTAAATTACACTTTCATTGTAGCTTTGACGTTATACGGACGTCTATGTCGTAACCGAATTGCTTGAATAACTATCATCGAATTGTAAAATGTTAACCATATAAAGTAGCATAAATTAGTGTAATTCTATTATAAAGTATTATATTTAATGTGACCCGGTTATAATGGGTATTATTTAATGGATGGCCATGCATGGGAATATAATTTCATTTTGGTGGTGCATTTTGAAATACAGCAGTGATAAA
Organism: Siphonodentalium dalli; assembly: GCA_032622095.1. Classification (NCBI taxonomy): domain Eukaryota; kingdom Metazoa; phylum Mollusca; class Scaphopoda; order Gadilida; family Siphonodentaliidae; genus Siphonodentalium; species Siphonodentalium dalli. The sequence continues at coordinate 65,080,903 of CP136067.1, read as the reverse complement.
TGACAGCAATCAGCTCTTTCGTGGCTCGAATCAAGGTTAAATTAAGCCGTGTTGTCTTTACAAATGATCAATTTATATGTAGAGCACGCGTATATATAAAAAGAAAATCTAGTGTTTTTGAGTCGATGCGGAAAATTATCTCATTCGTGACCGCGACAAATAGAGGGTTTCAATTACACTATCGAAAGGTTAGATGCTCTAGATTTGGTATCACCCTTGAAACATGGTAGAAAACCCATTTCTTAAGTTTCGAAATCCTGGCGTTTATGGGCTAGGGGTGCTCCACCCCCACCAAATCACTTTCAATTACACTTTCGCGTATATCCGTCATTTTTTGTTTAAATATCAACTAATGTTCACTGATCATAAAAAAACATAACTTAAGAAACGATATTTCCTGGCGTTTACAGATAAGAATGGGGCTTTTGGGACCACCCCTTCAGATCTGCTATTCAAATCATGTGTAGAATGACTTAACTTGAGACGGTTCACTTTTGATTACACTTTCATGTACGATATATACGATTCGAAATAAATTGATTCCGTCCATCTAACGATATAGAATAATCAAATTGTCAGGGAGAGGAATTCTGCAAAACCTTAAAGTGATGTGAAACACTCCAGTAGGGTGATCAGATAGAAATTGAAAACAATCTTGTTCAAAGTAGTTATTTTGTTTACGAATATTAATCCAAATTAACAACACACACCGTCATTCTTATATATTAATTAAATGTAATGACTCGACGGCGAAATCAATTGTGTCAGTTTATTGCCGATAGTTGCGTCCCGAATCAAGATGTAAATATTTACAATTGAGCGTAGTTTATACGATGTTCTTTATGGAGTGGTATGGTCGATTTCTTTGAAATTGTCAGCGATGTTAGTAAAATGCGACATTCCTCCATTTGGCAGAGCGCCTGAGTATTACCATATCAATTTCACGCACCCGAACAAGTCCATAATATGTCTTTAATTAGTCAGCTTCCGGTGTCATGGCGTCGAGTGTAAACACAAATTTCTTCGCTCCGACAAATAATAAAATTTCTTGATAATATAGTGCGGATCGGCTAATCTAATTGTTCGAACTGATTCCATTAAACCCATGTGACATATACTGTGCAATAATTCTGATTGGTAGTTATGATAAAAAGGGATTCCACCGTTGTTTTTGACCTAAAACAGATCAGGCGGATTACTGGTGAAGATGTTCTTCGCGCCACCGAAAAAGTCACCGCTGCAGACCAGATACGGGCTGTTCAAATAACGAGAGACAAATGCTATATAACAGTGAGTACAGATGACCTGAAAACTGAACTAATGTTGATAGGATTAAAGATGTATGGTTCAACTATTAGACCCATTGATGCTGAAAACAACAGTACAGTTGTCACCATGAAAGATGCCCCATTTCAAATGACAAACGGTGAACTCAGAGACTGCTTTTCGTCTTATGGGGAAGTTGATGAACAGTCGATGAAAAGGGTAACCTTCAAAGACAGTATCGTGGAAACGGGCACTAGGGTCATCCGGATCAAAGATTGTAGTGAAATTCCCAATATCATAAAGATACAAGATGACCTTGAACTGAGAGTGTTTTCGGACAAGACAAAAATCGACTGCACTCATTGTTGTTCTCAATCACACATGTCCGGTGATATATGTGAGGAGAGTCGACTCGCCAACATATTTTGCGGCAATTGTCTAGCCAAAGGTGACCACTACTCACGCGATTGTAGAGAACCCGTTAGGTGCAGGGTCTGTCGGATCTCTGGCCACAAGTCAGTCACGTGCCCACTACGCAGTGGAAACGATCAGTATGACACCCAAGGACAATACCGACCACGCCCACCAAATTCGGATTACTTCCCGCCACCAAATTATGGTCAGTATCAGCCACGCCCTACAGACAGCGACAACCCATTACCGTCAAACTACCTTTACGAACAGTTTGACAGCGGGAATGGTTACCAGCAACGCCCACCACAGATTAGCTTCAAATCCGTTGCCACTCGCCAAGATAAAACTAATACGACAGTGGAGGACAACAATGGACAACTGAAAGCCACACCCGTTACTAAACGCACGTACGAGATCGACTCACTCATTATGGGGTGCCAGTAACTGTAGAGACGTGCGGGTGAATAAACCAAATTCTCGTGTTGTATCTGTTGTGTCTGACTATATAATCCATGTACACATGCACCATGTTTATTGTATTGCACATTATATGCATATTGTTTGCTCATATTCATACGACACCACAAACTGAGAAGTGCCTCATATATCATAGCACAATGCTACACCTCGCTACGTGGAATGTGTCTGGCATCAAAGGCAGTGGAGGCTACTTGTCATCTATGCTATCTAAGAAAGAATTTGATTTTGTTGGAATAAGCGAACATTGGTTGTCCCAACATAACGTTTGGTTTCTTAACAGAATAAGCCCGTATTACGATTGTTATGCAGTTTGTGACTTTACTCAAAGACTCCCCATTCAAAGAGGGAGAAACAAAGGCGGTGTCGCCATTTTCTTTCACAAAAATTATGCCAACGTTGTATCGCAGATTGAACTGAACGATGACAGGATAATTGGAATACAAGTTCAAATGGCTACTAATAATTTTACATATATATTCCAAGTTTATCTACCATCCACAAATGAAAGTGTAGATGCATATGAGCAATATATTCAGAAAATTAGTGACCTCATTGATGTGTACGGATCACTTGGTCGGGTAATATTCATGGGAGATTTTAACGGAAACTTTGATAAAAATGACAAAAGGAATACAATATTCAAAGATTGTGTTAAAACAAAACAATATTTTTCTGCGAACCACGAACATTGTCCAACCCAGAGACTCCCAACATGTGTATCTTATAGTGGTACCGGTCAATCAATAATTGATCATTTCCTACTCCACAATAATGACAAACATCTTATTCACTCATGTGATGTTATTGATGATGATTCTCTAGATGTTTCGAACCACAGACCATTGACGATTTCATTAGAGATACCGATAAATCAAGATATATTGAATAGTAATAGGAATACATCTTCTCGTTTCAATTGGAAAAAACTCAAGTCTGACTTGAGTATTCTTTCAAATTATCAGACAGCATTAGCAAATCGTATACCAACACTCAAATTTCGCACAGAAAACGACGTTTCTGAATCATATCAATGCATAGTCTCGGCTATCAATAATGCATCAGAAAATGCTTTGCCCCGAAAGAAATTTCATAAACATTTGAAACCATTTTGGACGCCAAATCTGAACCAACTTCACAGTGAAATGCAGGCGTACAGAGTCATATGGATAAACAATGGTAGACCGCGGCAAGTAAATAATATTAGTTATGTGAACTATAAACACGCAAAGGCACAATTTCGCCGCGAGTACAGAAAAGGGTCAGAACAATTCATCAAGCAGCGTGACGACGAAATTGACAGAAGCGCACAATTAGATCAAGACACTTTCTTCAAATTATACAATTCAAAACGCTCTGCAACAAATCAAACATCTTCTACTATATTCAAAGAAAATGGCCAAACCTTTCGGTCAACTCCAGAAATTGCCAATGCATGGTCTAGATATTTTGAGAATCTGTATTCACCACTGACAAGCGAACATTTTGACACGGATCACTTTGAAAGCGTCGCAAAATTTGTAAAAGAAAAGCTAGACTCTGCACATAATGATCGTACTGGAACCGATGATGTTTTATTATTTCCAGTTAGTCGAAATTAGTTATTGCCAGTGGTGGATACTCTCAGTCGCAATAAATCGCCCGGTTATGATAATATTTATAACGAGAATATTATATATGGCGGTGATTGTCTGCTTGATAGCCTCTGTAAATTATTCTCAGCAATATTGCGGCATGGTTATATACCTGGGGCTGCCAAACGAGGTGTCATAATCACATTACATAAAGGAGGGACGAAACCTAAACACTCGTTCGACAGCTACAGGGCCATAACTCTAATGCCTACATTATACAAACTGCTGGAAAAAGTTTTGCAGAATCGAATCGAACTACATGCACCGCATATATTATCAGTTAACCCCCTCCAACACGGTTTTCAAAAACATATAAGTTCAACCATGACTTCTTATCTAACTCAGGAGTGCATCAACTTTAACGCCGAAAGAAACCAAAAATTGTACTGTTGCTTTTTAGATGTATGGAAAGCCTTTGATACGGTTTGGATAGACGGTCTTATGTATAAATTGTATGAGAGGGGCCTAACTGGAATTGCTTTCAAATTTGTGCACCAATTGCTCTCCGGTGTCTATTGCACTGTGAGATATAATGATGTTACATCCAGATTAATAAAAATTGATCAAGGAACAAGGCAGGGGGGAATATGCTCTCCGAAATTTTACATGGTCTACGTTGACGAACTGATCACATTACTATCAAAGTCAATGTATGGCTTTCATATGGAATCAATTAATTGTACATGCCCAACCCACGCTGATGACATGCTACTTTTATCACTAACTGAACGTGGTTTGAATTCACTTATCAATATGTGTTTGAGTTATAGCTATACATGGCGTTACAAGTATAACACATCTAAATCTGTAATAATGGTACTTAATGAGACAAAGACACAATCCGATAAGTGTAAACGCCAATGGATCATGGGGCCTGAACACCTTAAAGAAGTGGACAGTACAGTCCACCTGGGAATCCCAATTGCGACGTATAAACAAACAAATAATTTTATCGCACATGTATGTGACAAACTGAGAAGCACATTCCTTATGCTGTCGAATTCTGGCTTATATGCTGGAGGTCTAACTCCTCTGAGTTCCTCACTAATATATAAATCAGTAATTTTGCCAAGAGCGTTGTTCGGCACGGAGCTATTGTGGAATATAACCCAAAATGAAATTCTTAAAATAGAAAGAACTCATAGATTTTGCATAAAAACGATACAGGGATTCGAACCCAGGACCCGGACCGATATCGCTCTTGGCTTACTTGGAATTCACTCAATAGAATTCTACATAAATAAAAAGAAAATGTCACTATTATCATCCCTGTGCAATGTTGAATGCAACAATAAGAAAACTGTTAAACAAGTTTTCTTTCACAGAATGTATGAATACACGCTTCTGTCTACCACTGAGTCTCACTTGTCTTGTTCTAAAAACTACTTTTGTGACATTATGCAAATACTTGATCAATATGACTTATCGAATTACCTTTACCAATTTGCCACAGAGTCTCTTTTTCCGGACAAAAACTCGTGGAAACATATTTTTAACACAGGAATGGAAACATCACACGCGGATGCATGGAAATCAAGAACAAATTCGGACCCAAGTTTTTCTCTCTTCAATAGAATACACACAAAATTATGTATGTCCTATGTTTGGCGCCTATGCAAATTATATCCAGAAGACAAGACCATGTATCTCACAATTGGCAAATTGATAAGCCAAATAGGAATCAACAGAGAAATTTCATGTACGAACTGTGATTCTACCACGACCGACATTTTGTCTCATATATTCATTGATTGTACGGCCATGTTTTCGTTTAGAAATGAGATGGAATATTTTATTATGGATGCACTTGGGATTAATGCCTACATCAAATACGAATCGCTCTCAGGAGAAGCCAAATTAAGTGTGCTCCTTGGCAACTTATCAGAAATTGAGAGCGATATAATGATTGAAGATGACGACATTCCAATTATAATTTTCAAAAATGTTGTCAAAATGTGGCAAGCTTATTACCTATATGCTGGTATGACCGGTGTTACTTAATATAGTGCACATTTGACCTTCTTTTTATTCATACATATATTGCCCACTATAATATTGTCATCGAAATGAATGTGTCACATATAATTATATATATACCTCACTATACTTCACTTTAACTATATACGTGACACGTGATATCCAGGTTATAATATGTCTCCAATTCTCACACGAATTATATTATATTGAAAACGCACTTGCTTTATAAAACCATTCAAGTATACAAATAAATCGTGTAAGTTGCGTGTACACGTGTGCCCGTGCGTGTTGGTGCGTGCGTCCCAGTCGGTTGGGATCAGTTGGCGAGTAGGATGACAATCCAATGCTTCGGTATATCCTGCGCGTCCGGGTGCATGCACGTGTGTGCGTTTGGCATACACCAATGTATACCGTTGTGGCTGCGCCCCTATGTGTGCGTACCATACGGCAACGAAATGGCGTTCGGATGCATTACTACCGCGTGTAGTCATGCCGAACAGTACGCTACGGTACGTGTACGTAGGCGCGCAGACCCAACTCCATGCATAATATATTTGTATATACTTTTGATAGTTCATATGCTTATGTATAAGCGTTTGTATCATGTTCTGTATTTGCCATTTGTTCATATATAATCTTCAGTAATGGAGGATAATTAAAGATATATATAAACCAAATTCTCGTGTTGTATCACAGTCCGGTGCGTCTTATGAGCAGATCGATAAGCTCATTGGTAAAGCCAAAGCGTTCAGTGACGTGAAATCCGACAAAATAAAAACAGTCATCCTTCACTTGGGAACGAACGATATAACCCATCACAGAGCTGACACAAAGAGGATCACATTTTGGTTCAACAAGGCACAAGATAAACTCATGAATGCATTCCCAAACGCTGAAATAAATATTTGTGGTATTCCTCCTAGGAAATTGCCAGGTGACAAGAACCATAACTTTTACACTGCAGCAAGTGTGATCAACGATTACATGAACACACACTGTGAAAATACGAATAAGTATTTCTTTATTGACATCGACTGCGTGTTCATCAAAGACGGAAACCTAGTAAAGTCACTATTTAAAGACGAAGCCGATGGCGTTCACTTTAATTCTAAGGGAGTGGAAAGACTCATCCAGTGTATTGGAATCCCTTGTTCCGGACATTTTCTATTCTAAATCCGAGAACAATGATGTGCCACAGACTGTGAAAAGGGGGTCAGACCATTTCACACCACCATCCGAGCAGAATAAGAATGTGAAAACCACATGAACCAAAGACACAGATGTATGCAACTATTATTGTTTATGTCATTATTATACATATCCATATCCATGTAAATATATCACCAATCACCCCCCAAACACTGAGATCGAGCTCGTTACAGCAGAAAAACCTGTCACCCAAATGTCAACAGATTGTGTAAACCATTGTAAGCCTAATTGGAAAAACCAAAACTTCGGGGAACTCCCGTCTGATCGACTCAATTGTGCTAACAACAAAAGTTACATGACTGATGAACTGTTTACAACCGGCCAACAAAATAGTAATAATCACGTGTCACAGGAATACTGTTACGATCATCAATCGAGCACAATAGCGCCCCATATTAGCCAACCAGTTGATAGCAGCTCACGAGTACCTGAGCATTGCTTAATTTCCCGTGACCAACAATCATGTAATCAAAACCAGATCAACTGTAACAAAGGCCACCCCGACAAAAGTGTCAGATATTTTAGACGAAACTAGAAGAATCTTATTCGGCCTTGTAGAATTCGACTCAGATGCAAGTTTTGGGAGTGGTGATTTGTGTGATATTTCTGATAACATTATGATTCACCAGCCTTCGTTTAATAATGCATTTAACGACTCATACAGAGACGAGAATGATCTTGTTTATAACAACAATGTTTTCTGTACAAACCCAAGCTTTGGCGATTCCCCACAAGCACGTACTAATCACGTGACCAGTAATATTGATCCGCGATCGGTTCATTCAGAAACAAATATGACACCAGAAATATGCCAATCAGTTCACAATACGCACGCTTCGTCACAATGCGTACAAGCATATGGTAGTCCTACCAATGGCAGTGATTTTTTCTATCATGAATGTAACCATTTTAAAAATTGTACACCTTCTCCCGTTTGCGAAAACCTAGATAACGGAAAATACACACGTGACCAATCTGAAGGTAACAATCACGTGTCGCATGAATGGGTCAACGACATCCAGAATCAGCCAATCAGCTCGCGAGACATACGTTTCGTCACAAGTTATGCCCATTTAATCCACAGTCGCCATATTTTCTATTGTTCTCCCTTGCACAATATCCAGCCGATTGCCCACTGGTAACAATAGCTGTGGATTATTTAAACAATAAGTGTGCATTATTTTAACAATAACTGTGGAATATTAAAATATTCCCCAGGTATTGTCATAACAATCGCAAGTCATTGTTTGCTGTGTTCTCCACTTGCTGACACACCGGAATGTAAAATTGGTGTGACCAATCAATCAATCAAATAAGAAACTGAACAGTCTTAGGTGATTATAATGATCATAGGGATACTAAGAAAGACGGTGGGTGGAATTTGTTTAATGTAATAACAACAATACATCAATGTTAGACAATTCTTACTAGAAAAATATAGATCACCCCTGGTCAAGTGGTCCAGCAATATACTGAATTATGATCTAGTTATGTGTTAATTTATTGTACTATTAATATGTGTATTATAAATAAAATTATCCTATCCTATCCTATCTGCTATGATGCGGTTGGGTCCTGCTGAATTGCTCTGATGATGGTAGGGCAAACTGATGCTGTTAACAAATAGTAGCGTGAGTTCCACAACGAATTAAAACAATGTACAAGCTAAAATTGAAGTCTGCTCTTGTGTGAGTTTGGACAATATGCATAGCAAATGCATTGCTCAACGCCACATATGCTAAGTCAGTGTCGTAATTTGGTTGCGAACAAACAATATATTTATTAGATTTATTATTTAAGTTACCAGTGTGATTATGGGAATAAGTGGTATGAAGGTCTAAATTATGCTCGCGTTTGTTATATTCGTATAAGGCCTCTGTATGCCGCACATAGCCTAGTTCAAGAGATTGAATTGAGAAAGTTCGGTTCCCCAACTTCTTTGGCATTGAACAATAAAGAGCGTTCCTTGTTAATACATTCCTGGTGTGGTATGAATAAAGAGCGTTTTTCTCTCACTTGTGTGCGAAATATTTAAAACAGCTGAAAAATATATGTTATATTAACATTTATTTTCAGAGCACACAAAGCCGGTATATCACTGGGGCTCTCCTCGCCTTTGTCGATTATGCAGAAGCTTGGAAGCTTCAAGTCAATACAAAAACAAAAAAAATAATGATTTTCACGAAGAAATGGTCGAAAAATCTCCCCACATTCAAGTATGGAGGCTGTAGCCTAGAAATAGTTAAAGAATTCACTTATTTGGGGGGGGTAAATTATTTTATAATCGTCGATTCCGCCAGAACATAAAGAAAACAGTTACAAACCGGAATGTGAAATTGGTAATTTCGGAATTAGACAATTCGGACTAGAAAAAATATATTCCACCCCGGTCAAGTGGTCCTGCTAATCTGCTATGATGCGGTTGGGTCCTACTGAATTTCTCTGATGATGTTAGGGCAAACTGATGCTGATAACAAATACTACCATTATATATTTTTTAATTTGTCTTTTTCGCGGTGTTGCGATAATCTGAACATATCCACGAAAAGCCATTATGCGTATCAAACATTCAAAACATATTTATTGCGAAATATGTTTAATACTGGTTGTATTAGTTGTTGAAATTCGACTATATTTTCGTACGATGGTGTACGTAAACACACACACGTTGTGCTCTGCTTACATAACACAGAGCAATTCGATTGGTTATTCATACACAATGATATAAACGCTCTTTATTATTTCCATATCAGGAAAACAGTAATAAATAACGCTCTTTATGTTTACCATATCCGGATCTAAACAAAAGCCAGAAAACGTAACATGTTTTGCTTTTGTTTACATGCCAAAGGGGAAGAAATCGACAATAACATACTGCTTATGTCATATTTCTGATTGCTATAAGAACAAAGTCTGTCTATATTTCACTATTTATGGCGGTTTTTGACGGATGGGAATATTTTAACAGCATACCCACCGCCAACGCCGCCCGTATCTTTAACGACACATTTGCATTGTATTTGAGACTTGTTCTAATAATGAAAAACTTACGAAGGTGGAGCCTTCTTATAACACGGAATCACTCGCACAATATAATTTTCTGGTAAATGCTAAATATTTAAATGTTGATAATCCAAATCAGTTCGTAATGTCGGGTACACCACACTATAACTTAAGTGGATTAGTTACGTTGATTACATGGATTTTAATAAAATGTTAAGAATTTGATGTCAAAATGCTGAAATTGAAGATCGTTTTATACGGGTAACGACTACTATATATTTATAGTAAATAAACCTCATTCGATAACTTACGTTGGTCAAGAACTCCTTGTAAATCCAACTTCGAATTCATGGAAATAAATCAGATAAACAGTACAATACGAAAACGACTCATCGAAAGATTTTTTTATTCCAATATTAACGGAAAACATCAGTTTGATCATCGGCTGGATTGTCATTTACCTCCGGGTGCTTGTGATGTTTATTTCGCTTATAAAATTAACGCCATGCTGATAACATATAACTATGTAATATCCATTTAGATAACGTCGACACAGAAAGTTTAGAAAATTACTTCATTCCCTGTTCGAGTACGTTTTACTGACAAAATTCACTCTTCTCACATTCAATTTACAAATGCGCCCGAGAACGACGTGTTAATTAATTAGATTAAAGCGTGGGGTAAGCTAATCGGCGACAAAGGCAATATCATGTTTGGGGCTACCTATAACTGATATCCCGATAACCACTCATCATAACTGGATTGTCAACGCGGCTCAGTGCATACCAACTCAATGCGACAATTTTGATTTGAGACAATGCAGGAGGACGAGCAGTATCAGGCCAAGCAAATTAAATGTTTGTTGTAACTGGAAGGTGTCAATGGCGATTGACACATTTTTAATGACAATTTTAATTCCAAATCTCCAGATCACTATTTAAAGTGGCAACTGAATTTGCGTACAAATCTTTATTTGTCTGACAGATTCGGAAATTGTTTAATGGTCATGTTCACATTTTTTGTTAAAACTTTTATTGACTTTTAGTTGAATTATATCATACATTGTAATGTCATTGACAAATTTCAAAGTAATACTATAGGTAAAATGAAATTTCGTCTTGTTATTCTTTAAATACTGAGGATTAAGCCAGATATTCCCCTCGCTGTCGGCCATTCGTCCAAATAATCACCTCGGCTTCGCCTCGGTGAATTATTTCTCCGAATGCCCGACAGCTCGGGGAATATCCTATACATATGGCCCTCATTCGTGTCAATCAAAACTAATCAACACAAATAATAATTACCCATGTGCTGCAAACTTCCCAGAATCACCCGCGTGTAGGCCCAAATATGGGTATGTTGACTGTAATCGTGTCAACAAATTAGCGAAAAACCCGCCACGCGAATTCAGCAACGTATCCGAAATCTTGTGCGATACTCTGCGATACTCGTAAAATTTTATTAGATTTGGGAGTTGAAAACCACAGATACAGAACGCGTTCCGATGTGACTCAGATTATTCATACTTATAGTGAATGCAACGAGTTATATACACGAAATAGTGGTTATGATGCTGACTATGATGTATATATGCATGATAATCATAATGACTATGGAAATAATGTACCAATGAATGATGATTTGTTATGTATTGATGATAATAATGTTAATGAATAATCATGTCCAATAATAATCATCAGAAGTTAACAATTTAACATATTGTCTTTTGCTTCTGGCATTTCGGCCTCAATCCAGAGAGGTCAAACTAGATGACAAACTGGGAATGTCACAACCATTCCCATGCAGTGTAAGTCCACTGCAAAAATGTGTATAAAAACTAGTGGTGCGTAGCGGGAATACTGAAATTTATCTAATTATATAAGATGGAATAAGAAATTTGACCAATTAAATTCTTATGTATGAGTGAAATACCTGTAAAAATTGAGTTACATGTATAAGAGACAGAATACAAAATTTTATAAATGTATGAGTACTATGTAGGTCATATAAATGATATATATATTGAATATTAAGGTTAAAGGGTAACTTTAAATTAAAAATATTATGATTATAAGTATATATTGTTTACCCAAATCTCAAATGACTCATTGTCAAATAAGATAATTAACCAAATATGCTACTACAAAGTATTAATGTGTCAGACTAAAAGTGCAACCAACTGAGAATATGGGATATGTAATGTATACTGGTGTTCCACAATTTTTTTATTTTTTTATTTTTTTAAAAGTGTCCACACAAATATATGAATATCAAACGTATAAAAGTTATTATATACATGTACCGTATAATATGAGACCAAACAAGGAGACCCGGTTAACAAGTCAGCATTGGTGCATACACATGCCTCTCAGCTATTGTGTGTGTGTCACTTTAACACATCACACGAATCCCTTTTGTGCATTGTCATAGTAATTAATCTGTAAACGTTAAAAATAGATCTAAAGCCCAACAGCCTCAATTCTGGGGAACTGGGGAGATTGGTGAACTGACTGGTCCTCTTATGAAAACTTATGAAATAATCTATTCTAAGTGACTACTCGATGTGTCATTAACTGAAAAAACAAATAAAATGAATTTTAATTTAATACAAGCAATTGAATGAATTGTCCATTTCTAATCAGTATTATTTGATTTAAATTACTATCTTAGAAAACATGAACAATTTCAACTTATTTTCAATGGTCATGGATAATACTAATCTGTCAGATCCTTTAAAGAGAACTCATATGAGGTGCAGTCAACCAACCAATCCCAAATTTAAATCTAAATGTAAAATTGAACTCAGATAACAAAATTATACTAAATAAATTCTGTCTTTGATATATTATTATAATAAATATGTAATAATAATTAGTGATACCGATGATAGATATACTAGTATGAGGTTAATAAATTATGGGAGTTCATTCATCTAATGTCACTCTCAGTTATGAATGTATTTAATATTATTGTAGGTATTTGGGGAGGCGGTTGGGTGGCCATTGTGGGGTGGGCACCTTTATGCGAGCCTCTGCAGCAAGGTTTAGAGTTTCAAAATGTTCTGATTGTGATGTTGTGTGGTATTGGAAATAATACATAATTTATCAGAAAGTCGGGTCGAGGTACCATTATAGCACTAGAAAGCTGGTGTAATTATTCTAAATTTTTGTCAAATGTTGCAAATCCAGGGAAAAATCTCCATAAATTTATAGAAAAAAAGATATTTTACCAAACCCAATCCGTCAGTTAAATGAAAAGTATGTTTAAAGATACTTCTGATTTACGTCACAGATAACTGCTTATATATAACTTATGCTGTGGAGATTTGCTTGGAGGTCCCCATACAGTTCTGGTCACCTGACCCCCCCCCCCCCTGAAATTTCCTGAATAGTGGTAATAATAATATGCATGAAATGATATTTAATTTAATCTATGTGTGGATGTGGTAGCCCAGTGGGTAGAGTGTCGGACTTGTAATGGTGTTAATGCACCGGCGTGAGTTCGCGCCTCGCTCGGTGGACTATTGTAGGAGTACTGGTATTTCCATGAAACAGAGTATAGGAGTACTAGTAATTCCATTGTGATACTCTTGTAACTGCCCGACCAAGCATGCAAATACTGTGTCTGTCATTAGCAGAATGAGGTCCCCAGAAGGTGAATTTAGTGATGCTCTCCCGCAGTGGCCAGTGGCTTGACCGAATTGAGCGGTGTGTGTGCTATATATAGCCACACGCTGTTTCAAATCTCGTGCCAGGTTCTGACCCTTGGGCAAGGTCACTCGTACTGTGCTCGCTTCGTCGTACATAGACGCGAAATAGGTACCTGGTTGTTGGGTATCCGTAAGCCTGTAAAAGCGCCTGTAAAATGGCAGCAGGCACAAGACTCGGCATTACTCATAACACACAGCTGGGGTAACAAGAAAACCATAGTCAGAAATGGTAACGCCACCAAGATCGTATTATTAGCCATAAATATAAATAATAATACAATTATTCTATAAACTAGCTTTCAAATTTTATGTGGGAAATTTGCGTACTTCCATATTTCAAGTTTTCCCGTTTCTCGTGGCATACATTACTTTCATCAAACTGTCTTCTTTATTACACAAGCTGATAGGCCCGACTTCACCCGGGCTGTTTCACATCTGCTTTCCGGTGAAAGGTGCGATTTGACCTTCAATTGACTATTTCGAAAGTCAAGGTCAGGTCAGGGTCATGATTTGTCCAGTCCAAAACACCCCCACCCGTAGAAAACTACCCATAGGTATCAAATTTCGTCGAAATCCGTCCGTTTTACCCAACTTGACCTTTAATTAACAATTTTGAAGGTCAAGGTAAGGTCAGAGTCATGATTTGACCCGTCCAAAACACCCCCCCCCCGACAAAAGTACCCATAGGTATCAAATTTCGTCGAAATCTATCCGTTTTATCCGAGTTGACCTTTGATTGGCCATATTGAAGGTCAAGGTCAGGCCGAGGTCACGATTTGACCCGTTCAAAACTCTCCTCAGACCAAAGTATCCCTAGTATCAAATTTCGCCGAAATTTGTCCGTTTTACCCAAATTGACCTTGCATTGACAGTTTTAAAGGTCAAGGTCAGGTCGGGGTCACGATTTGACCCGTTCAAAACACTTCCCGGACACAAATACCCATAGGTATCAAATTACGTTGAAATCTATGGAAAGCCGAGGAGGACATGTTGGTTGCTAATTGCTAGATATACGACGCGGTATTTTGAAGGTGTTTCAAACTAGGAGATAGAAGTATTCTGCCTTTCAAATGGTGATGAATTATAGTAGTTTATTCAAATTTTATGGCATAAATTGTTATTAAAACCGTATATACTATAAAAAATTAATGACTCGAAAATTAAGTGGGCCTTTAAACAAAGTCACAATTGCATTTAGGCTCATCTCATACTCGTCCATTCAGCGATATTCTACTGCGCAGTTTGTTATAGCCTCCAGTATTTATTGAGCGTTATACCCCCAACTGTTATAATTCGCCTTTAGCAGGCGTACTCTTGCCTCAGATTATTGAGATATTAGGTCACACATAATCACATTAAATCGCATCGTAACATAGCAATTGTGTGGGCTCCTTGGCGTGAATATGTAATGAGAAATAAGGTCATACGTAATGACATTAAACTCAAGAAAACCCTCGAAAACAAAACAAAATCACATTTAATGTTTTACGTTATTTCCTTCATAAACAGAATCTTCGTGATAATGAACCCTCTCGTTACTTTAGAATATAGAATTAACCTTAAAATAAAAAAAATCTTTGGAACACAGAACCTTCGGAATAACGAACCTTCGGATTGGTGAACCTTCGGAATAGCGAACATTCAGAGAAATTTCGGAATAGTGGACCTTCGGGATAGTGAACCTTCGGAATAGAGCCATGCCCCCCAATATTCATATTATATGCCCAGAGTTCAAAGGTATGGACCCATAAAATTCTAAACTTGGCCCTTAAAATAATGAACTCCAAATTGGAGCACACACAGAACACCACTTAAGTCAACTGAACCTATGTCATGTCCCAATGCGGGAGGGTCCATATATACCACAACATTCATAGTATATGCCAAGAATTCAAAGGTATGGGCCCACGTAATGACATAAAATCTCAAGAAAACCAGCGAAAACAAAACAAAATCACATTTAATGTTCTAAGTTAAGTTATTTCCTCCTGTATCTGTATCGGTGTGCGCGCATGATCAGTTCGGATGTGAGCGCACACTCCATATAAAGAATCTTTGTGAAAATGAACCCTCTCAAATTAGTCTCAATACTTTAAAATATAGAATTAACCTAAAAATAACAAAAACCTTCGGAATAGAGAACCTTCGGAATAGCGGACCTTCGGGATAGCAAACCTTCATAATAGAAGCATGTCCCCACAATTACACCGGTGACGTAAACACATGTGCCAATCTTAGTTGTACTCTCGTAATTATCGGTACGATGAAACGGTGACGGAATCTGACGAGGTTTGCCGAATGTACAATCACCCAGTGAATTATCGATCGCCCATGCGATACAAACAAACCAAAAGCAATAAACACCACACTACGGTGGCGTAATAATGTAAGCGCTATATAAATGATATGCATTATTATTATTATTATATGATACTCACCATGTATATATTACAACCCCTCACTTTCTCGGTCTTCTGACCATGCCGCAACGGTGAAAATATTAATGAGACTGTAATTTCAAACACCATATCTCTAACACAGATATTATAATGAATCGGCACTCTACGACACGCAGTCACTGAGTCAGGCGGGGTCAAATTCTGTAGTTACTTTTAAGAATTGAAGTGTATTTGACTCAAATGATAAATGACAGATTAAAGTGTGTCATTGTTTCCAGTAAGCTCAGACCTAGAATTACGCGTAAAGACTCCATATACATTCACAATTCACTCCTTAAATCCTACCGAACAACTCCAGAAATAAATCACAAATTCACGAACACGTCAGTCGGTCACTGCCTTTTGGCTAACTGTGTCATCATGTCAAGGTTACCCGCTCAGCAAGATCTGCACGTGTGCTTATGTGGCCCCTGATCTAATTTGACAATGTGCCAAAAATAGCAGAAATGAAAACAGGGGCGTGAAGATGTAGCTTAGAGGCGTGTAGTTCTGTGCCGATACATTATATCTACCGTGAGCTATCGAAATCAATGCCAACAGCGACAATGCTAGTGATATTAACTAATTTTAATACCATGTTTTATATTATTAATGAACTATTTAGGCTCATCTAATTTTAATTAAAATCAGAATATTTCGCCAGATATATTTAAAATAAGAGATGGTCAGTAAAAGTGCACCAGCTCTGCGGTGCCGCGGAGGGATGCCTGGGCCGATCGGGCCCCGCTCCACGCGGTGCATTTGTCTCGCGTGGAGCGGGGTGTGCTCCACCAAGGCGCCCGGTGAAGTGGTATGGCAGGGTGGTGGGAATAAGGGTGTTACCACAGTGGTTGGTAGTCGTGGGTAGATTGGAGCTGCATGCATTTTTTGGACTTCCAAGAAATGTGTGCGGCTTTAATATGCTCAAGGCTGCCTGTTGCTGTGGGGAAACATATTACAACGCACGCGTGTAACCTGTAAATGATATGTTAATTGATGTCTAAATGTCATTTATTGATTTACATAGACAATAAACTTGATTGAATGATGTTCTATGTATGTACAATAATTATCATACTTATATTGATGATGCAATATGCGATAATTATACACATGATGCAGATAATTATTATACACACACAATGAGCAACCACCCGCCTGAAGGGTCTCAACAAAACTCAGATGATGACTATGATGATAGCGAATATAATATTATACGAGAAATAATTTTAGCATATCCCAACAACACTAATGTTAATGGGAATATTAGAACGGAACTTCTAAACCCCGATAAACCTATTTGCACTTTAAAAACGGAGCGCGCCAACTGTAAAAGCAGATTGTTCCGTGTACTTACACTTAATGTGTGTGGATTGAGCAGACGAACTAATTATCCATAATTCCTAGAACTTTGTAAAAATCATGACATGTTATGCTTTTCGGAAACGAAAACAGACGACTGTGACGAAATAACTATACCTGGATTTGAATTATATATGAAGAATAGAGCAAAACTTTCACGCGTAAAATCCGGTGGAATTATCATCGGTGTCAGCTCGATTATTAAATCGTCGACGCGTGTTATACATACCAAGTGCCCCTTTATTCATTGGTTAGAAATCAAACTTAATGGAACGCAAGATAGTATTATAATAGGTGCGGTATATATTCCACCAGAGGGCACTAGATATTCGTCAGATACCTCATTTGATGAAGTAACTGCGGAAATTCTTAGTATGCGAGAGCGCAGTGATACCATTTTTATTACTGGTGATTTTAACGCGCGTACAGCAGATGATTCAGACTACATACACGAACCGGAAAATAGACAAGAACCAATTCAATCTGCATATAATTATGATAGTTGTAATGCTGAACTAGCTATTGAAAGAGCGGGCCTCACCAAACACAGATATAACATGGATAAAACGAAAAACAATTATGGCCGAAAATTACTCTCGCTTTGTCACCACTGCGAACTGGTTTTTATAAATGGGCGCGTAGGCAATGATAGTATGATAGGAACATTCACTTCGGGCGACGCCTCGACAATGGACTACATGATATGTTCTCTCCCAGCGTTACCCATTGTAAAGAACTTTGATATAGGAGATTTTAGTAAACTTTTTTCGGATATTCATAAAACATTGACATCTGAGATTTTAATCGATTCAATTAAGCACGAAGAAATTATAAGTGACTCGCATAAAAACTAACCTAGGCGTAGATGGGATCGCACAAAATCTATTGAATTTGTATATAATTTAGACCCAGATGATATCGATGCCATACGACAGACCATCGATAAACACGAAACTGATTATCCAAGCTGTACAGAGATGAACGATGTTGTATCAAAATTAACTCATGTAATTCATAATTCTGCAGATAAAACACTTGGACTGGGACAAGTAAGTAACATAAAGAAAAATAGATATAGAACATCTAACAAGCCTTGGTTTAACCATGCGTGTAAACTAGCCAGGAAGGAATACCGAAAGGCAGAACGAAACAACAAGTCTAAAAGTAATAATTTGACTAGAAACGTAGCGCGTGAAACAGCTAAGCAATACAAGATTACAATGGATAATGCCATGAGATCTCACTCACAGAGAAAAGATATCTGGTGAAATGACTAAACTTAAAAAGGGCGACTCGAGAAAATTTTGGTCTATATTGAATAAGAAAAGAAAACTAACAGACAGTTCATTAAAAATAAAAGATCTTGAGAATTATTTCCGAGAAATAAATGCCATAACCTACACAAACGATCCCAAATTGGCTACTGATGATACATCTACGCATGGGAATGACACACTTAACAAACCTATTACAGACGAGGAAATAAAAATCACGATCGCTAGTCTCAGTAATAATAAATCACCTGGAGATGACGGAATATTAAATGAATTTATAAAAGCCTCGACTGATACACTTAAAGACATATACTGTAAACTTTTTAATCTAGTCTTGGATTCTGGGTGTATACCTGATTCCTGGGGAATTGGAACCATTATCCCCATATATAAAAATAAAGGAGATTCAAGCGACCCTAAAAACTATAGACCAATTACTTTACTCAGTTGTTTTGGGAAATTATTTACCAAAATATTATCAAATAGGATCAACAAATATTTAGAAGAACATGAAGTAATGAAAGAAAATCAATCCGGTTTCAGAAAAAGATATTCCACAGTTGATAATATCTTTGTTCTTCACATGCTGACAGAAATTACTAGGTCACTCAACAGAAGCTTATATTGTGCATTCATTGATTTTGAAAAAGCATTTGATAAAGTATGGAGACAGGGACTATGGCACAAACTTCTATCTAACGGTGTTAATGGAAAAATATTTAAAGTCATTTGCAATATGTACTCGAACATTAAGTCCAAAGTTCAACTAGGAAATGAGCACAATTACTTTCCATGTTTATCTGGTGTCCGACAAGGTGGGAATCTTTCACCAATACTCTTTGCACTGTACGTAAACGACTTGGAATCTTATCTGACAAATACAGGAATGATTGGTCTGCCAAAATTGTCGAATGATATTGAAAACAATTTGAACATCTATATGAAACTTTTTGTAATTTTGTATGCAGATGATACTGTACTAATGGCAGAAACACCTGCAAAATTGCAAACTGCTTTGGATTCATTCTATAAGTACTGTGAAATGTGGAAATTAACAGTTAATGTCGATAAAACTAAAATAATGTTGATATCAAAGCGTAGCTGAGCATCCACATTGATGAATGGATGTGAACCAAGAATTAAAGTAAATACCTGCCAACAAGCGCAATGGGGATTCAAGTATATTTACATTTATATCAGTTATAATTGATTATTTAAATAGTCATACGTTATGACATTAATACTTGGCTTTTATGTAGGTATATTAGTATATACGTATGGTTCCCGGAATCAATTATACGATAGTCACTAGTGAACGATATGGCAATCATCGATGGTATAAATACTAAAATTGACGACCTACATGTAGTAACCTATTATTTGTACCTAAATCTAAACACACGTGTGACTGTGAAGACATCAACCTTTTATGTCAGTGTTGCGATTAAATAGTTTACTCCAACCAACAAGGTTTCACACAAGATTGCGCCGTCATTACTCTTGGCGAAAATAAGCTATAGTAGTGATGTCAGAATAAAACTCGGAATACATTCATCGAATTTCAACATACCATCGACCCGGAACCATATGTACATATCTATTGTATAATATTTCTATATATCTATTGTTTATATAATTCTATATCTCAATATCCTTATGTTATACATGTATTAACTTGGATGAGAGAATAAAGCATTCTACCCACACAAAAAAAAGCTGAATTCTTGATTGACTAGTACTCCCATGATTCCCATTGATTCGTTTGTAGGAATAGTTAGCCAATATAAGTTCAACAAACAGCCATATAGTCCAGGAGACATTGGTCGACATCTGCACCTCAGGAATCCCAGAGCGTCATTGTCACAACTCCACACATGCTTACGTGAGTCGGAAACACTGGGGCGAAGTATTGTCCTTATATCACATCCAACAAAAAGTCCCCCAAATAAAAATTGTGCCCGCAATGGCGGACATATTTTTAAAAATCACAGAAAATCACTCATATTCACACCATTGGGCGTTATTGTCATGACAACTCCACCCATGCTTACAGTTGAGTTGGAAATACTGAGGTGAAGTATTTACCTTACATCTCATACAAGAAACGGTTTCCCAAATCGAAGATGGCGGCCAGTATGGCGATCGAAATTTGAAAACAAGCCTATATTCCTTTACTTTCTTTCAGTGGGCGTTATTGTTTAGCGAACTCTACCCACATTTACATGTGGATAAGGAACATTGTTACGAAATATTCGTTTTATTTTGGCAATTGATACTCACAGCCAAGATTGCGGCCAAACTGGTGTTCAGAAATTGAAAATACTAATTTCCACTTTTTGTCATAATATTGATATGTATGCACGAGCCGGTACATAAGTCATCTATAGATCCATTTCTGGACGGATGAAAAGCAACAATTAATAATCGAGATGTGACATTTCGAAATCTATTCTCCACTAAGCGCCGATAATGGTCGTAACCGTATTTGTGCCAAATACCGGTAGTCATACTATGACTTGCAAGATTCACAACAATTACATGAGAACAGATTCTGCTTTAACACATCCAGAGTTATCTGGACCAGCTTCCATTTCTGTGACTTTTGTATCTTGGTAGATCACACCAACGAAGTATTCTACACTTCCTGAGAGAAGGGTCCCTCTATTGAAAACCTTTCAAACAATTAATTTTCGGTGTCTATTTCACGATTTTAAATATCTGCCAAATATGGGATTTGTGCGTCATCTTGAAATCCATACGATCGATGAGTATACTAGTTTTCTAAGGGTCAGCTGTATGTACGTCTTTATCATGCCCTATGTGGCTAACCACATAATACGCCTGGCGATCTTCCCAGTTAGTAGTCATTTCTCAATAGATGGCTCGTCAATTAACAAACTCATCGAACGCGTTGACATACGTGAACAATTTCGGTAGTGTTTCGAAGGTTGCTAGCTGTCTCATTCACTTGGACAGATGTAGAATGTCATGCGTGCCGGTGTTTTTGGTGTGGTAAGATTGCATTTCCACTTTCGTTTCGAATCCGTTTTGAATAAACTGGACCAGGCGTATACCTTTGTCTGGATAATACTATGCTAGCCTTCCCCACGACAATCGTATAGTCTAAAAGACGGTGTCTTTGATAATTGGGTGGTATGCCATTCAAAGAATGGAAATAGGCGTTGTTATCATCCTCGCTCGTGTTTATATATAGTCTCGACGGCAATGACTGTGAACGTTGTGGAAATTATCCAAAGGCCTAAGTGACATTTATGATTATATAGAATAGATTTAGACTAGATTGGTTATGTCTCAGGCACATGTTCGGAATGGTGATGTTGGAAAGAAACCACTTGGTGTACCCAACGTGTTTTGAACTGATTGCAATATCTCATCAACGCAACATTTCTCTGGCAGTCCGTCGCGTCCTTCGCGCCACCCTGACGTTAATGGCATTCATATGTTCTTGAACCATACCGACCACCACCAAGCGCGAGCATGACATCAACAACATTTCAAAGGCATCGTTTTTAAGACTACACCTCAGTTATGGAGAGGGGGCTTATATGGCAGTATCCGAAGGTACACGCCTTATCCAGTCGATTAAGAACGGCTTCCAAACGGGTGGGGAAAACAATCTTAGAATACAAGGAAAGCAAAGCCACGTATGGGATCCTGTATTTATCTGAAACACACCCGACGAAGGGGCTCTGCAGTCGTGGTCCTAATTCATTTGCACTATCGCGACACATGCCAACAAACTAGCACCACGTGTATTGTTATTATCTGATTGGAGCTGTTCGACGAGACGGCTGCTGGACGTCACCAAGATTGTTTAGATCATGGTCAAGAGGTGTGGGTACATTCTACGCCCTTAGCAGAGAGGCATCCGTCAAAGATTAGGTTTTCTATCTTCGAAGCCCTATACAGAAGTTGTCCAGGTACGTAAATGCGTTCGAGTACTTGTAATATGTGAATTGACGAACCATTTATTGAGAAGTGGCTGGCTGGGAAGATCATAATGATCGTGTACATGATGTTATCCCCATCAGGTCACCAAATCTGACAAATACGTAAATATAGAGGTCCTTCTGAAAGCTAGTATACTCATCGACCGTGTACCTTTCTAGTTTATCCCACAAGATAACACTCAAATCCCATATGTAGCAGCTGAATTATACCATATGCTACCACGAATGAAGCTTGCCAAGAATAAGGATAAGAATTCCCATCTTTCGAGGCAAAATCTTGAGCTGGATGCCACACCTCGACCATTCACTGTGGTTTTCGTCCTCACAAGATGCTACTAGCTGCAATATGCGACTAAAGATGTTTTAAATGGGAAACTATAGATGAGTTATGCACATATTCGTCCATACATATCGACGAATTTTCCATTTATGTCCACCAGTTTGGTCGCTATCTTGGCTGTGAGTATCAATTGCCCAAATTAAACGAATATTTCGTGTCAATTTTCCTTATCCACATGTATATGTGGTCAGAATTCGCTTAACAATAACGCCCATTGAAAGAAAGTAAAGGAACATAGGCGTGTTTTCAAATCTCGGACGCCATACTGGCCGCCATCTTCGATTTTGGAAAACTTTTTTTTTTGCATGAGATGTAAGGTAATTACCTCACATTAGTATTTCCAACTCAAATGTAAGCATGGTGTTTGTCATGACAATAACGCCAATGATGTGAATATGAGCCATTTTGGATTTGGGGGACTTTTTGTTCGATGTGATATAAGGACAGTATTTCGCCTTAGTGTTCCCAACTCACAATAGTAAGCAGGAGTTGTCATGACAATAACGATCGCTGACGTGAATATCAGCAATTTTCGGCGATTTTTATCAATTTCTGGTGGTCATGTTAGCCGCCATCTTGAATTTGGGTGAATATTCCTCAACTCAGGTGGAATCCTGCCAAACACCCGCTGATTCGAAATAGACATTGCGTTATTAGCGTCGATTCGGCTTTGACCGGATTATACCGGTATTTGGAAAATCGTGATATCGGAAAAAGTATCTGACCTGGAATGTATATTAAGATCTCAATTTGTGCGCAAATGTTTCTTCTACGCGACAAATGTATAAAAGCACGCCAAGAGGTCCATGTTTTCCCACAGAGACAAACGATAAGTGGTCAAATTCTCAAAAAAATAGCAATTTTTCACATTTCGGCCGACATCTTGGCCGCCATCTTGAATTTTGGTGTCGGATTTTTTTGCTAATTTGTAAGGGTTGTATATTAGCATAACAAATCGGGCGGCAAACAAGACAGCATGTGATACTGTATTCACTATCAATGCGATCAAAGAGACTTGGTGTATATCAAGCAAAATGGCCGCCACGATGGACGCCATTTTGTCCTGGACGATATGGCTGTTTGTTGAACTCATACAAATGAATCAATGAGAATCAAGTAACTACTCATCAATCGAAAATTCAGTAAGCGGATTAAGGTTTGGCAGAATTCCTCTCCCGCTATGATAATTTGATTAGTCTATATATCGGGAGATGGACGGAATCAATTTATTTCGAATAGTTTTTGGGGGAAGGAAGTCACAAAAGGCACTTCTTACCTGTAAACGCCAGGAAATAACGTTGCTTAAGTTCTCTTTTTATGATCAGTAAATACTAGTGAATATTTAGATACAAAATTACAGATGTACACGAAAGTTTAGTTAAAAGTGAACCGTCTGAAATTAAATCGTTCTACACTAAATTTGAATACCAGCTTGATGGGGTGGTCCCAAAAGGCCAGGAAATAACGTTTCCTTAGTTATGTTTTTTATGGTCAGTGAACATTAGTCGATATTTTTTTTTTTAATAACGGATGTACGCGAAAGTGTAATTGGACGTGATTTTGGGTTATTTTTTGGAGCGCCCCCAGCCCCTATACGCCAGGATTGCGAAAATTAAGAAATGGGTTTTCTGCGATGATTCAAGGTTGAAATCTAGGGCGTCAAACCTTTCGTACGCGATAGTGTAATTGAAACCATTTGAAATGTTTGTTTTTCGCTCGTGGCAAGCCAATCGCGAAAAATAGACATTTTTGTCTCGGTATCCACTCAAAAACATTATATATCCTCTATATATTACCATAGTTGACAGTGATAAGGTGCGATTATTTTTTTTTATAAATACAATTTAATTTCTAGTGTCGGTACATATATTTGAATGTACATACAACCGAGAGTATTGTGAAATCCTTATGGCATCTTGCAAACCGGTGAAGGACTTGAAAGTCAATGTTAAAATTTTGCACCTTTGTATGTCCAATATATTAGCATATTCGCGTTGCAAATAGATTTATATATTAAACCTAGATATTCACATATATAGGTTCCCACTGGACTTATTTGATTATAAAATAAATAAATAAATAGTGAATATAGTTTTGAATTACAATCATATATTGATCATATAACGACCTTTAAATATGCTCATATTGAGCTTATGATCAAGGAGAACATGTCGCTAAATTCGACAACATTAAAACTTCATCTTTACTAAATCTTCTGTTTCCCTGTTATGTCGAATAACGATTACAATTGGCAGAAGAAACAAATGGAGTATTGCACACTGTATTGCAGAACAAACTGGATGGAAAATGTGAGCGGCAGTCAGTGCCCAATTCGTTTCCCACACAATGTAGTCAAACTCAATATTCGCGTGCATAGCGGGCCTTGCAGTTTAGTTGTATTCTCACAGGCCGCCCATATAATCGGGGGTTCCCCCAGTGTCAATTATGTTCCTGTACTAACCAATTATATTCGCCCTGTTTTGGTGCGATTGTCGGTTGCATTCAGTAAATAAATTGAAGGTCATCAAAAGTACTTCTCGGAAAACCGGTTAGTCACGCGCACATTGTATTGTCGATGAGCTGTATTTTTATCGGATATAATTAATGGAACTTTGACAGCCAATGTTTGAGGAATCTCAATGCGGCGAACAAATCGCGCAATTACCAAAGTTTAGTTTGTTTTGAATGGAGTTTTTGTCGAAATGTCATTGGTGTGCAGTGTGAACTGTAAAGCAGCTTCCTTATTATATATCATTCAAGTTTTGAAGTGACTGACGATGTTTAAAGTAACTTACGAGGACGCATCACATGAAAATCAGTCCTGCGATTCTGCGTTGTATGAAAAGTCATCCCTCCCTCCCTTCATCGGTGGAGTTGTGCAACCCACTCACTCTCAGCTAACAAATAACAATATGGAAACTTACATATATCACTATTATCATCACTCTGGGCTTCGCCTTAGTGTAGATTTATTAATGAAGATTTGTGCGGAAATCACATACGACCAAATCCTTTATGTGCATGTGGAACAAGAGAAACGGCATTTCTAGTTTCCTAGTTCATACCGAATACAAAGAAACAAATTTATGCTTCTCTAGAACTTTTAGAAATTTGACTCTCGGTTCCACACTGAAAGTAACAACTTAAAAAAGATTAGGAGAACAAATATGTACATTTAAAATACTTAAGAAAGTTCTAACTATGGCAGATCATTTCAAAACTAAAATAATAAGATGGAATAAGACAAGCAACACCGCGGTATTAAGTGCATAATTATATATTTCACTCATTGTTCCCATGCAATCTAAATTTACGGCGAACATGATAAATGCACATACATATACAAACCCTACCTCTAAGTCACACATGCTTCAATGAAATATGGTTGATCGTAGAGCGGACAAATATAAACCATACGGGCTTACAGTAGAATCCACTTCCTAATTTTACGCCGGTACCGTCCCCCTCGGGGTATAAGTCATTTGACTTGGAGTATAAGGTACGTATAGATGAACAGCAGATGGTCCAGAACCCAAATATATTACGCCCCCCCCCCCCCCCAGCCAACATATTGAGAGCTATTGTGATCAATGCGAACTGGTTGTCGGCTACCAACTCGCTTTCCATATAACTATTCGAAATCTGAAACGCTCTTCATGTTTCATATGTTATTTTGCTTTTGTTTTTATTTTTTGTGAATGTTCTCAATGGGATAGTCTTTCCGTGTAGTTTGCGCCCATATCCAGGGTCAGATTTCGCTTCGAAGGCCCCAATGTTAACACCCCATGCATCATCATCGGACCTTCTCCGGTGAGTATAGCCTCTATATATAGAGGGGCGCAGTGATATTTGCGTGAAATGAAACTGCAAACACGTCGTGCAGCTCACTGTGGTCATAATGGCAGATATTACTAGCCTGATCGATCGTGACACCTCCCCCGTCTACCGCAATGACATATTCCAAGGTTATCTTTGCGTTTTGAACTGGGTACTGGATAATGGATACTGGTTCGTAACCTCAAACACATGGAGCGATACTAGTTTACTGCTCGTAAAGGGCATGTCAATGTCTGCACCAGCAATCATATTCTCAGACAAAAAATATAAATTAAATCAAAGACCAAATGCAGAAGTATAATATTGGTTTAAGTTGTATGGTACTTTCAATTTGAGTTTGTTGCTAATACATTCCACCTCCATAATGTCAACGTAAATTATACAACTTATGTCCAGGAATGACGTAATATCTCCTATATATTTTGAAGACATCTGTCTGTCTGTATGTCTGTATGTCTGTCTGTATGTATGTCATTTATACAAATCTACGATTCTCGACCGATCGGGAAGAAACTTGGTACGTGTGTGTAGTTTGACCAGACGGTCGTCGTTGTCGTATTGACGAGCCCGTGCGGCGCCCGCTTCGCGCATGCGCAGACGAAATCTCGGAAACTGGTGCAGCTATCGACTTGAAATTTGCTATGTGAATGTATCTTGCCCCGAATACGAATTTTACCGGGTCGCCGAGCCCGTGCGACGCCAGCTTCGTGCATGCGCAGACGAGATCTCGGAAACGGGTGGAGCTATCGACTTGAAATTTGCTATGTGAATGACCTTTATATTGACCAAATTCGGAGGTGTTAAGGATCAACGCTCTTTATTACAATCGAAGCTGCTAAACGGCTACCCATGCGTAAAATACGGATGCAAAACGAAACGCGGAATTTCATATATGTCCTAGGAACAGGGGACTTTTTCATCTGGTCAGTCTTTGAGGGACGTGTACCATGAATTAATTCATAAAAAAAAAATGCGTATTGTGCTGTCGTTCATAGGAAGGGAAGGGGGATTTCATCGGGTCAGTTTTTCCGCCCGATAACAACCGAAGCTGCTAAACGGCTACCCATGCGTAAAATACGGATGTAAAACGAAACGCGGAATGCAATTATCTCGATTAAAAAGGCAGAATGGGTTGTTGTGTCATAGGAACAGGGGAATTTTTCATCGGGTCAGTCTTTGAGGGACGGGTACCATGAATTAATTCATGAAAAACAAAAAATGCAATGTTAAAAATTAAAAACAAAATTAAATACAAACAAAATAAATTTTTTAATGTCATGTTTCTGATCAACCACGCCAGTGGCGAGCTAACCTGCTAGTCTACTATATAATTTGAGACTTCCGTATATATATATGTGTGTATATATATATGTATGTTTGTTGGTACGTCATGGAATCGAAAACGCCTGGACAGATTGAGCTCAAACTTCCTATCTAAGGGTAAAATCCCACGGACACCGTCGGCGTCGCGTTTTGGAGAAGCTCGGAGCACCCGTTCTCCAATCTCAGTCACACAAATGGCACTGCGGTGGTTAATCAAGTGATAATTTAATGAGCGTTAGTTTTTGACGCATCTCTATAAAGAGCGTATGTTTACCATTCAACGTTATTAGCATCGGCAGAGAGGTATACGGGAACAATATTTTTGAGTGGTTTCCTATGCGGGGAGATTTATTGGATGCCATAGTACTCTTACAACATCATTGTTATAGTATGTATGACACTTAGGTCAGGGCTTAGGGGGGGGGGTAGTTAGTGTGGATATAGACATAATGCTTCTCAGAAATCCCGGTTACAAACCAACACTCACAATTTCGTCTTTTGCATCAGATACCAACACCCCGACCGATCGGGACGAAACTTGGTACGTGTGTGTAGTTTGACCAGGCGGTCGTCGTTATCGTATTGGCGAGCCCGTGCGGCGCCCGCTTCGCACATGCGCAGACGAGATCTCGGAAACGGGTGGAGCTATCGACTTGAAATTTGGTATGTGAATGTATCTTGCCCCGGATACGAATTTTATCGGGTCGCCGAGCCCGTGCGACGCCAGCTTCGTGCATGCGCAGACGAGATCTCGGAAACGGGTGGAGCTATCGACTTGAAATTTGCTATGTGAATGTATCTTGCCCCGGATACGAATTTTATCGGGTCACCGAGCCCGTGCGACGCCAGCTTCGCGCATGCGCAGGCCAGATCTCGGAAACGGGTGGAGCTATCGACTTGAAATTTGGTTTTTGAATAGCCTGGACAACGTCGGGCTGGGTAGAGCTATCGACTTGAAATTTGGTTTTTGAATAGCCCGGACAACGTCGGCCTCATCGGCTAGTCTAATATATATTTTTGGGACTTCTGTTTGTTTGTCTGTTAGATATGGCCGGGAAAACGACTGGACCGATTGAGCTCAAACTTCAAATCTAAGGTTAACAAACCACGGCAGTGTTTAACGCCGTTTTGGAGAAGCTCCCAGCACCCCTTCTCCAATCCCAGTCACCAAAATGACCGTCATTGGCACTGTGGAGTTAATCGCGTTGAAAGTTAAAGATCGGGTCAACTTCTAGTCTATTATATATTTTGAAAGATCTGTCTGTGTGTGTGTCTGTGTGTCTGTAATCGATGAAACTTGGTATTTGGGTGTATTTTCGGCCGGGGAGTGACATAGGCGTATTAATTTGCCCGTGCGACGTGACATTGAAATCGGGAAATTTCAAGGTCAAACGCCCGAATATCACGGGATTTCGATGAAACTTGGTATGTGGGGATATTTTCGGCCGGGAAGTGGCATAAACTTATTAATTTGCCCGTGCGACGTGACCTTGACCTTGAAATCGGGTCATTTCAAGGTCAAACGCCCGAATATCACGGGATTTCGATGAAATTTGGTATGTGGGGGTATTTTCGGCCGGGAAGTGGCATAGGCCTATTAATTTGCCCGTGCGACGTGACCTTGACCTTGAAATCGTTCAATTCAAGGTCAAATCGCGAAGTTTGATGGGATTTCGATAAAATTTGATACGTATGGTTACTTTTGTCCACTGAGTGTATTGGACGGGTCGAGTCGTGACCCCGACCTGACATTGATCTTCAAAATGATCAATTCAAGGTCAAATCGGGTAAAACCGGATGGATTTCTACGGGTAATTATGTCGGGTACTTTTGTCCGGGCAGTGTTTTGGACGGGTCAAATCGTTACCCCACCTGACATTGACCTTCAAAATGGTCAATTCATGGTCAAAGCCCAGACGAAGTCGTGTCACCTTCTAGTATGATATATAAGGGGAAACTTTGACCCACCCATGTGTTGGTGTATATATGTGGAAATTTTTGACCCACCCATATGTTGGTGCATATAAGGGGAAACTTTGACCCACCCTTGTGTTGGTGTACGCTATTTATCCTGATTTAAACACAAGTTGCATTGTCACTAGACGAAATAGGTAAACTAAATCAGCCCAAATATTCCATCCCATTATATTTATTTTTGCAAAAAGTATAGACATATTAATGTTTATATTTCGTCAAAAGAAAACGGAATTGCACTGTGAAAGTATGGAACTATTTGTGTGGTAAAGATGGGCGATTGACCATGATTTGGCTTATCATGGCCCTTATAATTTATCGTCACATATTTGTCCGTATGTGACACAATAGAGGCACAAACAATTTGTAATTGATCGAAATCGATTCGCAGAAATCGCTAACAAATTCCCACATATCTAACCAACAAGTTTATCCTGAACAATATACCCAGAAACCTACTCAACTATAAAATATTAAAGATATTCTGGCCTTCGCGGTGGGTATTGCTGTTAAAATAGTCACATCGGCTAACACCGCCATAAACATAAATCTATATCTATATTTGCGAATGTCTGTCTGTCTGTCTGTGTTCTATAGAAATTCACAGGGGACCACCTAGATGATGCCAAAGGGGTCTACTAGGAGTAGCTTTTTACGAGAAAGATAATGGTCGGGGTTAGAATTTTCTAAAGTGACGCCGTTGTTGTCAGGGGCAGAAAAGGGGGAGGGCAGAAAAAAAAATTGTCGCCAATTGCCACCAAACTTATATATAATAATCCCCATAATATGAGGAATCTAATGGCAAAAGTCGCGCCGTTCGCGTCAGGGGTGCCCGGAAGGCAGATATTTTTTTCTGTCGCCGATTGCCACGAAACTTACATCCCCATGATATGAAGAATCCAACGGTGTGGTATAAATATGTCAAAAGTAGCGTTGTTTGAGTCAGGGATGAACGGAAGGGGAGAGGGGCACCAAAATTGATAAAACTAATTTTAGCGCCGATTTCCACCAAATTGATATATATTCTTCTTCATGATACAAGGAATCTAATTGTGCGATTTAACAACGCCAGTTTGTTGTTTTTGGATGAGAGATTGGGAGGGGGTGGGCACTAAATTTGATAATAAGTCGCCGATTGACACCACACTTATACAAAATCACCCCCATGGTATAAGGAGTCTAATGGTGTGGCTTTTATCTGTCAAATTCGAGTCAGTGTTGCATTGAAAGGGACAGAGGCACCAAAATGGATGCACAATTTTTTTAGCGCCAATTTCCACCAAATTGATACACGTTCTTATCCATGATACGAGGAATCTAATCGTGATTTAAAGACGCCATAGTGGTGCTGTTTGGGTGAGAGATGGATAGGGGAGGGATTGGCACCAAATTTGATAAACAAAATTGTTTAGTCGCCGATTATCACCAAACTTATAAACAATCATCTACATGAGTGTAATCGTGTGGTTTAAGGATGTCACAAGTGGGGCCATTCGAGTGAGTGGTGTATAGAGATGAGAGGGACACAATCAATTATATCTATATGTTTAGTGCCGATTTCCACCAGATTGATACATATTCTTCTCCGTGATACGAGGAATCTTATCGTGTGGTTTAGATACACCAAATTGGTGCCCTATGGGCGAGAGATATGGGGACCTTAAATTTGATACGAATTTGTATACTCGCCAATTTTCACCAATTTCATATATATATATGCATCTCTAATCTCTAATGAGTCTTAGTGTGTACAGCTTGAGTCCGAAATAGGGACGGGAGGGTCACCAAAACTGATACAAAATATTTGTTAGTACCAATTACCGTCAAATTCAGACACGTTCTTCTCAAATGATATGTCTGTCTTTTTGTCTGTCTGTGTGCGTTCTATATATAACTTCAAGCGGTACAATCGAGATGCCACCAAGGCGTTCTAAGAGGGGTAACGTTTTACAAGGAAGATAATGGTGCGGATTAAAATTTTCTAAAATGACGCTGTTGGTGGGAGAGGAAATTAAAAAAAAATATGGTGAAATAGTTTTGTCGCTGATTTCCGCCAAACGAATACATAATCACCTTCGCAATATGGCGTTGGTCGAGTCAGCGTTGCATCAACAATTGATTTAATAAACCAAATTCATACACGTTTTTCTCTAATGATATACCATGAATTAAATCACATTTGGTGTCGTTTGCGTCACGGATGGCGAGCGGATATGCACTATAATTGATAAGATTGCTATTCGCCGATATCCACATATAAGTTATATATAGTCACCAGGCCATCTCCATATCATTTTAAGTAGTTGAGCGTTCACATTTCACAATCCCGACATATGGTGACCCACATAAGTCACTTGAACAATTATATCTTCTTAACAGTCATATTTATATGGGAAAGGCAATCAAGGCATTCACACAATGAGCTAGCAAAAAGAGATAACTAGAAGAAGCATTAAACGTATATTTATCATTCTATTGAAGAGATACATATATTCGTGCAAACTGAGAGACCTCTAATGGGCTAATTGACCGACTAATCAGGAAATAGTTAGATATTTTGTGTGTATCATGCACAATGACCTAGGTTTGAAGATATCAGCAATTTATAAAAAATAATATTTCCAATTGCAGTCTGGTAAATATCCTCTCTAAGTAATTATTTTCAAAATATGTCAACTCTAGATGAATTGGAGCTTAACAAGTAATATGTCTTGGATATGTCTACGAAATGTCAACAGTGACTCGAACGTGAAGATTGAGTTCACTGTCCTGAACTGTTATCAGCGTTAAAAGTATTACAGCCAAATGGCAAAAACACATGTTTGATGCAATAGCTTGCAGGGGGAAATGATACCTCACTGGATATGCAGGGGGTATGCTGGGAAATTTATAATTTGTTTTAGGAAAATTGGATGTATATATATATCTATATTTGCGAATGTCTGTCTGTCTGTCTGTCTGTCTGTCTGTCTGTGTTCTATAGACATTCACAAGGGACCACCTAGATGGCACAAAAGGGGTCTAAAAGGGGTAACTTTTTTTTACGAGAAAGATAATGGCGAGGGTTATAATTTTCTAAAGTGACGCCGTTGTTGTCAGGGGCAGAAAAGGGGGAGGGGCAGAAAAAAAAATTGTCGCCGATTGCCACCAAACTTATATATAATCATCCCCATAATATGAGGAATCTAATGGTGGTGTTTAAATATGTCAAAAGTCTCACCGTTCGCGTCAGGGATGACAGGAAGAGGCACCAAAATTGATCAAAATAGTTTTAGCGCCGAATTCCACCAAATTGATGCACATTCTTCTGCATTCAGTATAAGAATGGTTTAAGCTCTATAATATGTTCGACTTGAGTTCATTGCCAATACATTCTGCCTCCAGAATTAAATCAATCAACGTAAATTCTACAACTTGTTTCCATGGATGGCGCAAAGCTCACCAGAATGTCCTTATATATGGAAACTTTTACCCACCCGTGAGTTGGCGCACGTTATTATTCCGGGTTTTAAATACAAGTAGACATCGCCCCTAATTGGTAAACCAAATCTGCGTATATATTCCTTCCCATTATATATTTTTTTGCGAACAGTAAGGACCTATTGGCCTATTCCATCAAAAGAAAACATAATTGCACTGTGAAAATATGGACCTTTATTTATGTGTAATTAATCGTCACATTCATGCTGCCCACAAAGGACACAATGGAGGCACAAAAATGCGTACATTAGATCGAAAGCGATTCGCAGAAAACGCTAACAATCATTTCTCATATTTTACCCGACAAGTATATGTTCTAATCAAACAAGATACCCAGAAACCTACTCAAGTATAAACTCTTAAAGGCAGTATTGTTTGGATAGTTTACTATCGACATTACCTCAAACGTGCAGTTAATAGTTATTTGCGGTTTGATTTTATCGTCGTGTTCCCAGTAATGTCCTTGGGTGTCGCTTGATATTGTCGGGGATTCCCCCGATCGTTGATCGTTACGCCATATCATATATGTCAAATACAACATATAAATGTAAACAATAATTTAATTCATCAAGATTTGCTCTGGAATGCTGATCCGCAAATCACCCGAAATCCGTGCCCGATCGCTGTACAGGACTATATTTAACCCTGATTCCGAATGGGGGACTATATTTAACCCTGATTCCGAATCCGGATTCGGATTTGTCAGAAAATGTTCTTTTATCAGGATCTTCGACCCACTTTTTAAAAATTGCTTTAAATGACTATTCCGTGGGGTTATCGCAGTTTCTTATCGCTATATATATAAATAAGATAATAGGTGACTAAATATAGTTCGACGATACGTAAAATAGATGTATAGGTCCGCAAAGTGCCATACTTCCGGCAGTGATCTATCGCAGTGATAACGGAGAGGGCGCTGCATTTGGTTAACGTCGTTTGGTTATCGTCGTGTTCGCAGCAATGACCTTGGCTGTCGCTTGATATTGTCGGTGATTCCCCTGGTCGTTACATTGTTATTATCTCGCCAATACAAACTATCACGCAAATCTAGGATGATTTTATTGAACACAGTGAAGAACGTGAGTCAGAAATAACGTGCTTCGTATATAAAATACAATAATAGCGTGTCCCTATCAGGGTCCACTAACAAACGCTAGTCAATACATAGCCACACATCTCTCTTTCTCTCTCTCTGAGTTAGAAGAGAAAAGCACACATAACCTTAACAAGAAAACCATAGTCAGAAATGGTAACGCCCTCAAGATCATATTATGAGGCATATATCAAATATATTCGAACTTTAATGTAGTGATTGTGAAAATATAGGTAACGCCTATGAAGTTGATAATATGTGATATTTCGTGTATGTGAGTATACTAGAAAGGATGTGAAACATTTTTTAAATCGGACGTGCCAACTAAAGTTTTACACACCACATGGTATGTGTTCACAAAGGGCGCATATATATACGTTCTGAAATGTTCATCGCCAAACATGCAACGGCCATTGCATTGGTACACCAATAACCACACACTGAATTGACGAACGCCGTGACGATTGACACGTTATTATGTTGACGCGCTGCCAGCTCGCGGCAGATACACTAAACTGTTGGTTTCTCAGTTCTCTTCTACGCCATTTGAATTGTTTTCGACTGGCATGTATCTTTTCTTTGTTATTTGTTCTAATTTCAATTGAAATAGAAGTGTGAATAGTGCATGAAATAGCATGCAGAATAATGATCAGGCCAAAAAGCTCCAGATCTTCGTTACATGGTTCAAGTACGAAAATACCGAGTACATTTATAATCACAGTTAGTCCATCCGAGTACACAGCTACCTGTTCTAATTTCTATTGAAATAGAGGTCTCAAAAGTGCATGAAATTGCATACAGGATAACAATGCTGCCAAAATTGTCGATCTTCGTTACATGGTTCAAGTACGCAAATACCGAGTGCGTTTCTGATCAGATTTAGTCCATCCGAGTATGTTTTAATCACATTTAATCCACCACCTCCTACGACAGGGTTACGGCTTGACAAATTTAGGGCGAATTGCGTCTGAAGAAAACACGGGTTATGCATCAGTGTGCAGTATAGTAGCCACTAATATAGCACTCATAGACCATGGGATGAAAATCCTAGGACGCTTAGAAAAAAGATTGTCTGCAACTTTTAGGGTACTACAATAACTTTATATTTGCATAGCAAGATTGTTTTCTTGTAACAGATTGTAAAATGTTCTGGTTTCGGGAGTTGCACATTCGCGAGAAAAACATGTTTTTGTTAGCCGTTTTCGTGTACATTCTCACTAAAATATAATTTGTTTTCCTGTTTATTATTACAAGTTAATTCAGACAATTTGGTGATTATACTAAATGGAATATGACGAAATCTTTCAATAAACACGAAAAGCACAAACAGAACGGCATATTTACGCCCAGAATGACATTTTGAATATTAAATTCCCCCGAATGGCGCCTGACGTTCGATGAAATAGAGTTACTGTTCTTGACGTTACATGCATTCCACCGGCGAATAGCGTTATTCCTCTGGGCGTCACGTGTATTTAACGGAATATCTACGCTGAAATTGCATCGACTTGAGGGTCAGTAAATGTTTTGGTATAAAGTTGAAATTAATAAAAACAAAATTATGTTTGGATATACCATTTTAACTAACATTGTGGTGCATTATTTCGCTTATAAAATAATAAAGGCCAATAGGCCCTATATATAGTACCGGGTACGTGTTCTCAAGATACGCGGCCTTGACTTCGATCATATATACAGTTCAACTGAACAAATGGTATAGTTTTACAATTTTGACGGCGCAAAATCTCTCGGGACACATTTTGTCGCCATGCATATAACCTTATAGACCCAGACAATCATACTATTCAAGTTTATTTTAAATTATAAGGTGAAAATGCATGTGCAGATGTTCCGTTGAGAACTTGAGTGCTACATGTATACTCGTGTCCGATATCGTGACCACCGTGCGCTCGCCACAGGACATGGTCGCATATTTAGTAGATTATAGCTACATGTGTAGACTTATCTCAAACGCCGAATACATGCACATAACGGCCTTGTGGAACAAATCATATACAGGTTATATATATGGGCTTGTCGGAATTATTAATGCCCGTCATAATAGTCACTGAAAAATCGTCCGATATGTCCAACATTGTTCACGAAATAATAAAAAACAAGCATATATATAACAAGATATATAAATGCATCGATATGGACGTCACTATAAAGTGTGTTTATTTAGTTCACCTTAGAATTACATACTAATACATCTCCCTTGACCTCGAGATATCAAATATTGCAAACTCTTTAAAACTTAATAATTTTGTGTATCTTTATTTCCATTTAAAACAAAACAACTTTCAAACTGATTGGTCAATATTCGAATCTATTTTCTGGCTGAAATGTCAAATTACTTCTGTTGGTTCGGGTATGCGTGGAATGTCCAACGTTGAACATTTTGATCAAAGTTATAGGACCACCCGGTCGCCACGCTCATGCATGCAGTGCCTCAACTTGTTTAAAAATTTCGCCAGGTACTACCCCGCCATTATAATTCGCGACTTGCATTTATGATCCAATAAACAGTCAAATACAAATATCGTATACTTTGTTTTATATGCATGAGGCCATTCCATGAAGAGTTATATTATTATAGCATGTTTTGTAATAACTTTTCATGCGCGGTATATATATCATCATCACGATGTAGTCAACCATGTGTAACTGCTATATGTCGGTATAGTGGGCAAGATATTACATGTGCATAAACTTGCACGAACTGTTCAGTATATAAATAACTTAGTAAAAATAAATAAACAAAAATAGAAAACATGGAATTTCCAGAATTGTTGTTATCTGCACGCCAATATATAGAGGCTTATTTGACTCGGACACATGCCCTCCAAGAGTTGTACTGAACTAGAACCTATCATTTTCGTCCCCGTAAAAACGGTACATAACAGCATGCATGGACATATTCCTTAAACTTTTCACATCGTGGACTGCATTGTATATACGCATATTTAAACACCTCGCATATTTAAGTAAAGGGGAAAATTGCAAGTAGAGATCTACAAAACTAGTTAGTTGAAAATTATCACATGAACGAATTAATAGCTTAAATTCATATGATATTTGATTGCAAAAGATAATTAACGGAAAACATAACGATAAATACGAACCCATCGTGCTTGAAAAGTTCAACTTATAGAGGCCTAAATAGACATATGCACACCAGACACTAAATGATTTGGTCGGCTGGCACTCTGTATCTGGTAAATATTCGGAAAGATATTATGGATTAATATAATGTCTGCCCTATCTCTGAAAAACAGTGCCATTGTTGGTGGAATAGAATAAAGAGAAAGTGCCGCGTGAAGTAAAAATAGTTTCCCGTTAAGACCTGGCGTAATACTAATTTTCCGGACAATCGCGCGCTTGGTTTCG
Organism: Siphonodentalium dalli; assembly: GCA_032622095.1. Taxonomy (NCBI): domain Eukaryota; kingdom Metazoa; phylum Mollusca; class Scaphopoda; order Gadilida; family Siphonodentaliidae; genus Siphonodentalium; species Siphonodentalium dalli. The sequence continues at coordinate 65,042,732 of CP136067.1, read as the reverse complement.
CTTCCGATTCCAGAAATTCAATTAATCGGAATGGCACGTGTAATTGATACAGAATGCGTCTAAATAACGGAATATTATGATGGAACGTATATATATATATATACCACCACCGGCGAAGAGGCCAAAAAAAGACAAAGAAAAGATAAACCAGAGACTGGTTGTGCAAGATATATATATATATATATATATATATATATATATATATATATATATATATATATATATCTTGCACAACCAGTCTCTGGTTTATCTTTTCTTTGTCTTTTTTTGGCCTCTTCGCCGGTGGTGGTGCAGACGAAGAGGCACCCGAGGGAGAGGTATAGCTCGTGCTGCTGGTGTCTGTCTTCTTTCCTGACTTCCCCTTCCGGTACTGGATGACCCCATCAACTATCCTGTACACGAGGTCAGACGGTACACCAGCGTCTGCTGCTGTGTATATTGTTTCGTTACACAACAGCTCGCTGTCTGCCTTGGTTATGGTGTATCTTTGGTCTTTAGCTTCCGCCGCGTGTACTCGGCTTTCAAAGGCTTCTCTTAATAGATGGAGCTGCTCTTCTCTGTCTGGTGGTTCACCCTCCCTGGTGGTGGAACTGGGGGACACCGGGATGTTCTGGTAATCCGGTGTCCGAGGTGTAAAGCTGTCCAGTTCCACGTCGAAGCTGGTGGCAGGAACATCTGGGGTGGTATCCACGTCCCTGTCTCCGCAAGCCTCGACGACGACAGCAGGGACCTCCGGCAGATCCACGGAGTCCCTGCTAGCTGGTTCAATGTCGTCAGTCTCCACGCAGGTCGAGTCGTCTGGGCGTCTCTCAGACAACTTCGACCCGCCGGCTATGACTATAGACGGCTGAGCCACACGGGGAGGGGTGACCGGTCGATCAACGGTCACCCCCTTCTGCTTCTTCCATTTAGCCCGTCTGGCGGCGTCCCTTCTTTTTCTAGTAGGCGTCTTCTTCTTGGGAGGCCCCTTCCCAACATTCATGGAACAGGAGGCAGTCTTGGAGTTGGTGTCCCGGGTCTGTGATTTCTGGTTTCCTCCAGCATCTTCAGTCCTGAACTCCAGGCAAAGAGTCAGATATCCCCGGCTAGACTGGAGAGACCAGTTAGCGATGTCCAATATCCGACTTCTTTGCACTGCGGCCAACACGGCGTCTGGGATTAAATCCATAAGCCTAATCCAAAACCGTCTCACTGGCGTTAAGCACGAGGGCAGCTGCACCCGGAGGCGCGGCCACACGACTCACCCGTGCTCAACGCTCTGACCGAAGAGGAACTAATAAGGATCGAAGCAATCACGACCGTTTCGCTCCACTCTCAGGCCAGAGCTGTAAAGTACAACCTACAAGTTACATTATAAATACCGGTACAAATACTATAAGGACTGATACAATTTCATTATATTCATCGATGTGCGGCTATGAGTTGAGAATCATGTCGCAAGTCATCGCTCAGTTTAATACGGAGTCTGCTATTGTTTTGAATGTTTCTATCGAACTGTCTGCGACGCACTGATAGTGTCGTGATATGCACTCGGAGTCCACTATTAACCGACTATAGTAACAACAACAACAACAACAACAGCAACATTGTAAAATGAACTGACGCCGTGACGGATGAAAACGAATCCAATTCCACTCAATCACTGAATCACTGAATCAGTCACAAGCTGTTATTACAATGCTTTGACTTTGTTCACTACAATTATACACGGATCGATGGCGATGTGTGACCATGAGAACCGTGTTCATTCAATTCAATTCAATTAAGTTTATTCAGATCGTCAATATAGACATTACAGAAGAGTTGTATACATAAATACAATGTATATATATACAGAAATGCCCAAAGAAACCGACCACACAACCACAGCAGAACCATGGGCAGCCCCTCAGGACCCAGTCGGAAATACGGCCCGCCACCATCCATCGGAAAGCTCTCGGCGATAGCTTTCCGGTGAATGGCAACAAGCCACACCCCGACCAAATCCCGAAAAACAACCCACCATCCCGCCCCGGTCAGGTGGTCAATCACTTTGGTAATCACTGTACGGTCATTACAGGTATACATGTAGAAATGGGGTGGACGATATTCTTTACCTACACTGTTTAAGTTCGACAGGCTGCTGGTAGTAAGCCTCAGGGGGACCTAAATATCTCAAGGACGTTCCTAATAAATACTGACAAGTTTTTAACTGTCTTATGATTTCGGGAGTTAAATAGAGCGGCTAATTTATAAGTGTTTGGTCTCTGATAGAAGTAGGGTTTTAGATATGTTATTCCTAATTCGCTAAGTTCCCTACACTTCAGTACCATGTGATATTCATCGCCGATTTCGAAATTACATAGAGTGCATATTCTGTCGGAATAATCGGTATTCGTCCAAGCACCGAGTTCTATAGGGAGTTTGTGGTTTCTAGTACGGAAAGCTAAAGTGTTTTGAACTGCTCTATTGTCATCAAGGGATAGATAATTCTCTCGTTAAAAATTTGACATTATAATCCGATAAAATGCGAATTTGCTTGATTTAGATATTGTTGCCCACCATTCTTGAATGTATATGTCACGTAGCTTACCGGAAGTTGTGCGATTGAAGCTTTTCAAGCTTGGTACGTGTTGGTTGGTCCAGACACTACTCATACCTAGTGTCGCAATGTCATCGCCCAGTTATCACGGATTCTGCTATAACTGCATGTTGTGAATGTTTGGAACAATCCAACTAGCTGTGTCTGTTACTGATAGTGTACTGATACATGTATACCCATGTGATGTGCACAAAATACTATGCATCGCTACATGAAGTGCACATAGCCACACACGTTTCGATGAAAATTTAAAGATTATGATGCAATTGCATCAGTCCTTATAATATTTGTACCGGTATATTTGTAAAGTAATTTGTAAGTTGTACTTTACAGATGTAGTCAACAAACCTGTGACTGATCACCAATGACATCAAGTCACGATTTTGAAAAGAGGCAGTTTTATCGGGTTTTGATTATTCATGAGTGAATCTTGTTGTTGATTATATTGAATTGAATTGAATATATCGTTATTCATTTGACATGTGTATTAACAGAAATATTCTTACAGTAGTAATATACAGTTCAATATAAATAGCAACGGCATCCTGGGCTTATAAGTCACAATCGAAAAGAAAAAGAAAACAGTTACGCATTACTGTTCGCATATATACTCTCTCGTTCACTCTCTCGTTCACTCTCTCGATCACTCCCTCTCTCGCAATCTCTCCCTCCCTCGCTCTCTCTATCTCTCTCACTCTCTCTCCATCTCTTTCATCCTCTCTCTCCCTCACTCTCTCTCTCTCACACACACACACATACACCCCCACACACACACACCCACCCTCACACACACACCCCTGTTTGTATTACATACGTTGTGGGGACATTTCTTTAGAAATTCAAAAACAATACCGTAGTTGTGAGGACCTCGTTATTTCGTAAATATTACAAACTCGGAGGGTACCTTTAACGAAATAACGGCAATCTTTGTAACGCATGCGTAGTATCATTTCCGCCTAGTGCGGACGAAAAAATATCAAAAATTTCTAAAAATACAAATTTCCGTCGCCTTAAGGGAAAAAACTGTTAACATTGTGAGGACATTGTTTTACTATATGAATGTCCTCACAGAGATGGGTTAACACACTCACACACACACCCACACACACACACACACACACACACACACATCCTCACCCTCTCTCACACACACACAGTAGTGTCCAGTAGTGATTAGTGGTTGACATCAAAGCTCTTGTGAATTATTCTGTGCGTTTAATCTCTTGTGAAAGTATCTCCAGATCTGTGTTTTGAAACAGTCACAACACTATCATTGTCAAGACTAGAGCTCAACACCAATGCTCGAGTCGAGTTAAGTCCAATGGAAATATCAATGAGTATTAAATTTGTGTTGAGTTTTTTTGGTGTTGACTGTGAGATAAGCATGGGTCGTTGAACAATTTTGTCAACATGAGAAGACACATTATATTTTTTCTTGAAGGAGTCTTTACTTCCCCTTTGGTTGTGATAAAGACAATATAAATTTGTTTTAACCCCAGCCGTTTCGAGTTCGTTTTCCTTGCTAAAATGTGATTGTGAAAAATGGATATCAAATTCGTCGCAATTATGTACGCAATTTATTAACATCGTCCACTATATTCGATTCCAGCTTCGCTAATATCGCTGAAATCGAATTCAGTGCCCTCGGTTAAGAGATTTCGTATATAATTAAATGGACTCATTATATGTATTCTCTATATAATATAACTAGCTGAAACAGGCTCCATCTATTTGGGAGCATTTATTTAGCGTCGGAGGGGCCTGCGGTCCCTGTGTGAGCGTCGTGCACATCTTGACCTAAATATCCACATATGATCATATTCGACTTATTAGATTCTGAAATAAGCCAAGCCCATAGTGGACTTATGCAGTAATGTTGTTGCATGGCCCGGGCCACAGTTAAAACACATATATAAAGAGCGTACATCTGGTCTGAAAATAGGTTCACATTGAACCTAAATATTCACATTTATTTGATTCTTAAATAAGCCCATAGTGAGCTTATTTTAACTTGTGTGTATTTTTATTTATTTAATTAAATGTTTTAAATCAGAATTTTGGTTCTGGGGGTCTGGGCGAAAAATCTGAACAGACAGACAGACGGACAGACAGATCCTACTCTTTTATTTATATTCAAAACCCGACAAAACTGCCTCTATTCAAAGTCGATATCTCACCACCCACACACCAATAGTACATTATATATGGTGTCGAATCGTTAAAACTGAAATATTTTCTCAAAATCCGATATCTCATTAAATCAGACACCATGCAGTTCATTCATACTCTGGTCACCAAAGCATTTTTTTTATTGAACCAGTATAAGTGGTGAGCAAGAGTGACCGACATAAATTACTGTGTCGTATCACGGCTCCTGTGTATTATATCGACGATGGCCCATTATTTCACTTCCAAGAATCGAGTAATTTAGAGGTAAAGTAATTAGATAATTAAGAGTGAAAAGCATGACGTACGGCAACATCATGATGTCTGCCTCCGATTCGTCACGAATATCCTCCGGCTAACAACGTTATCATTGAGGCGATCTACAATGCATATGTCAGCTTTACGTACTTTACAGTCTCACTGTATATACTACAATTTATGTGGATCAGTAAGACGTTTGGCCGAATCCATCTCGTTACAATAAGATAGGATCTGCCAGTAATTAGACAAATAAAGCTTAATTGAGCTTAAAGGTAGACGTTAAAGGTGTATACATGGTTCGATGCTAAAAATTTTGTACGGAACTTATTTACTTTGTATTTAGTTTCTAGTGTATACAAAATTATTATGTTAACTTTTCAAAAACAAAACGATATTCTTGTGTACTTATAGGTCTAGTTTATATGTCAAATTGTGTTTGCAACATTGTTAGTTACATTATATTTGTTATGTTGTTGTTGTTGTTGTAACTGAATGTCTGGTACCCTGAATACATCTTTAAACAAGCATTATAATTATAATTATATATCTTTAATTGTCCTCCATATGTGAAGAGTTATTGAATACAGAACATATACACACAGAAACATTGACACAAATATGTCAACATATATACAAGTACAAGTTTATACAAAACAAAGTTACATCACAAGGAATGGAATAACATACAGTCACTACTCATTCGTGTATTATGCATTTAGGCGCACGTACACAAGTCCACCCATACCAACATATGCACCCTCTCTCTCTCTCAGTTTCTCCCTTCTCATTCGATCTATCTCTCTCTCTCTATCTCTATCTCGGTGATATCTCTCCCTCTTTATTTTGCTCTCTCTCGCAATCACTCTCGAGTCTCTGTCGCACACGCATCCACACTCTTTAACATATAAACATATTTAAAAGTATTTCAATATGCCTTGTCGATTACAGTCATAACATTGTTAGTTACATTATATTTGTTATGTTGTTGTTGTTGTTGTTGTTGTTGTAACTGAATGTTTGGTACCCTGAATACATCTTTAAACAAGCATTATAATTATATTATATGTCCAAACGTTGCGTATCAATGATTTGTTGTGACCACCAATGGTTTGACACATAAGTGGAAATATTGTATCACAAAACATCAACTTCGGTGATAGCAGATCAGGTCATTCTTATAGGATTACATATAAATAAATACTTAATCGGAGTGATGATTATATATTGTTTAGTAGTATAAGAGTCCTAACAACTGAACACAATAAGTTTCGGAGACCCCAACGCATCCTACTAAATTAATACAGACCCATTCGATGCGAATGTAATAGAGTCCTGTCCTATTGCCAGTGACGGTTTTTCTCCAAATTTATTTGTTTAGTTTGCATTTCTGTATATTGTGCTTCAATCTTCTGTGTTTCTAACATTTCTAATATTTGTTTGGAGAGGAGCAACTGTAAGATTTGTAACTTGTGCTCCGATCTCGTAAGCTGAATTTAGCTTAATAAATATTTTTAAACTATAGCGTAATTCTGCTTGATTTCAGGTTACAGAACACCAATTATTCTCCATAGGCGACAGTGTTAACGTCCGGGGGGCTAAGCTCGATTCCTTGTGAATTCAGGAACTTTCTAACCTAGTCAATTTTGAAGAATGGCCCTTCGGACCTAATTTTACCCAAAAAAAATTATAGGTACGTGTTGGTTTTCCACCTTTAAATTTACCGCTTTTTATACTGCCCTAATTTCGCAGAAAAATTCATCACCAAATTTTCAAACATACCCCCATTAAATGCCAGGTTAATTATTTCACCCACTCTGTATTAATATTCATCTAGGTATAATATTTCCATGGTGGCTTTGATTTTTTCTTGTTTTTGCATTAATTTTATCCCTAAATAATCAACCATTCAGCTGCCAGATGTGATTTTATGCTGACCTGAGTGTGGGTGACAGCACACCAAGGGGGATAATTTTTTATAATTGGTGTACTATAACCTATAGTGAGATAATAAAGTAGTCCAAACGATATTAAAATGTGGCCATTTATATACCGACGTCAAAATAAAGAACTTTGATTCGAAACATGTCTGTGTTCTTACTTCAGTAACCCTCTTCTGCCACCACCCATATCTAAATGTGCTAAAACAATTATCTTGATTTGAATGTGATTTTTTCTCACTAAAGCCGCATTCTGGCAAAGTAAACAATGACGACGTACATACATGTGGACGATCTGATACTTGACCAATGAAAAACATAATACAGGAACATATTCGATGGAGGCAATAAACTGGTGTTATCGACTGTGGGTGATATATGTTCAACTCGATTGGTGGTCATCGGTATCCGTTAAATAATCTCTATAATGGACACGCTGGTAACCGTTCACGCACTTGAGTTATGATTCATCAATATTATCGCCTGTTTCAACAATTGACTTCGTAATTCCATTTTGGATTGTTTGACATAATCGCTGAACTATTATATGGATATACTGTATGTGGGGACGTATATCTTTTGAGGGTTTCCGCTGACGGATGTCCATGGATTTCCTGCTGAACCCCCTCTTGAACCGGGCCAAGCTCCCAAGATCACATAATTCAATTTGAACACATCCCAACGCCTTTGAATTTCCCATCTGGTACCTCACATGCCTTGAATTTTGACTGGACACCGGACCGGAGAGGGAGGGTCCTAGAAGAAATTCCAAACCAATATTTTGACCAAAGTAGGAAGAAATACAAATGTTGGTAAAAACCACTAATTCCATATACATTAATTGTTGAAAAATCAGACTACTAGAACAATTTCAAACCATTGTTGGTGTGAAATTTCGAACTAATATTGTTTCCAACTGGTGAAAACTTTGACCATAGTTGGCGGGGGTCTCATGTCCTCACATGCACCCATGTAAGTTCGGTAACGTAATATACACCACAGCCCCATGAACCAAGCAACATTCCCTAGAAAACTTCATATGGGGTCTCAATGGGGGTGGGGTCACAAAACCATAATAACTTTTGTCATCCCACATATGCACGTACTATGAAATTATAACATTTCCAAATTTCCAAATAACGTGACCACTATCTCATTATGTAGAAGATCTTTATGCATGAGATCAGCAACGTTGCTACAGGTCGGTGGGTGCCTCATCCCACCCGATTTCGGTAATACATGTCAACAGTTTCATAAAGCTATGAAATGCCAAAATGGACTATAGGTTGTTTACCGGACGCAATTCACTTGAACCAGCAAGACTAATACTGTTCTGATTGAGCTCAATCAACGCCGTCAAAACCGCCGCGTTCTCACGGGCGTAATCTTTGCAGCAAGAAAATATCAGAGTGCAATTGTACCTGATATTTTCTTGCAGATATTTTCTTGCAGCTACATATGAACGCGCCATTACAGATGATCAGCAAATTGGGGGGGGGTGTACAAATTTGGGATTTTTTTTTTGCAGGTTTAGTGGTGGGCCAGAAATGCCAGATGCAAAAAACCTTCCTGCAAATTTGTTACACCCCCGACCTGATTGCACGACATCGTGTGCGATTTCCCCATTGGCGGCTTTCCATTAGTTTCCATGGTGTAAGAGAGATACTCTATTACTCCATATCAACGGAGATTAATTTCTATGAATTCGTGCCTACGATATGGACTCGCTGTTTCGCCATACAATATACAGTGGTTTACACGCGCATCCGTGTGGCATGAACGAAATTCCATACTATAATGCCTCGTCTGGTTGCACCATACTATGATGCCTCGTCTGGTTGCACCATACTATAATGCCTCATCTGGTTACACCATACTATAATGCATCGTCTGGTTGCACCATACTATAATGCCTCGTCTGGCTGCACCATACTATAATGCCTCGTCTGGTTGTACCATACTGTAATGTCTCGTCTGGTTGCACCATGCTATAATGCATCGTCTGGTTGCACCATGCTATAATGCCTCGTCTGGTTGCACCATACTATAATGCCTCGTCTGGTTACACCATACTATAATGCCTCATCTGGTTACACCATACTATAATGCCTCGTCTGGTTGCACCATACTATAATGCCTCGTCTGGTTGCACCGTACTATAATACCTTGTCTGGTTGTACCATTGTTGGCTACATGTGTATGCGTTACGTCTCCAATTTATATCACAATGTGCAGAGTTTCTCCATGAGAATTAAAGATGTCCCCTTTGGACACAACCCTGCGTGCCCGCTTGACTTTATGGCGCTTCGTGTTGATGTAAACTGGTGGTTTCCCGTTCAACAGAACGACGTCTTAAGTGTCACATACATCAGTCTATAGTAAATATAAGCATTACGCGGCCGATTTATTGTCAACAGTTACTATATACATTTTGAGATGTGTGGTGGCTAACTATAGTACAGAGCGGTTAAGTGTGTACGCGAGGGGGATTCACCAACTACATTGATTTGACAGACAATATGAAAGCTTCAATATATCACACAGAGTGCATTCACGCAATTGGACGGTGGTCCGACCAATGAGGCGCTGGTTATTGTAGACTCATGTGAACCTATACAATACAGCAACAATGTACCTGTCGTCCTCGTCTTGGATCGTCTAACGTTGTCAGACATGGTTTTAAATAATCAACAATGGTTGTGGCATGCTATTGTAAATGAAGCTACAATACAAGGACGCTACTTGCCATTCATTATCACATGCCTTTCCAGCAAGGCGTATATAGTCGTGACTCACAATTGAACTCAAAATCCTTCATCTGTATGTGCATTGCATAGGTATACACAGTCTTATTGTAATTCAGACTCTATCTCAACGATCGATTAAATAGATTGAGTCGCGGACTTATCGGGACCGGTTTATCACAATTGAATCGCGAACAGTTTACCTTCCCGTTACTTAATTTAAAGTAGACAAGATTTGTTAGTTAAACACATTTTTATTGGTTAGGTTAAACATATTTCATTGCCAATGCAAAAGTATACGACAGAAGGGATTGGGGCACAAGAGCTAACCACTTAGATGGATCATTCTCATTTAACAGGCACAAGTAGTGAAGCCAATACCTTGCATTTTAAACAAGACCATGGCTGGATTTGTTTGTAAAGGTTAGGTACAACGAATATCTAAGAAAAAATATACCCCTTTGTCTGACACGCAATGGAAGCCTGGTACTTACAATATACAGAATCGATATCTACGTTACTGAAGCCAGAGCTCTCTTAAGAAGTTATACAGCTCGTTGCTAAGTTGTTATTTACGTAATATGGATAAATAAGTCCATGCTTGTTTTATTTTTCAAGCAATTTGGCTGATGTGATTCCAAACACAAGAGTGTAAAGTTGTCGATACACACGTTACCATACCCTTACACTCCATATTGCCATAATTTAGTATTTGGTCATTGCAAATTTATTAAAAGCACTCACAATAAACGAAGCAGATGGACCACTGGTGATATTTTATATAATACAGTATTTGTCGGGTCCAAGGAAAGGGTGTTTTCCAAAGTTTTGAAGATATATCTGAAAAAGTACAGCGTGTGAAAGTACGCATGCATAATGTAATTAGTCTATGACAAATTCCAATGTTTCCATGATTTTCCACGAGAACATAGCTAGGCCAGGGCAGTTTTCTATAACATTCCACGAGCACATGGATGTATATAGGTAGTCATTGTTCACATGTTTCAAGGCCATTGGATCCAAAATGGCCGCCAAAGTTGAATATCTGACCTGCTAAATGCACTTAGGAGTTTATGAGGTATTAAGTCGTGCGATATGTGATTCTATTGATAATTAAGTACTCCTTATTTATAGGTATGAATAAATTTCATATTTTCAAAATGGCCGCCAGAAATGGAAAATATGAAGCTTTTTCACTGATATATTCTAGATCAGTTTCTATACTGTTTGAGGATTGTGACCTTATTTTTATATTTTTATATTAACTGATCATTGGAGTAATGAAAAAAAGCAATCCTTGGGGTCCTAGCCCCTTCCGATCCCGCACAATCTTGATTTTACAGAACGCAGTATAAACTTTTACAACAAAATCACAATCGGGTTTCTAGTCATATTTATTCAATGGATGAGCAGAATTGCGCAATGTAAGTGAGGCATACCATTACCCAAGGATATTTCGTGATTATATAATTTATTAAATGTCGCAATTAATCTTACCATGAAATATGCTATTTAATATTAGGCATATACAATATGTATGACTCTGAAAGATATAATGCCACATAGGGTAAAATTGGAACTCCACGTCCAAGATGGCCATCAAAATGGCAGCTGACAGAGGAATTTGACGTTTTTTTCCACTAAATATTCTAGATCAGGTTCTGATGTACGGAACTGGTTCGGAAATGTGACTTTATTTTGTATTGTCCGTGTTGAGTGATCATTGAAGCAATGAAATATGCCATTCGTGTGATCCCAGTCCCTTCCGACCCCTCAATAATTCGATTATACAGAACTCGGTATGAACTTTTACCAAAATCACATTAAGATTCTGGTCATATTTTAACAAGAAATTGACAGAACTGTGCAAATTAAGTGAGGCATACACTTGCTTATAAATATTTGAACGCAATGGAAAAAAAAATTGTCACTTGGTCTGAAAATGGCTGCCAAAATGGTGGCCAAAACGTGGTAAATGGTAAATATTTGCCCAGCATGCCATGTAATCGCTTTCAAGTTGTGATTGACGAATACAATTGGCTATGCTATCTCATACATTAAATTCTAACATTTCTGATGCACGTTGGTTAAGTGTTATTAATGTAACCACTGACATTACCATAATTATATCACAAACTTGACATCAAAATCGGCAATAATTAACTTTTCAGGTTTGGACCACTTATTGAAGTAAATGGACCTATCCTTGCTATCAAAGATGTTTATTATTTTGTATATGTCTTGAATGCGTCACACTAACGTGTTTTTGACTAAATTACTCAAGGTGGCTTCCAAAATGGGAACCATATTTGGTAAAAAAAAAGAAGTAGTTTTTTGCACAGCAGTATTCTCTGTTCCAAATTAGCAAATTGTAACTCACTTGGTTAATAACCATGTTACTTAATCGACTGACTGGTACATGTTTCATTCTCGTTGTCCCTGTACCTTCTGAGGCATGACAAATTCATTTTAAATGATGTAATGTAGTATGGAATTTTGCCAAAAATGTCTTTTCTGAACGAAAATGGGCAGAACATATAAACGGAACTGATTGAAACCATATGTGGCCACTCTCGACCATCAGCATAAAAATCAACTTAGTATATGGTGTATGTCAAAATGGCAGACAGGGAGTGAATGTGTGGTCATAGATGAGGTGAATAGTTATACAGGGAGTTATTGTAAGCTAATGAATGTGCGAATGAGTATCATATATGGTGATGGCGTGGTGTGTCCATGGTGAGATGTATATGTATACAAGGAGTGACTGTATAGTCATTTGTGAGGTGAATAGCCATACAAGGATTATTTGTATGGTTATTGAAGTGGTGTGTGAGTATAATAATAATAGCTGTATGTTCACCTGTGTGTTGTTTATATATATATAGAGGAGTGACTGTATGGCATTTGTGGGATATACATGCGTACCTTGGGTGACTATTGTCATGGATGGGTGTATATGTATACATGTGTTGGCTGTATGATCATGTGTGGGACTGTGGGTGTGCGAATAAATAGGGAGTGGTTGTATGCTTATGTGCAATGTATATATGTGTACATGGAATGATTGTACGGTCACGATTGTTGAAGTATACAATCATGCATACTTGGAGTTTAGCTGGATGGCGACGTGTGGGTATATATGAAGTGCCCTTGAGGTCATGCTTGTATATGCATATGATGTATATGCATCCATGCCATGGCTGTATTGTCATTAGTGGATGTATGGGTATACAGATAGTAGCTGTATGCTCATGGATGGGGTGTGTGAGTATACATCGAGTGGTTGAATTGTCATGGGCGAGGTGAATATGCAAATTTGGAGTGTACGAATGGTCGTGTGGAGTATTGGTATATCCATTGGTGATGTGTATATGTATACCTGGATTGAATATATAGTCATGAGTGGGGTGTGTATGTATATCTTGAGTGAGTATATGGTCATGGGTGTGAAGAAAAGTGACTTTGTTGCCATTGGTGGGGTACTGCACATTGTATTGCTTTTTTTGGTCTGTATGGTCAATGATGAGGTGTCGATGTATACCTGGAGTGATTCTATAATAGGCATTGGTGGGGTGTGTATGTACATTGTATACATTAATTTGCTATATGGCCACGGGCGTGGCCAATATGTACAGGGAGTGATCATATGGTCAATGGTGAGGTAAATTGGTAGACAAGGAATGTGAGTGTTGTGCGGCCATTTGCGAGGTGTATATGCATACCATGAGTTAATCTACGGTTATGTTTGCAGTATATATATATATATCATGAGTGGATATATGGCCATACGTGTGGCAAATATATATACAGGGAGTGATTGTTTATCCAATGGTGAGGCGAATATGTATATACATTACAAGAAGTGATTGTATAATCACGATGACTATATTGCCATGGGTTGAAGTGTAGGAGTATACCTGGTGTACCTGAATGGTTGACTCCTGGCTGTATAGTCATGTGTGTGGTTTACGGGTAAACACAAGTGATGTTGTATGGTCATGTTTGATGTGTATATGTAGAAAGCGAGTGGCTACATGGTCAATTGTGTGGTGTTCGTGTATATATAACATGATCGTAAGGTTATGTGTGAGTTGTGCAGTTGGATCTTTGGTGGTTATCACTTTCCATAATAACAAGTATATGTTAATCGATTGGGAGATAATGTCAGAGAGTTCTTCACCTTGGTGGCCTTTTATATACACAATGGATGAAACGGTTTTCCTAGTCAATAAATATTGATGCCAATGGCCCAGAATTTGATGTTTTAAGCAGTTTTTAGCTCACCTGAGACGAAGTCTCCAGTGGAGCTATAGTCATCACTCCTCGCCCGTCCATCCGTCCATCCGCCCGTCGTACCGTCCATCCGTCCGTCCGTCAAGAATTCTTTAAACGTCTTCTCCTCTGGAACCATAAGACCGAATGGGTTCATGTTTGGTGTGGATATTCACATTCAGATTTGTTCAAATGAGGTCACTGGGTCAAATAGTTGCGAAGGCAGGGGCATATAATTCTTTCCCTCCATAGTAATTCTTTTAAACATCTTCTTCTCAAATACCATCAGGCCAAATGGGTTCATATTTGGTATGAAGGATCCTTGGATGACTGGTGTTCAGATTTGTTCAAATGAAGCCACTGGGTCAAATGTGGGCGGGGCCAGGGACATAACTCCAAAAAAAAAAAATTTTTTTTTTATTTAACTCCATGGTCAATCTATGATATATTTTGAAAGATCTGTGTGTGTATGTGTTTGTTTGTGTGTGTGTTTGTTTGTGTGTGTGTTTGAAATCGATGGACTCCAAAACGACTAAGCCAATTTCGATGAAATTTGGTATTTTAGGGTATTTTCGGCCGGAGACGAACATAGGCATATTTATTTGTCCGTGCGAGGTCAACTTTTCACGTGCGGAGGTCAAATCTATTTTTACGCCGTTTTTGCGCTAATATATTTCAGTTCGGTGCTCACAAATCGATTCGATATAGCGCGAATAATAAATTGCCAGTCATATAATTTGCACGGTTAGAATCTGTGTGGCTTCATCTTTCCAACGATATATAATATGTATGTATCCGTTTTAGATATCTGCCTCAATTATTAGGTACAAGTGGTACAATGCTTTTATCGGGATAAAATCAATGCGTAATTTCTATGACGTCGTCAGAGGTCATAAAGTTAGATTACGTTAACTCTCACCCTGCCGATGCATTTGACTGTGTCGCGTTAACTCATCACCGGCCGAGGTATCCGCAAATGACATTGGGCTATATATCTCGGAAACGGGTGTAGCTATCGACTTGAAATTTGGTATGTGAATGTATCTTGCCCCGGATACGAATTTTATCGGGTCGCCGAGCACGTGCGACGCCAGCTTCGCGCATGCGCAGACGAGATCTCGAAAACGGGTTGAGATATTGACTTTAAATTTGGTATGTGAATGTATCTTGCCCCGGATACGAATTTTATCGGGTCGCCGAGCACGTGCGACACCAGCTTCGCGCATGCGCAGACCAGATCTATGAAACGGGTGGAGCAATCGACTTGAAATTTGGTTTTTTAATAGCCCGGACGAAGTCGGGTCACCTTCTAGTTATATATATACTAGCAGATTAGCCCGCCACTGGCGGCGATCGTCAGAAACATGACATTTTTTAATTATTTTAATTAATTTTTGTAATTAATTTTTGTAATTAATTTTGTAATTAAATTTTTTGTTTTTCAATGAGTTAATTGTGCCTTTTTAATTTTTTAATTTAAGTTTTTGTTTTTCAATTTTACCCGATTATTTGGTTTTTTGTATTTAATTTTTTGTTTTCAATTTTACCCGATTTGATCACTGCGGATATCTTTAACTATCAACGCTATTAACCCCGAAGTGCCGTTTTTTGTGACTGAGAGTGGGTGCTCTGAGCTTCTCCAAAACGACGACCATTCCCGTGGATTTTACCCTTAGATGGGAAGTTTGGTCTCGATCGGTGCAGCCGTTTTCGATTCTATAAAGGATATACATACACATATATATATATTTATATACGTAGTTCTCAAAATATATAGTAGATTAGGTTAGCCCGCCACTGGCGGCGTTCGTCAGAAACATGACATTTTTTTGGCTTTTCAATGAGTTAATTGTGCCTTTTTAATCAAGAGAAATTATGGTACCCGTCCCTAAAAGATTTAAGGTACATGGGGCGGAAAGAACTGACCCGATGAAAAATTGTTTAATCAAGAGGAATTATGATACCCGTCCCTGAAAGAGGTATGCCAACGATATCGTTGTTGTTGGCATTCATGGCTTGTGGCCACCCGAAAATTCTCACATTGCTGTAAATAGAAAATAGCATTGTATTTTTCTCACCAACAAAGTCGTTGTTGTTGGCATTCACGGCTTGGCGAAGTTGGTATTCACGGCTTTAGCAGCCATATAAGCTGCGTTCTCGCCAACGTCGTTGTTGTTGGCATTCACGGCTTGGCGAGTCCAACTTTGTCTTTGTTGTTGGTATTCACGGCTTGAGGCAGTGGAAGTCCCGTCAGATTCTGGGACGTATCACAGTGCCTCGTATTTACTAAATTTTAGCAGCCATATAAGGTGCGTGAGTTAGCTCGAATTGAGGGGTGTAATACAGATATAAAAAATGTAGAGTTACGCCTCTTGGATCGCGAGCGAATCGTTAGCGAAACCCATCGTATCGAAACGAATGTCGAACTTTTAAGGACCAAGGCGTGCTCAGAGCTTGTCCAAAATGCGACGTCGACGATCCCCGTGTGTTTTTACACTTATATACGATCCGCGCAGCCGTTTTCGATTCTATGAAGTACCCACACACATATATATATACACACACACATATATATATATACGTAGTTCATAAAATGTATATATAGACTAGCAGGTTAGCCCGCCTTCTGGCGGCGTTGGTCCGAAATATGGCATTTTTTTTGGCTTTTCAATGAGTTAATTGTGACTTTTTAATCAAGACAAATGATGGTACCTGTCCCTAAAAGAGGTATGATTTAAGGTACAAACTGACCCGATGAAATTTTCCCCCGTTCCTATGAACGACAGACATAAGAATCACACAACACGCATTATTTAATGAGTTAATTCTGTCTTTTTAATCAAGAGGAATTATGATACCCGTCCCTAAAAGAGGTATCCCAACGATGTCGTTGTTGTTGGCATTCACGGCTTGGGGCAACACGCATTTTTGAATGAGTTAATTCTGTCTTTTTAATCAAGAGGAATTATGATACCAGTCCCTAAAAGAGGTATGCCAACGATGTCGTTGTTGTTGGCATTCACGGCTTGGTGGCCACCCGAAAATTCTCGCCCGAAGATTCTCACATTGCTGTAAAGAGAAAGTTATCATTGTGTGGATTTAGAAATTTGAACTAATTATTTTCTCGCCGACAATGTCGTTGTTGTTGGCATTCACGGCTTGTGATTGACCCCCACCTTTACGAGATACCCGTCCCTAAAAGAGGTATGCCAACGATGTCGTTGTTGTTGGCATTCACGGCTTGGGGCCACCCGAAAATTATCACATTGCCGTGAAGAGAAAATAGCATTGTGTGTTTTCTAGACAACAAAGTCGTTGTTGTTGGCATTCACGGCTTGGCGAGTCCAACAATGTCGTTGTTGTTGACATTCACGGCTTGAGGCAGTGGAAGTCCCGTCAAATTCTGGGACGTATCACAGTGCCTCGTATTTACTAAATTTTAGCATGCGTTCTCGCCAACGTCGTTGTTGTTGGCATTCACGGCTTGGCGAGTCCAACAATGTCGTTGTTGTTGGTATTCACGGCTTGAGGCAGTGGACGTCCCGTCAGATTCTGGGACGTATCACATTGCCTCGTATTTACAAAATTTTAGCAGCCATCACACAACTCGTGCGTGAGTTAGCACGAATTGAGGGGTGTAAGTTTAGAGCTTGTTTTTATGAATGTATCGAAAATAGACTTTTCAGCCGTAACAAGAAATGTATATTCTATATTTTGGAAGGTATTAGCAAGTTTAGGCTCAACGGGTTTAGCTGTTTGAAGTGAATATGGATATAAAAATATACAAATACAGATATAAAAAATGTAGAGTTACACCTCTTGGATCGCGAGCGAATCGATAGCGAAACCCATCGCATCGAAACGAATGTCGCACTTTAAGGGTCAAGGAGTGCTCAGAGCTTGTCCGACGTGGACGATCCCCGTGTGTTTTTACACTTATATACGAAATTTGAGCTCGATACGCGCTGCCGTTTTCGATTCTATGAAGTACCCACACACACATATATATATACACACACATATATATATACACACACACACATATATATATATATACGTAGTTATCAAAATATATAGGACTAGCAGGTTAGCCCGCCACTGGCGGCGTTGGTCAGAAACATGACGTTTTTTTTGGCTTTTCAACGAGTTAATTGTGCCTTTTTAATCAAGAGAAATTATGGTACCCGTCCCTAAAAGATTTAAGGTACATCGGGCGGAAAGAACTGAACCAATGAAAAATTGTTGAGCCCGACGTTCTCCGGGCTATTCAAAACCCAAATTTCAAGTCGGTAGCTCCACCCGTTTCCGAGATCTGGTCTGTGCATACGCGAAGCTGGCGGCACACGGGCTCGGCGACCCGATAAAATTCGTATCCGGGGCAAGATACATTCACATACCAAATGTCAAGTCGATAGCTCCATCCGTTTCCGAGATCTCGTCTGCGCATGCGCTGCACGGGCGTCGCACGGGTTCGCCAATACGACAACGACGACCACCTGGTCAAACTACACTCACGTACCAAGTTTCGTCCCGATCGGTCGAGGTGTTGGTATCTGATGCAAAAGACGAAATTGTGAGTGTTGGTTTGTAACCGGGATTTCTGAGAAGCATTATGCCTATATCCACACTAACTACCCCACCCTAAGGCCTGACCTAAGTGTCATACATACTATAACAATGATGTTGTAAGAGTACTATGGCATCCAATAAATCTCCCCGCATAGGAAACCACTCAAAATTATTGTTCCCGTATATCTCTCTGCAGATGCTAATAACGTTGAATGGTAAACAGACGCTCTTTATAGCGATGAGTCAAAAACAAACGCTCATTAAATTATCACTTGATTAACCACCGCAGTGCCGTTTTTTTGTGACTGAGATTGGAGAACGGGTGCTCTGAGCTTCTCCAAAACGCGACGCCGACGGTGTCCGTGGGATTTTACCCTTAGATAGGAAGTTTGAGCTCAATCCGCTCAGCCGTTTTAGATTATATGAAGTACCCACACACACACACACATATATATAGTCTCAAATATATATAGTATAAGAAGAAGACTAGCAGGTTAGCCCGCCACCGGCGGCGTTTGTCCGAAACATGACATTTTTTTAATTATTTAAGCTACCAAATTTCAAGTCTGTAGCTCCACCCGTTTCCGAGATCTGGTCTGTGCATACGCGAAGCTGGCGGCACACGGGCTCGGCGACCCGATAAAATTCGTATCCGTGGCAAGATACATTCACATAGCAAATTTCAAGTCGATAGCTCCACCCGTTTCCGAGATCTCGTCTGCGCATGCGCTGCACGGGCGTTTGCACGGGCTCGCCAATACGACAACGACGACCACCTGGTCAAACTACACTCACGTACCAAGTTTCGTCCCGATCGGTCGAGGTGTTGGTATCTGATGCAAAAGACGAAATTGTGAGTGTTGGTTTGTAACTGGGATTTCTGATAAGCATTATGCCTATATCCACGCTAACTACCACCCCTAAGCCCTGACCTAAGTGTCATACATACTATAACAATGATGTTGTAAGAGTACTACGCATCCAATAAATCTCCCCGCATAGGAAACCACTCAAAATTATTGTTTCCGTATATCTCTCTGCAGATGCTAATAACGTTGAATGGTAAACGCTCATTAAATTATCACTTGATTAACCACCGCAGTGCCGTTTTTTGTGACTGAGATTGGAGGACGGGTGCTCTGAGCTTCTCCAAAACGCGACGCCGACGGTGTCCGTGGGATTTTACCCTTAGATAGGAAGTTTGAGCTCAATCCTCTCAGACGTTTTAGATTCTATGAAGTACCCACACACACACACACACATATATATATACGGAAGTCTCAAAATATATAGTAGTAGCAGGTTAGCCCGCCACCGGCAGCGCTTGTCCGAAACATGACATTTTAATATTATTTTAATGTTTTTTAAATGTAATATATTTTTTTCTGAATTTTTTCCGAAACATAACAGAAACATGACATTTTTTTAATTTTTTTGCTTTTATTTATATTTTTTTTTAATTTTAACATGACATTTTAATATTATTTTAATGTTTTATAAATGTAATATATTTGTTTTCTGAATTTTTTCCGAAACATAACAGAAAGATGACAATTTTTGTATTATTTGTTTTTATTTATTATTTTAAAAATTTTAATATTAATTTAATGTTTTAAAAAATTTAATTTATGTATTTTTTCAATTTTTTAATATTTACTTATTTTTTATAATTTAATTGTTTTTTTTTATTGTTAATTTTTTTTTGTTTCTGGCGGAAAAATGCGATGAATCCCCCTTCCTAGGAACTTTCAATGAGTTAATTCATGGTACCCGTCCTAAACATTTCGAGCGATAACGTTTTGTTGAATACCGTCGTGAAATCTCTCTGCATAATATTTCGAGCTATTTCGAGCGGGTCAATGAAATCCCCCTTCCTAGGAACGACTTTCAATGAGTTAATTCATGGTACCCGTCCTAAACATTTCGAGCGATAACGTTTTGTTGAATCCCGTAACGTTTTGTTGAATTGTAAACATGTCCCCCGTTCCTAGGAACGACAGGCAATCTCTCTGCATAATATTTCGAGCGATAACGTTCACGCTTGATGTCGAATCCGGTATTGCATTGAAAATAAACGCTTCTCTCTCTGCATAATATTTCGAGCGATAACATTGCATTGAATTGCCCGTCATACAGATAAGTAGATAGCGAAAACGACGCTCTTTATATAGACACTGCGGAAAACTGACGCTCTTTATATATCAACGCTATTAACTCCGAAGTGCCGATTGCGATACGAAATTGTGAGTGTTGGTTTGTAACCGGGATTTCTGAGAAGCATTATGCCTATAACTACCCCCCCCCCCTAAGCCCTGACCTAAGTGTCATACATACTATAACAATGATGTTGTAAGAGTATGGCATCCAATAAATCTCCCCGCATAGGAAATGCACTCAATTTTCCCGTATAACTCTGCAGATGCTAATAACGTTGAATGGGAAACAGACGCTCTTTATAGCGATGCGTCAAAAGCAAGTTTGAGCTCAATCAGTTCGAGTCTATGAAGGACACACACACATATGGTACCCGTTTCACGGTGAAGATCACCTAGGGCGGAAAAAGTGACCCGATCCGCATTCCTAGGAAGCCCTAAGTACGTAAGAATCACACAACACGCTCATGTCTGTATACTAACGCACACGCCCAGACCCAGACGTAAGAATCACATCACGCACACACGCTCTTTATCAACTACACTGCGGATAGGAACGCTCTTTAACTATCAACGCTATTAACCCCCGCCGTGTTTGCGGTGATTAAAAATGATTGGGAGTGGATAATGAGTGCTCAGAGCTTGTCCAATATGCGACGTGGACGATCCCCGTGGCTTGTTACCCTTATATACGAAATTTGAGATCAATCTGTACACGCGTTTTGGATTCCATGAAGTACCCACACACACACATATATACATATATATATACGGAGTTCTCAAAATATATAGTACTAGCAGGTTAGCCCGCCACCGGCGGCGTTTGTTCAAAACATGACATTTTTTAAAATTATTTTGTTTTTATTTATATTTTTAAAAATATATTTTAATATTAATTTAATGTTTTTTTAATTTAATTTATGTTTTTAATATTAATTTAATGTTTTTTAAATTTAATTTATGTTTTTAATATTAATTTAATGTTTTTTAAATTTAATTTATGTTTTTTTGAATTTTTTAATATTTATTTAATTATTAAATTAATTAAAAAAAAAATTATAATTTAATTTTTTTTTTTATGAAAAATCCCCCCTTCCTAGGAACGACAGACAACGCATTCTTTGTTTTTCAATGAGATAATTCATGGTACCCGTCCTAAACTTCCCCGTTATTTAACTCCCCGTGGCCATTGAGCAGCCCCTGACAGAGGTTGTCCACCCTTACGAGATGGTCAATAGAACTCGATGAAATCCCCCCTTCCTAGGAACGACAGACAACGCATTCTTTGTTTTCCTTTTTTTTTAACACTGATTCCCGGAAACGACTCACATAAGCATTCACGCTTGATGTCCAATCCGGTATTGCATTGAAAACAAACGCGATAACATTGCATTGAATTGCCCGTCATACAGATAAGTAGATAGCGAAAACGACGCTCTTTATATAGACACTTCGGAAAACTGACGCTCTTTAACTATCAACGCGATTAAACCCCGCCGTGCCTTTGCGGTGATTTTGAGAGTGGAGAACGCGTGCTCTGAGCTTCTCCAAAACGCCGCGACGACGATTCCCGTGGGTTTTTACATTTAGATGGGAAGTTTGAACTCAATCGAGCGAACCGTTTTCGATTCTATGAAGTACACATATATATATACGAAGTCTCAAAATATATAGTACTAGCAGGGTAGCCCGCCACCGGCGGCTTGTCCGAAACATGACATTTTTTGTTTTTCAATGAGTTAATTGTGACATTTGTTTATATTTTTTTTTAATTTTTAGCTCCACGCGTTTCAATAAGAAAAAATTGTACCCGGTAGCTCCACCCGTTTCCGAGATCTGGTCTGCGCATGCGCGAAGCTGGCGTCGCACGGGCTCGGCGACCCGATCAAATTTGTACCCGGCCCAAGATACATTCACATAGCAAATTTCAAGTCGATAGCTCCACCCGTTTCCGAGATCTCGTCTGCGCATGCGCTGCACGGGCGTCGCATGGGCTCGACGACCCGATAAAATTTGTACCCAGTGCAAGATACATTCACATAGCAAATTTCAGGTCGATAGCTCCACCCGTTTCCGAGATCTGCCTTTCTGCATAATATTTCGAGCGATAACATTGCATTGAAATGTCAGACTCCCATCGTGAACCTCAACACGAAGTAAACACGTGTTTCGAGCGATAACATTGCATTGAAATGACTCCCATCGTGAACCTCAAGACGACGTAAAACACGTGTTGCGTTCTAGGAAATGCACTCAATGCAGATGCTAATAACGTTGACTTCGTATATATATATATAACTAGAAGGTGACCCGACTTCGTCCGGGCTATTCAAAAACCAAATTTCAAGTCGATTGCTCCACCCGTTTCCTAGATCTGGTCTGCGCATGCGCGAAGCTGGTGTCGCACGTGCTCGGCGACCCGATAAAATTCGTATCCGGGGCAAGATACATTCACATACCAAATTTCAAGTCGATAGCTACACCCGTTTCCGAGATATATAGCCCAATGTCATTTGCGGATACCTCGGCCGGTGATGAGTTAACGCGACACAGTCAAATGCATCGGCAGGGTGAGAGTTAACGTAATCTAACTTTATGACCTCTGACGACGTCATAGAAATTACGCATTGATTTTATCCCGATAAAAGCATCGGACCACTTGTACCTAATAATTGAGGCAGATAACTAAAACGGATACATACATATTATATATCGTTGGAAAGAGGACACGCCACAGATTCTAACCGTGCAAATTATATGACTGGCAATTTATTATTCGCGCTATATCGAATCGATTTGTGAGCACCGAACTGAAATATATTAGCGCAAAAACGGCGTAAAAACAGATTTGACCTCCGCACGTGAAAAGTTGACCTCGCACGGACAAATAAATATGCCTATGTTCGTCTCCGGCCGAAAATACCCTAAAATACCAAATTTCATCGAAATTGGCTTAGTCGTTTTGGAGTCCATCGATTTCAAACACACACACAAACAAACAAACACACACACAAACAAACAGATCTTTCAAAATATATAATAGATGACGTTATTAACCCTGACCGTGCCGTTTGAGCTGATTTTTATGACTGGGAGTGGAGTACGGGTGCTCGGAGCTTCTGGAAAACGCGTGGACGACATCGTACGTGTTATTTTACCTTTAGATAGGAAGTTTGAGCTCAATCTGTCCAGCCGTTCCCGTCCTAATGTACTATTTCGAGCGATAACAATTGTCAGACTCCCATCGTGAACCTCAACACGAAGTAAACACATGTTTCGAGCGATAACATTGCATTGAAGTCAGACTCCCATCGTGGACCCCCAAGACGACGTAAACACGTGTTTGTTCCGGTATAACTTTGGAGACTCTGACTTCATATATATATATAATGACGTTATTAACCCCGGCCGTACCGTTTGAGCTGATTTCGATGACTGGGAGTGGATAAAGGGTGCTCAGAGCTTCTCGAAAACACGATTACGGCGGTGTCGGTGGGATTTTACACTTACATACGAAATTTGATCTCAATCTGTACACGCGTTTTGGATTCTATGAAGTACACACACACACACACACATACACACATATATACGAAGTCTCAAAATATATAGTATAGACTAGCAGGTTAGCCCGCCACCGGCGGCTTGTCCGAAACATGACATTTTTTTTAAATTTTTAGCTCCACGCGTTTCAATAAGAAAAAATTGTACCCGGTAGCTCCACCCGTTTCCGATATCTGGTCTGCGCATGCGCGAAGCTGGCATGGCACGGGCTCGGCGACCCAATAAAATGTGTACCCGGCGCAAGATACATTCACATAGCAATTTCAAGTCGATAGCTCCACCCGTTTCCGAGATCTCGTCTGCGCATGCGCTGCACGGGCGTCGCACGGGCTCGGCGACCCGATAAAATTTGTACCCGGCGCAAGATACATTCACATAGCAAATTTCAAGTTGATAGCTCCACCCGTTTCCGAGTTCTCGTCTGCGCATGCGCTGCACGGGCGTCGCACGGGCTCGGCGACCCGATAAAATTTGTACCCGGCGCAAGATACATTCACATAGCAAATTTCAAGTCGATAGCTCCACCCGTTTCCGAGATCTCGTCTGCGCATGCGCTGCACGGGCGTCGCACGGGCTCACCAATACGACAACGACCACCGCCTGGTCAAACTACACACACGTACCAAGTTTCGTCCCGATCGGTCGAGAATCGTTGATTTGTATGAAGTACAACACACACACAAACATAAATATATAAGAGAGATATGTAAATTAGATAGATTGTATCAAAATATATAGGAGAGATATGTAAATGATCTAAACACCATTACCGGTGTTTGTCAAAGTTTAGTGGGGTATATCAATACTCATTCACGATCATATCATTGAGGTCCGGAGGGTGTGGGCTATCTCTCGAATACACGGAGTTCTCAAAATATATAGTATAGATAGAAGATAGACTAGCCGATGAGCCCGACGTTGTCCGGGCTATTAAAAAACCAAATTTCAAGTCGATAGCTCCACCCGTTTCCGAGATCTGGTCTGCGCATGCGCGAAGCTGGCGTCGCACGGGCACGGCGACCCGATAAAATTCGTATCCGGGGCAAGATACATTCACATAGAAAATTTCAAGTTGATAGCTCCACCCGTTTCCGATATCTCGTCTGCGCATGCGCTGCACGGGCGTCGCACGGGGTCTCCAATACGACAACGACCGTGTCCGTGGGATTTTACCCCTAGATAGGAAGTTTGGTCTCGATCGGTGGAGAATCGTAGATTTGTATAAATGACAAACAGACAAACAGATAGATTGTATCAAAATATATAAGAGAGATATGTAAATTAGATAGATTGTATCAAAATATATAGGAGTGATATGTAAATTATCTACACACCATTACTGGTGTTTGTCAAAGTTTAGTGGGGTATATCAATAGTCATTCACGATCATATCATTGAGGTCCGGAGGATGTGGGTTATCTCTCGAATACAGATTGTATCAAAATATATAGGAGAGATAGATAAGAAGACTAGCAGGTTAGCCCACCACCGGCGGCGTTTGTCGGAAACATGACATTTTTTTAATTATTTTGTTGGTCAGAAACATGACATTTTTTAAATTATTTTGTTTTTATTTATTTGTTTTTTTTTATTTTTTAATATTAATTTAATGTTTTTTAAATTTAATATATTTTTTTTCTGAATATACTTTTTTATTTTAAATTGTTTTAATTAAATTTTTTGTTTCTGGCGGAAAAATTTACCCGATGAAATCCCCCCTTCCTAGGAACGACAGACAACGCATTCTTTGTTTTTTCTTTTTTTTTAACCTGCCCGTACCCGTCCTAATGTCGTGAAATCTCTCTGCATAATATTTCGAGAGATAACATTGCATTGAATTGAAAACAAACACTTCCCGTCGTGAAATCTCTCTACGATAACATTGCATTGAATTGAAAACAAACGCTTCCCGTCGTGAAATGTCTCTGCATAATATTTCGAGCGACAGGCTACAGACTCCCGTCATACTGATAAGTAGATAGCGAAACGAAATTTACCCGTAGAAATCCCCCTTCCTATGAACGACAGAAAACGCTCGAGCGATAACATTGCATTGAATTGAAAACAAACGCTTCCCGTCGTGAAATGTCTCTGCATAATATTTCGAGCGACAGGCTACAGACTCCCGTCATACAGATAAGTATATAGCGAAAACGACGCTCTTTATATAGACACTGCGGAAAACGAACGCTCTTTATATATGAACGCTATTAACCCCGAATTGCCGATTACGGTGATTTGGGATTGGAGAAATGGTGCTCTGAGCTTTTCCAAAAACGCGACCACGGCCGTGTCGGTGGGATTTTACACTTACGTACGAAATTTGAGCTCAATCTGAACACGCGTTTAGGATTCCATGAAGTACACATATACACATATACACACATATATACGGAAGTCTCAAATTATATAGTAGATTTTTGTTTTTCAATGAGTTAATTATGCCTTTTTCTGGCGGAAAAATTGACCCGATGAAATCCCCCCCTTTCCTAGGAACGACAGACAACGCATTCTTTGTTTTTAAATGAGTTAATTCATGGTACCCGTCCTAAACTTCCCCGTTCCTAGGAAAGACAGACTTTTTAATCAAGAGAAATTATGATACCCGTCCCTAAAAGAGGTATGATTTTTTTTAACCTGCCCGTGTATTTAATTATTTTATTTTTTTTTAACATTTTATTTTTTTTTTAATTTAATTGAATTATTATTTTTTTTTTTTTTTAATTTAATTGTTTTTTTAATTTTATTCGGCCTTTTTCGGGCGGAAAAACTGACCCGATGAAATCCCCCTTCCTATGAACGACAGTACAACACGCATTTTTTTTTTCATGAATTAATTCATGGTACCAGTCCCTCAAAGACTGACCCGATGAAAAATTCCCCTGTTCCTAGGACATATATGACACAACAACCCATTCTGCCTTTTTAATCGAGATAATTGCATTCCGCGTTTCGTTTTGCATCCGTATTTTACGCATGTGTAGCCGTTTAGCAGCTTCGATTGTTATCGGGCGGAAAAACTTACCCGATGAAATGCCCCCTTCCCTTCCTATGAACGACAGCACAACACGCATTTCTTTTGTTTTTCATGAATTAATTCATGGTACCCGTCCCTCAAAGACTGACCCGATGAAAAATTCCCCTGTTCCTAGGACATATATGACACAGCAACCCATTCTGCCTTTTTAATCGAGATAATTGCATTCCGCGTTTCGTTTTGCATCCGTATTTTACGCATGGGTAGGCGTTTAGCAGCTTCGATTGTAATCGGGCGGGAAAACTTACCCGATGAAATCACCCTTCCCTTCCTATGAAAGACAGCACAACACGCATTTTTTGTTTTTAATGAATTAATTCATTGTACCCGTCCCTCAAAGACTGACCCGATGAAAAATTCCCCTGTTCCTAGGACATATATGACACAACAACCCATTCTGCCTTTTAGATAATTGCATTCCGCGTTTCGTTTTGCATCCGTATTTTACGCATGGGTAGCCGTTTAGCAGCTTCGATTGTAATAAAGAGCGTTGATCCTTAATATGGTCAATATAAGATCGTTGATGCCTTAACCCCCCGCCGTGCCTTTGTTGTGATTTTGGGAGTGGAGAAAGGGTGCTCAGGGCTTCTCCAAAACGCTACAATCTACTATATATTTTGAGAACTACGTATATAAATATATATATATGTGTGTATATCCTTTATATAATCGAAAACGGCTGCACCGATCGAGACCAAACTTCCCATCTAAGGGTAAAATCCACGGGAATGGTCGTCGTTTTGGAGAAGCTCAGAGCACCCGTTCTCCACTCTCAGTCACAAAAAACGGCACTTCGGGTTTAATAGCGTTGATAGTTAAAGAGCGTTCCTATACACAGTGTCGTTGATAAACATCTTCCATATTTGGGTTCGTTAACCGGTTAACGCTCTTTATTCACTTCGGCTTTCGCATACTGAATGGGGGACGGCGTTTGTTTACGTTATCTGGAACTCGCTTCATAGGAACGGGGAGATTTTCATCGGATTAGACCCCCACGGCATGGCTCTAACTGTATGCTGGGTATGCCTACACATGTCAAGTGAAATCTGACAGTTTTATAAACATTACCTGGTGATCTGCTAGAGGTCATCTATCATATGTATATGTATTGTTCAAATCTTTCAGCAGGACATTTAACACTAACACATCCACCACTTCACTAGAACATATTTGGCAAACTTGAAAAGTGTTCTTTGAAATAACCACCAGCTCTATTTAGCTCATATTTAATATTGAGGCTCCTTTGGTGATTGTGATTCAGATTTGTTCAATCAGGGTCTCCAGGTCAAGTAGGTGCAAGGCCATCTACATTACTCTTTCTCTCCATAGTAATTCATGATATGTCTTCTATGCAAGAATCAAATGGCATATTTTGCTTATATTTGGTATGAAATCACATTGGGTGACAATGGGATCACAAAGTCGAATTAGGGCAGAGCCAGAACCATAACCATTTCACCACATAATAATTCTTAAAATATGTTTGCAAGAGCCAAGAACTAGTTGGCTTATTTAGCATGGAATGTTCTTGTTTGATTGCAATTCGTATTTTTTAAATGGAGTCACCTGGTCAAACAGGGGCCAAGCAAATGACAGTCTCCCTCTCAATATGCTTCCTTCACAAGGACTATCAGGTCTATTTTACTGATATTTAGTATGAAGGGTTCTTTTGTGTCTGGGATTCAAATTTATTCGGATGGGGTCACCAGGGACATAACTGTATGTCTCCATATTAATTCTTAAAATGTCTTCTCGAGAGATGTTGGACTATTTAGCTTACATATAGTATGGATGATCCTTTAGTGACTGAGATTCAGATGGAGCCCAGTCGGGAGGGGACTTGTTGAGCTGGAGGAGGGGGTGATCAGTAGTGTACAGTTGGTAATTTCAAGGTGGATATTCGCCGATCTACATACACGAAGCCTCTCTGACCACATATCCTGTTTAGATCTACTTCTTTTAAAGTGATTATGAAAAGTTCTGACTGTTGAGGTCTCCAGAGTACCAGTCTTATCAGTCTGTGCAGTCTGGTGACCTACCACACAGTCATTGGCTGTCTTGTTTTTTGTACTCATCTCCTTGTTTTACTTTCTAAATAGCCGTCTAGTCCACCTTCCAGTGCGTTACGCCGGCTATTTCTTCGTCATTTTAGTGTGCTATGTGTGGGGACGCCTACCCCGATAGATCTGTTACCTGGTCTGACACTCACTTACCTATACTGGTTGCACATGTTATTGACCAGAGTAGGCACATAATTATGCCGTTGTCAGTTCAGTTTCAGAGTTCTGCTCATTTCCGTTCAAAATCATGGCCAGAATCCCATATGATATTTTGGCAAAATTACATATTGCGTGATTTAAAATTAAATCTTCGTGCCGCATAAGGTGCTGGGACAAAATAACATATATAGTTGTCAGTTGATTAAGTATATTGACACAATGTGCTACTTTCACAGTACTGTGGAGCAGAGAATAACGTCTGGGATATATTTGAAAATATCAACTTTTCTACCAAATTTTGTGGACATTTTGCAAGCCAGCTTGAGAATATTTTTTCCAAAAATACACCAGTGTGACACACTTAAGATCCATCAAAACAATAAATACCAAAGTTAGTTCCATTTCCATAATTTTGGTAATGTAATAGTAACACTTATACAAGATGCATCATAAATGTTAGTATTCAATGTATATATGACAGAACAGCCAATTTTATTCATCATCCATAACTTTTAAGCGATTGCATGTCACGACGGGACAATATTTACCATTTTCCATATTTTGTCCGCCATTTTGACAGCCATTTTTTTTTTAGCCAAAGTGACAATTTTGGTTCCATTGAGTTGAAATATTCATAAGGGTATGCCTCACTTACTTTGCACAGTTCTGCTCATTTCTTGTTGAAAGATGACTAGAATCCCAATGGTGATTTTTGGTGAAATTTCATACCGCATTCTGTAAAATCAAATTATTGAGGGATTGGATGGGGCTGGGATACCAAGAAGGGCATATTTCATTGTTCCAGCTAACAAGAGCAATACAAAATAAATACACATTTCCGAACAAGTTCCATACAGAAGAAACTGGTCTGGAAGATATTAGTGAAAAAAAGTAAAATTTTCCGCTTATGGCTGCCATTTTGACGGTCATCTTGGACGGGGAGTTCCAATTTCTCCCTAAAAATGTGCCATTATATCGCGCTGAGTCATACTTGCTGTATATTCCTAATTTTATATCGCAGATTCCATGGTAAGATTAATTGTGACAGTTATTAAATTATATAATCACGAAACGCTCTTTAAATTCTGAAAACCCATTAAAAAGGGGGTTAAAGTGACATTTCAGCGTGGCTCCATATTTAATATCAATTGATATGCGATTATGTACATATGCGCAAAATTTCATGCTTTAGTCACGAATTGAAAAATTCTTTTACTAATCTACTCCACTACACCAGGTATACATACATATGCACCACACGAATGGTCATATAACAACACGCTTTTACATATTCCCCTCACCCATGACCATACAACCACAATTGTGTATACCCATATACCCCACACAATGGTCGTATAGCCACACGAGCTATACACATACCCCTCACCCATGACCACACAGTCACACGTGTGTATACACATAACACATGACCCTACAGCTGAGTCACCATACATGCACACCAGGTATACTCCTACACCTGACCCATGACCATATACACACTCACTGTATACCTATTCACCACACACGGTCACTACTGGTACACCTTATAACATCACCATAAGCCATACTGTCACTCCCTGTATATCTACTCGCCACGCCCATTTCGAATTAGCCACTCAAGATAAGCATATACACCCCACCATGACCATAGTAACTCAAGGTATACATATGAACCTCACCAATGGTCATATAGTTACACGTGCTATACACATACCCTCACCCATGACCATACAGACACACTTGTTATACCAGTACACATAACACATGACCATACAGCTATGAGTCACCTTACACGCACACCGGGTATACTCCTACACCTGACCAATGACTATATAGTCACTCAATGTACACATATACACCACATTGGTGCACAGTCACTCCTTGTACATGTGTGCATCTTACCAATGGCCACACAGTCACTGCCTGTATACATATTCGCCATACCCATGGTCACTATCATAGTCACTCGATATGTATATATAAATATACCCCACACATGAACATAGAGTCATTCCATGTGTACATATACACATCACCAATGAACATACAGCCCTTCCAAATGTACCAATACTTCGCACACGCGACCAATCATACCTTCCAGGCTTGTATATACATCCCACACATGACAACTCAGCCACTCGCTGTATACTCATACACGCCATCCATGACAATATACATCCATGACATATATAAATATACATCCCACCATTACCACAAGTGCACTCCCTATATACCCACATGCTCGCCAATGACCACCCAGCTATACCCCAGGCATGCATATACATGGCCGTACTGTTATTCCATGTACACATATACGCATAGTCATTCAGTCACTCCCTATTGATCCATACGCACACCCATGATCACTCACCCACATGTGACAATACAGTCACCCGAGGTAGCGGAGGTACAACTGTACATCCCACCATGGCCATACACTCCATATATATAAACTACACATATGACCTTGTAGCTACTCTCGTTATATCCGCACACCACATCATTGTCCATACAGCCACACCGTGTATACCCGTACACCCACACAAAACATACAACCATACAGTCACTACCTGTAAACGTATTCACCTCACACATGACCATACAACCACTACTTGTATACATATACATCTCTCAATGGACACCACACTCATGATCATATAGTCATTCCTTGTATATCTGTTCACATCATACATGGCCATAAAATAACTCCATGCATACCTATTCACCTCACCTATGACCATGCACTAACTCCATGGCTGCCATCTTGACATCCCTCTTGTATCAAGCTGATAATTTTGTTTTATCCTAATGAGCCAGAATAGCCACAAAATTATGGTTCATATCAGTTCCGTTTCAAAGTTATGCCCATATCCTTTAAAAATGTGGCCATAATCCCATAAAATGTTTTCGGCAAAATTCCATACTGCAACATTAAAATGAATTTGTCATGCCCCATAAGGAACTGGGACAACCATATATACTATTTAGTTGTCAGTTGATTACCTAACATGCATAATAACCAAGTGAGTCACAAATCGCTAACTTTTCGGAACAGTAGAGAATAATGTTCCAGATATATGTGAAAAATGAACTTTTTACCCAAGTTGGTTGCCATTTTGGAAGCCATCTTGAGTAATTTGGTCTATGATCACCTTAGTGTGACACATTTAAAATAGAACAAAACAATAAACACCTTTCATATCACAGTTAGTTACAGTTTACTTTTATAAAAAAAATGGTAATTTTTTGCCGATATGTATGTCAAGTTTGTGAGTAAAATCCAATATTTCTGGTAATGTCAATGATTACAATACCAAAAAAGAACCAAGGTGAATCAAACATGTTATTTTTCAATGAATATAAGGCAGATTAGCCAATTTTATTAATCAACCACAACTTGTAAGCGATTGCAGGGCTCGCTGGGGCAATATTTACAATTTTCCATTTTTTTGGCGGTCATTTTGAGCAAAAGTAACAATCCTGGTTCCAATGACATGGAATATTCACGGGTAATGGCATGCCTCACTTACATAACACAGTTCTGTTCATTCATTGTTGAAATGTGACTAGAATCCCAATTGTAATTTTTTGTGAAAATTTTATTGGAAGGTGCTAGGATCCTAAGAATTTCTTATTTCATAAAAATTACAAAATAAAGTCACAATCCTCAACCATTTCCAAACAGAAGATATAGAAGATATTAGTGAAAAGCGTCATATTTTCCACTTCCGGTGGCCATTTTTAATATATGAAATTTAGTCATACATATAAATCAGGAGTACTCAGTTATCATTATAATGACATATAGCACGACGTATTAAATGCCTCATAAACTTCCTGAGTAATTTCGATTTGAAATTTACCTGGTCAGATATTAAATGTTACCTGGTCAGATATGAAATGTTGGCGGTCATCTTGGATTCAAAGACCGATAATTCTATAAAGCTCCCATAGCCAGATGGCAAATTGAAGGACTGATATAGTTCTACAAATATATCATAACCACAAAAAATCCGCATAGGACAGGGGGTCTATATTCAGCTCAAGTTCTGTATAGGACAGAATTGCCCAGATAGCCCCCCGCTCCTCACGATTTAACAATAAGTAATGACGCGGCAATAAAATAACACATTTTAGCTTCGATGTAAGTAACGATAGCGTCGGGCCGATAACTGAGCCCTGGGGCACTCCAGTCGTAATGTGGCTATATTCCGAAAGAGAGCCAGAAACTTTAAACCGTCTAATGTAGCTAAAGAGCAAATTTTGTAAGCTGTCTGTTATTCCATATTTTTCAAGTTTTAGCAAGAGACCCATATGCCAAACTATATCAAAAGCCTTACCTTTGGTTTCATAAGCTGATGCGAATAATTTGTTAAAATACTTTTGCAATGCAGCATAACAAGGACATTTGTATGCAATTATTTGCATCATGACGATCTCCTTTTTATAAATATGGATTGTGTCGGCCTTTTTTCATTCACATGGGAATGTTGACGTAGACGGGGAATGGTTGAACAATATCAATAGGGATTTACAAACTGTGTTAAGTGTTGCTTTTAACATGTGATTGCTGACTTCGTCATACGATAGCCTTTTTTGCCGGCAAACCAGTTAATATTGTTGTGGAGCAGATTAAGTCCCATTTTCAAGGCAATTGTTCAATTTGTGAACTTTGGACATATGTACATATTCACATACTAATTGATATTAGATATGGAGCCACGCTGAAATTTCACTTTAACCCCTCTTTTAAGGGGTTTTCCAAATTTAAGGGGCGTTTCCTGATTATATAATTTATTAAATGTCGCAATTAATCTTACCATCAAACATGCGATTTAAAATTCAGCATATACATTAAATATGATTCTGCGAGAAACAATGTCACATATTTAGGGGAAAATTGGAACTCCCGTCCAAGATGGCCGTCAAAATGGCAGCCGGAAGTGGAAAAAATTACGTTTTTAACTAATATCTTCTAGATCAGTTTCCGCTATACGGAACTGGTTCAGAATCTTGAATTTATTTTGAATTATTTATATTAACTGGTCATTGGAGCAATGAAATATGTTATTCATGAAGTCTCAGCCCCTGCCGATCACTCAAAAATTCCATTTTACACAACTCAGTATGAAATTTCAACAAAAATCACCGTTAGGATTCTAGTCATATTCTAACAAGAAATGGACAGAACTGTGCAAATTAAGTGAGGCATACAATTACTTACGAATATTTCAACTCAATGGAACCAAAATTGTCTCTCGGGTTGAAAATGGCTGCCAAAATGGCGACCAAAATCTTGGAAATAGTAAATATTGGCCCAGAATGCCATGTAATCACTTACAAGTTGCGGTCGGTGAATAAAATTGGCTATTCTGTCTTATATACATTAAATTTTAACATTTATGATGCACATTGGTTAAGTGTTACACATGTAACTACTGACATTACCAGAAATAATAGATTTTTCTACCACAAACTTGACATCTAAATCGGCAAAAATTTACTTTCAGGTTTTGACCATTTATTAAAGAAAATGGAACTATCTTTGGTATCAAAGATATTTTTGTTTTACATCTGTCTTTTATGTGTTACACTGATGTGTTTAAAGACAAAATTAATTAATGGCTTCCAAAATGGCAACACAATTTGGTAAAAAAAAGAAGTTCTTTTTGTTTGTTTTACATACATCCTGCACCAAACTTTGGATATACCGTGACCATTCGTACCCTCAAGATTTGCACATACACCTCGCCCATGACAATTCAGCCACTCGATGTATACTCACACAACCCAATGTGACACCATCCATGACAATACAGCTACTCGCTGTATGCCAATACACCCGCCAATGACAATACAGCCACGGCAGAGATAATACACTTCATATATATAACCATGAACACGTCTATGTGCATTTATTCAAATTTAGCTTTTTAATGGTTATATCTGGATAGAAACTGCGTCGTGGTCCGACAACCAGATATTACACATTGATTGCTTAAGTACTGTCAGGGGTCTGATACAATAACTGTTTAAATCAGCGTGCTGAATATCGCCGCTACGCAGGTGTTATATATATCTTTATTGCCTCCATTAAGGAGAGTGGTTGTTTATACAATACTATTTACATTTGGATAATCAAAATACTACACAATACAGTTATATACATTTGAGACGATGGATATGACTAATGCACTAATTGCAGACAGTCGACGGTAAAGTGTTATACCCTCACGAGTTGGCACAAGTGATACAAACACAAGGCAGAGTCGATGATAACGCTGTCCGGTGACACTGCTATTTCTGTGTGAATGGGTACAGGTTGACCTCCCAGTATGAGGGCATCATTTGCTGCATAGATAATAAGTCCAGGAAGAGGTATATTCTGATGCCGTATTTGTCAATAATCAGATCCCAGTAACAGTTTCGAACAGCAGCTTGGCACGACCAAAGTACATGCGAAAGCTCATAGTCAACCCGGGAATAACACATTCTGCATACAGCGTTGTTGTCGTAGTTTGACTTGTTAAGTAGCAAGGCAAGATTTCTTAGCGGCATCGATAGAAGTCGGTTTGATTTTAATATCCGCCATATCTTCCACATATCCTTAAGGTAAGGGTGACATCGAAGAACAAGAGCGAAATTTGGATTGTCTCTAGCTGATTGACACCAGAAAGCACAATAGACTGCCTCGACACTGGAATGGACGAGTTTCTTCCAGACGTCATTCGAAGGGAATGTACCTTTATCCAGATATAAGCGCATATGGTCAAACAGTTTATATTTATCCAACAGGGGAATTATATCAGAGACGA
The DNA here is from genome assembly GCA_032622095.1 of Siphonodentalium dalli. Lineage (NCBI taxonomy): Eukaryota > Metazoa > Mollusca > Scaphopoda > Gadilida > Siphonodentaliidae > Siphonodentalium > Siphonodentalium dalli. The sequence continues at coordinate 65,006,411 of CP136067.1, read as the reverse complement.
ATCCGGACATACATTTCCGTACAAAAGATGCTGGTATACCACACAGATGAAGAGCTTGAGAGGAACCTGGTGGTGTGTTGGTAGATGGATGAGTTCTTCCAAGAAGCACAACTTGCGAATGTGGATTTGTCGTTCGATTGGTAACACTCCTAAGAGACCAAGTGTCATATTAGTTGAAGCACGGGAAGGCAGAGACTGTGCGTGTTTTACACATTTCCGGAATGAACGCTCTAAATTGAGAAGAGCAGTGTTGAGCAAATATAACGTATTTAAAAACAGATATATAAACTCTGTGGGTAGATATAAAAAAGCTAATAATTTGGTCAATGACATTGACCTTTGTATATGACCTTGACCTATCTAGAGATGAAATATCTCGTGCCAAAAGAGAGCCCACCAAGGTAGCACCCCATATCAATGCAAAAGTATAATTACTGCATTAAACTTTCTAGTTGTAAACCATTATAGACATATTTTTTATACCACCAAAACAACCTCCGTTGCCATGGAAATACAGTTTGCAGACTTAGCTACACTGCCACAATGTGCCCCAGCACTCAGATAAACTTCAGATTATAAGCTTTGAGAAAATATTGATAAAATTAGCCCACCAAAATGGTACCATGTATGGTCCTGGCCTATGGACAACTTAAGAAGTTGACCCACTGGACAGGTGAGCAAACGTGACCCATAAAATGTTTGTTCGTATTCGCCAGATTCAATTTAGATATTGGGGAACGGCGCAGTAAGTATGTTCAGGCCGCGCGCTGAGTATTTAAAAAGTATAATGTGGTAAGAGGAAAGGCAATTGGGAAATTCTAAGACATGGGTGTATACCAGTTGACCAACCGTATATACGATTACCTGTATATTACAGTGTTAGCTCCTGTTAGACTGTTCCATCGTAATTTAATACAATCAAGTTAGTTATCTTTAAAATTAGGTCGGCGACATATCGTTGTTTCAATGAATATTAATTTGCACTCCCAGGGGGGGGCGGGGGAAATTTGGCTAAGTTATTGGTGGGTGTTCCACAATTTCGGACGGGACTTTTCCAATATTATAAATAATATTTATTGGTGTCAGTTAGTATAATTGAATTTCCAAAAGTGGGTACGATGTTCTACAGAGTAGAACAATAAACATAATACTCTCAAATATATTTATATTTGTTATTTCTCAGTAAATGTATCTAGAGTTTGATTTTCTTAAGCTGTGGGTTTGGTAATGTTACTAGATTATAAGAACATTAGGTTAATATTATTGGTCCCATGGTCCCTATATATGTTCTTTATATGCCATTGTGTTCATATATAATCTACAGTAATGGAGGATAATTAATGATATATAAATTATATTAACTGACATGTTGTGTTTATTACTTGGGACTGATTCATACTCCTTGTGTATATATGAGCGGTTGCTTTTACAAGCTGATGGGGGCCAACGAAAACTAATTGATACAATTTGGTCAGGCTTATATAAAATTGTATATTGTTTTGGGGGGATTTGTTTGTATATAATCAGATCCATTCGTTTGGCTTTGAATGTCTTTGCATTAATTATGAATGTCTTAGTGTATAATGTTGTAAACACAAGACTTTTACCAATAAATCAAATCCATTCTAAGACAATGAATAGAGTATTAAATTCTTTTAAAAATTTGGCTGGCAAAATTGAAGACACTTTCTTGAAGAAAACATGGAAGGAGATAGATATCAATTTTAACATTAGAGTACTGGTATCGAAATAGGATCGGTACGGAAACCCCAGCCATATATGGCGCGCGGACTGAACATACTTACTGCGCTGTTCCCCAATATGTTTTCTTTGGCCTCACTATTAAGATTCTATATTTTAAGAATATTATATAATGCTCAGCAATATACTTCAAGTGGCATATTAGTAGCTATATAACGCGAATAACATGTCTACACATATATGAACACATAGGAAATTGGAATGATATTACTCTCAATATAATATATAATCGTGTGATATGCGTGTAATTAAATAGCTAAATCTGGTCAAATGTAATTTAATAGTGATGTACTGACTCTGTGGCATTTTCTAGAGGCAGAAATATATCTACTCAGACTATCTCACGAGTATCTCAGAGTATCTCACGAATATCTAAAACATCAATATAATAGTATGAGAGATATTCATATATATATATATATATATATATTACTGGTTGAAATATGTAGATCCTATTGCCCTCCGATCAAGTGATGAAACATGAATATTACGTAGACTCTCTTCAATAAATCCTAAACATGACCAAAAGTGCTTACATTCTCCTCTGTGGCAGAGACTGTGTTTATACCTGGAAATTATATTTTGTTATATTCAACAATTCCACATATGCGAAACGTAGTACGTTTTCTGCAACGTCATCATCGCATAAAAACACATTCTCCCTAAAGTTACACATATCTGCTGCACACAAAACCATAAATAGCAACATTGTGTTAGAGAAATATACCTAATACAATACAATGGTTAATGCAAGTAAATCAAAATGTGTGGTTTTTAGGTCAAAGAGAACTAAACGTGAACCAAGTTTCAAAAATAAATGCGAAATCGCTTGAATTAGTTTAAGAGTATCCATATCTCGGGATAAAATTCACATGGTAGAATGGCAAAATCACAAGAACATACAAGCAGGAAAGCCACTAAAGCAATGTTCTTTTTAAACCAGTCTGTTCCTTCAAAGATGAAGCTTTCTATTCCAACTAAATGCAAATTGTTCGGCAAATTTATAAAACCGATAATGTTATACGGATGTGAGATATGGGCAGGAGAAACCAATATGCTTCACTCAGATACAATACCAAGCGAACAAGTCCATCTGAGGTTTTGCAAAATAACATTAGGTGTTAATCGAAATGCTACGAATCATGCCATCCGCGCAGAATTGGGCAGATTCCCAGTTATACATGATGCGATTACTCAACAATTTAGATATATGAAAAATTTCGAACCTTTCAAGTGGGTGCTTGGTACATGATGCATACATCGAATCACTTAGAGACCCTTCTATTTCATTATGCAATGAATTATATGGAAAATAAGGCGTCGATATTTCAGACCGCCGGAGATTCCAAGGGATACAAGAGCGCACCTTGCTGGATAAATTGAAATCTGAACATTTGATGCGATTCTATAATGTAAATCATGCCGAAAAGAAAACGATCAGTGGAAATAAAATACGAACGTATAGATTATTCTAGTCAAAGTATGAAATTGAACCATACATTGTCAATGCGCGATCTGTCAAAGGGAGAATTCTATTTGCAAGATTGAGAATCAGTAATCATCGACTGGAAATCGAAAAAGGGACACACAAACAGCCCCCAAAACCTGTGAGAGAAAGATTGTGTTCTGTGTGTAATTCAAACAAATTGAGTCAGAATATCATTTCATCTTAGAATGTCAGACTTACGAAAATATTCGTGAAACTTATGTAAAGGACATAATTGCAACGTGCCCTCATTTTTTAGAAATGACAAATTATGAGAAGTACAGATTTATTATGCAGAATGAACAGATTGCAACCGTTAACGTTATATGCGACATGATCCGGTCTTTCTTCACCATTCGAGCCAATATAGATATATCTAACAAAAGCAAGTATACCTGAGATTTTATGACAGTAAATTCACGAGAACGTATATGCATATCGTATGTGATTACTCATGTTAAATTATTCTTTATGTTGATATATGTTGTATTTATTATATCTGCAACTGCCCATTGGGTGTATTTTGCATTAAATCTTATCTTATCTTATCTTACCGAAAAAGTATGCATTTAAGTTTCTATGTTGAATTCAATCAATAATTACCATGCCGAATGAAACTACCATGCACACACTGTGGGGCGAAACCATACTTTAGTGTCGCATGCCCGAAGAGAAAAGCCGAACATTACAGACGCAAATCATTGGGTTTTACTTGTGTTTCAGTAACCGATACATCAATAATTCAGATGGATCTATTTTACTACTACTATGTGTACCTCTAAAGATAGTAAACAACAGACTTGTATATTTCCAATACGTATTTTCACTCCTATGTGGTTATCTAATATGTTTATTTTGTGGTGGTATGGTTTGGAGTTGTGGCCATTTTGACAGCCATTGATGGCCATGATTGTATACGCTCGGAGATTCATGAGATTGTAAAATAAAGAGTAGAGCGTCTGTCCCAATTCTGTGCGAAAAATATCATGACTTGGGATTTTTTTTAGACTTTATAAAGACTACAAATCATGCATTTGTTCGTGTAATGTATCGGCCTATTAAACGAAAGACATGGAGAATCCCATCTATACATATAATCTCGATGACCTTGAACTATAGCGATTTATCGTGCCGTTGGGTCGCACTGACTTAATGTGGCTTTATAACCATTGTTTTATAACCACAAATAAAACATGATTGGACAACCAGTTACATGGTTATCGGTGTTCCGTTTGTACTGGCGTCGTCTCGTCTCGTGGTTTCGTGAATTATACACAGAACTACTTGTGGTGAAGAAACAACATAATATAGTCTGGAGTAAGATCTTTAGTAGTGTGGGAATTAAATCATGAAATGCACACCGACGAGATCGCCGTGACCGAGTTATATGCAATATCATCGACCAATATTATGTCAATACTATACAGGAAACTGAGATTCACATTCAACCCACATAGTCGTTACTTAGTGAGAGCATAGAAACCGATTCGAAACCGATTACGGGCGCGGTGCTAAATCGAGATTACACGGATTCGATGTCAGATTTTGAAATCCACGTGGTCGCCGATACTAGGTTTAATGTATTTGACACAATTATTCATTTGTATCTTATATCTATATTAAATGTTCATTGTTGAGAACACACGAAACTTGTCAGTTGAAAAGGGACGTGACGACAGGGGTTGGTTGGGGTGTTTACCCCCCCCCCAACTTTGGTATATTTCCAACAGTTGGAAATGTCATGCCTGACACAACATTAGTTGGACATTTGACACCAGATATAGGTTGGAATTGTTCTCATTGTTTGATTTTCACTTTAGTGTATGAAATGGTCATCAGTTGGTAATTTTGCCGATCTTAGGGGGTGTATCAGTTGGATATTTCCGAAGGGGTGCAAATGGAATTATGTGAACGGGATGTTTGATGTTTGGTTCAAGGGGGGGGGGTGTGCAGTTGGAAATTTGAAGGTGTGTCATCAATTGACTGACATTTCGACAATATAGTGATTATAGTCATGCGATCATAGAATAAGCTTTACATCTGTGTTTGGTCGATTGGGAGATGCAGCTCACATGCGATCACAAGATCACAACATTATATAGCTACATGGGCAAAGCTTTATTTTCCAACTAATGCTCAGCACGTTGGCCAAAAAGTGCCTGTGTTTTTGGCAGAGACTACTGTGCGAAACGACTGCATTTAATGAAACACAACATTTTAAATATCAAATTGTTATAAGACTAGATAGTACATATACGCGTATCTGATCATCCATAGTTATCATGTAATCCTACTATTTCTTGAATAAGAAGGAACATAAAATTACGAACAAAGCAGAAGTTTGAAATCGACATTCGCGTGGTATTTTATGGATGGAATTATGAAATGAACATGATGAAAGTGACATTGAAATTGACAAGGGTTGCTTCAAGTTCGCCATCAATCGAAGTGCTCCCCCAGCGTTACTATCAATAACATTATTATTTGGTTAATTTGTACGGTGTTTAATCAGTAATCTGAATCCGGATTCTACCACCAAATAACGACTGAGCTTCCTTACAGATCTCCATTCTAAATTGTTATGAACATTTGTGAGATATATTTACGACGATGACAATGATGTTGATGGTAAAGAGAGAACTAGCGATGGTGAACGTTGAAGATGATTATGTTTCTTATGATTATGATGAAGACGACTATATAAAAATTAAAGAATGCTGGGATGGCATTGAAAGCGTTACATTTGGGCAACGTCGGTGCATGATGGTGGACAGATTTTGAAAAGTCTTCAAATATCCCTCATATTCATTTCAGTGGGAGTTATTGTCACTACAACTCCACCATGCTTACAGTTGAGCTTGGAATTCTCAGGCGAAGTAATTACCTTACTTCTCATCCAAGAAATTGTTTCCCAAATCCACGATGGCGGCTAAAATGTGACCGAAATTTGAAAACACGCCTACGGTACATAACTCATCTATCGGTTCCTACTTAAAATGTCTTCAAACGCATAACACAGCCAGTAGCCACCTGGCAGTATAGAAATCCACAATTAATAATCAAGATGTAGCATTTCGAAATTTACTCTCCAGTTAGCGCCGATAATGGCCGTAGCCGTGAATGCACCGAATAGATTCATAACATATTCTGATTTGGCACTTTCAGAATTATATGGAACAGCTTCCGTCTCTTCGTCTGATTAATCTAGATCGATCACATTAACAAAGTATTCAACACTTCCTGTGAGAAGGGTCCCTCTAATCAGTACAACGTTTCAAACAATCCATTTTCCAATGTAGACCTAGCTCACCTTTTCCAGTTCAATAACTCTTTATGATGAGACGACGGGCTGTGATTATTCACAGTAGGAATGTCCAAACCGCACAATACAGGCAGAATGATGACACGATGTGTTGAGAGAATGGTCGGAAATAATACGACAGTCAAACACTAAATCGCTTAAAGTTTGAGAAATAAGGATGTGGTCGATGAGGGTTGTTGATCCATTGGCTGAAAATGGAAAGAACGAGAATCGTTCCCCAGTTCGTTTGTCCGAAGCAGACACGAGAATCGTTCCCCAGTTCGTTTGTCCGAAGCAGACACGGCGTCCAAAACAATTCGTGTGATTTCCATCCTTCACTGACTTATTTCATCTCATCTTTGTTTTTATAATATGCTTACACAAACATGTGATCCTAACCCCCCCCCCCCAACGCCTTTCAATTGTTCTGGAGTTACAATACGTACAACATACTATATATGATGATCAGCTATTCATATTCTTCAATGGATTATCCCACAAAATAACGACTGCATGAGGTGCTTTATATTACACTCCGTATAATTTGGTTCGGTAAACGAACAGACCAGAATCGATAAACGATCAGACTGGTAACAGTTATTTCGTCGTAATCCAGATTCTCATTATGACTGTTTAAAGACATGTTATGGACTTGTTCGAGTGAGATAAGCTGATAAGTTAGTATTCAGGCACTATGCCAACTGGAGGAAGGTATCATTCTACTACATCGCCGAAAATCTCAGGCAAATGGACCGTACCACTCCATAGAAAACATCATCTGAACTACGCTCAATTGTAAATATTTACTTCTCGATTCGGGACGCAACTATCGGCGATAAAGTAACGAAAACGATTTCGCCACCCAGAGTCACTGAATTTAATTAATTTAATTTAATGACGGTGTGTGTGTTGTAAAATTGTAAAAATAACTATTTAAGCAAGATTATCATCCATTCTGTTTGATGACCCTACAGGAGTGTTTCACATCACTTTAATCGTAATCAGAACATTCATGATGTAAACAGACCGAAATTTCCCCACCTCGGAGTTTAAAAACTAATCTGATCTGGTCCAAACCAAAAGACACGCAAAGACTGTAGTGTGGCTGCTTAAAATATCATCAAGCTAACATTATAAATAGATGTATACACGTACATCATTGTTACAGAAATATTTTTGTTTGATTTATATCAGTCTACTGTCTTTATTCATAAATGATAATTGACAAAAAATTATTCTTCACGAATCTTTAATAACCATAGTGACAGCTCAGAAGAACTAAATAAACATCTGGATCAGATACCAACACCATTAATTCATAGCACCAACATATAGCAGGCATCATAGTGACATGTTTGCAAGTATTATAGGCTTATAGCTGATAGTTATAGGAGAATAACCATATTTTCCGTACATATCTTGAACAGACATTTATTCCGTATGTAATTTGTTTCCGTTCGCATCCGGACACCCACCCACCCGGAGGAGGGGGGCATTGCGCACTTTTATCCGCCCACCCCTCCTGTCGTTAAGAGAAAAATCGTACTATGTTTGAACAGCTCTCAATAATTCCGCAAAAGCGGATTTTAGCGGATATTGAATATGTTGTTCTAGAAACATTTCCACGCCGAAATTAGCTTTTTAACAATGTGTTCTAGGTCCAACGATCCATCGACCAGACTATGAGAGGAATTTTCAAGATAAATCGGTAATGTTTGAACAGTTATAATTCTTCTAAAACGGTATACAATTTTCATCATAAACAAGTTTCTTCCGTCATGGTTATCGTGTCTCTTTAATACGTCGCGCTGAATAATAAATATATGACAAATAATTTCGGGTTATAGATTAACCTCACAATTGTCTCGAATCAAATTACAAGTACCCAATGTTTAAAGATATCAGACGTCGTTACATGGGATAAAAATCATAGCCCACATGGCTATGCGCCCAGGGTTGTGTAAGCATATTGAACAATAAAGCGAAATATTCCCATACAACGAATTCATCTTATATGTTCAGCTCCCGATTATCATATCTTGGATGAAGAGTTGCCAAATTATATTTATTGGAGTAGATTAACTCTAATTTATAAGGAAATTGTTCATTCTGTGTCTAATACATGAAACTTTGCACATATGTACATATTGACATATAGCCATGCTGAAATTTCACTTTAACCCTCTTTTAATGGGTTTTCCGAATTTAAAGAGCGTTTCATGATTTTATAATTTATTAAATATCGCAATTAATCTTACCACAGAATGTGCGATTTAAAATTAGGGCAAATGCAGTAAGTATGACTCTGCAATATATAATAGCACATTTAAAGGCGAAACTGGAACTCCATGTCCAAGATGGCCGTCAAAATGGCAGTCGTAACTGGAAAAATTTACGTTTTTCACTAATATCTTCAAGGTCAGTTTATGCTATATGGGACTGGTTCAGAATCTTGACTTCATTTTGCATTATTTATATTAACTGATCATTGGAGCAATGAAATGTGCCATTCATGAGGTATCAGCCCCTGCGATCCCAAAACAATTCGATTTTACACAACTCGGTATGAAATTTCACCAACATTCAGAATAAGGATACTAGTCATATGTTAACAAGAAGTGGACAGAACTGTGCAAAGTAAGTGAGGCATACCATTACTTATGAATATTTTAACTCAATAGAACCAAAATTGTCACTTGGTCTGAAAATGGCTGCCAAAATGGCGATCAAAACCTGGAAAATGGTAATCAAAACCTGGAAAATGGTAAATATTGGCACAGCATGTCATGTAATCGCTTACAGGTTGTGGCCAGTGAATAAAATGGCTATTATGTGTTTATACATACATTAAATTCTAACATTTCTGATGCACATTGGTTAAGTGTTACCACTAATATTACCAGAAATATTGGATTTTTATATCACAAATTTGACATCAAAATCGGCAAAAATTAACTTTTCAGGTTTGGACCATTTATTCGAGTAAAATGGAACTATCTTTGGAATTAAAGATGTTTATTGTTTTGATCTGTCTTACGTGCGTCATACTGATGTGATTTTAAAACAAAATTACTCAAGATGGCTTCAAAAATGGCAACGAAATTTGGTAAAATAGGTTGATTGTTTTTACATATATTCCGAACATTATTATCTGCTGTTCCCAAAAGGTAGCAAATTGTGACTCACTTGGTTATGAACCATGTTACTTAATCAATCAACTGACCACTACATGTTTCATTCTGGTTATACCGGTACCTTCTAATGCACGACAAATTCATTTTAAATGATGCAGTGTGGAATTTTGCTAAAAACGTCTTTTGGGATTCTGGCCATATTTTTGAATGGAAATGGACATAACGTCTAAACGGAACTGAGTGGGACCATATTATGTAGCTACTATATATCGCCCATTATCATCAAAATCAACTTCATATATGGTTTATGTCAAAATGCAGCCAGGGAGTGAATGTGTGGTCATAGGTGAGGTGAATAGTTATACAGTGAGTTATTAGTGTAAACATATTCCAATCAAAATAATAACATATATAAACATTTAACAGACATTTTACAGGAGTATAGAATAATATAAATTCGATTGATTGGAAAGGGGATTAAACAACAAGCCCAAGGGCTTTTATTAAGTTTGCTCCCCTATTTATTGTATGGTCATGAATGATGCGAAGGAGTTTCTATATGGTGATGGATCTGGTGTCCTTGATGAGTTGCATATGTATACCTGGATTGACTCTATGTTCATGCGTGGGGTGAATATGTAGATCTTGAGTGGGTATATGGCCATGGGTGTGACGAAAAGGTATACATTGAGTGACTATGGCCAATGGTGAGGTGCTGTGCGTTGTATTGCTATATCTAGAAGGTCTGTATGGTCAATGATGAGGTGTCGACATATACCCATTTATTGGTGAACAAGGATTGACTGTGTGGCCACGAATGAGTGGCTGAATTGTCTTGTATATATGAGGAGTATATTCAAGCATGTTGTGTGAATGGTCATGTGTGCGGCGCATTGATATATAAAATCGTTGTATGGCCATTGGTGGGGTGTATATGTATATCCGGAGTGATTGTATGGTTGTACAATTGGTGAGGTGTATATGTATATCCGGAGTGATTGTATGGCTATGGTTCCAGTATATGTCTATATTGAGTGGATATATGGCCATGGATGTATACGGGGAGTGATTGTATGGCTAACGCTGAGGCGAATAGATATACAAGAAGTGACTGTCTTATCATGAATGTGGTGAATATGTATACATGAAGTCATGGGTGGATTGTAGCATTATATCTGGTGTACCATGGTGACTCATGGCTGTATGGTCATGTGTGGGGTGTACGGGTAAGCCCAAGTGTGGTTTTGATTTAAACATATTTTTGTTAATAATTATGCATAAATAATACATTACATATAAGGGATTGGAGGACAAGTTCTGTGAAACTTAGATGGACCTCCGCTCCCTACAGATCATACATGAAACATAAATATAACAATTTATTTTGGATTTATATCAGGTTTTGGTGGGGCGGGTAGAATATATATATTTTGAGTGTGTGAGTATAACGGATATATTACATGGGGTGTTAACTATTATAAATCGGTGGTGTGGAGGGGGTAACTAGTATAATTATACACACATATGACTAGTATGACAACTGGCAGCATAAATATGTATATGGTGGGGGAAAGCGTTAGTTTGTGTGTTTGGGAAATGGTAAATAGAAATGGGTCGTTTGAGTAAGTAATAGAACAGGGTATTGGGGCAGCAAGTACATTTATGGTACAGAGTTCCGATTTTGTGAGTTTACAGGAGCTCATTCGTTGCACGTCGCAAATCGTCCGGAAGATTTTGTGAATTTTAAAGCTGTATCTGTTAGAATGCAATTTTCGTTGGCGGTTAAAGTTAGATCTCGTTTTAGAAGCGCTTCATAGGACGCGACTCGAAAGGATCTCATAGAATGTGAGAGTTCTATGCGTTGTTGTGAATAAAGGGTGCAATACATGAAAAAGTTTTCTGCATCTTCCACAGGGCTTCCACATGTACACGTGGGGTTATCACCAATGTGGTTTTCAACTTTGTCATGATTCAGATTACTACACTTATTTCTAATTCGACAGTGTATGATATTTGTTTGTCGGTCGCCGACATATACATAAAGATGAAATTTTTCTCTTGGGGAGAATTGATGATTTGAAAGCCTCGTAAGATTTTTGTTTTATGTCGTTTGCCAAGCAGTTCCAAACCTCGATTGTTTTCGGAAAGAAAGATTTCTTGAAGGTTTCTAAATGACAAGAGTAGTTCTCAAAATCATCCGCGTTGTGCAAAAAGTAACGACTCGTATCACCGACACGAGGTAGGAGAAGATCGGATAAGAATTACGACTGACAATTTTGTGCATAAGACATAAATTTTGTGCATCTCGACGAATCTGAAGGGGTTTCCATCCAAGTTCGTTAAGTAAATTGGCGTTCGACGAGGAACTAGTTAGGCCAGAAACAACTCGCGCTGCATCGTAATACATTTTTTCCTAGTGTAGATTGTGTGATGTCAGGGGTAGAGTCCCAGACACAACTGCCATATTCTAGTATGGGCAATAAATGTGTTTTGAACAGTGTGTCGAGGGTCTTTCGTGATAACATATACTTTAATTTTCGGAGTTGTGAAAGCACAGTGCAGGCATTATTTATAGATTTATTCTATGGCAAGGTACCATTGAAGATCGGATTGCAGAACGATTCCGAGATGACAGTAATCTTCGACTACTTCGAGTTTGTTGGAACAGAATATGAGGTCTGCACTGCGCGGGAATGTGGATTGGTGGCCTTGAAATATCATTGCTTTCGTTTTTGCTGAGTTAAGGAAAACCAACCATTTGCTAGTCCAACTATCAAGTGATTTAAGGTCGTTATTTATATGAACCACCAGATCTTCGAAAGATGGTAGTGAATAGAATATACAGGTGTCATCTGCAAATAGGCGAACGTTTGACTTAAGATTGTCTCCAATGTCATTTATGAATATTGAGAACAAAAAGGGACAAAGAAGGGACCCCTGGGGAACCAGAGGCTGGTTGTATGGGATGTGAATACTCCGATCCAACAAGCACTCGTTGATATCTATTGCTGATATAGTCAGTTATCCCGAAAAGTAATTTGCCGTCAACGCCATAACTACGTATTTTATGAATTAGTCCTTTATGCCAAACCCGCTCAAACGCTTTAGAGATATCACAGAATACACCTATGACATCGACTCACTCCTAGTTTTGCTAAGGCGGTGAGTTATTTCTAGTATTTGATGAGTAGTGCTGTGTCCAGGCGTAATCCGGATTGATATTTGTACAAAAGGTTGTTCTTCGAAAAATAATCGTACATTTTCTGATAAACGATCTTTTCAAGAACTTTGCTCACACACGAAAGAAGTGATATTGGCCTGTAATTACATGGGTCTGTTTTCTCGCCTTTCTTGAAGATTGGTATTACAGTAGCAACTTTCCATTGCATTGGGAATATACCTGTTTCTAAGGACTGTTTGAAAAGAATGTACAGTGGTGTTTTATGGCAGCACTTCAAAATTTTATTACTTATCCCATCTGGACCAGTGGCTTTGTTAGAGTCCAATTCGTTAAGAATTTGTTTTACATCATCCTGTGAAATAGTAATTCAATTTAGGGTCTTGGCTGTTCGTTTCAGAAAGTCTGGAATAAATTGGCCAGAGTCGTTTATTTCACTATTATTTATAAATTTTTCATTGAGGATATTAGCTTTGTCCACATCATCGTAGGCAAAATTTAGGCCAAATTGCAGTGGCGGTATGGTCAGTGATTTGTTCTTCTCGCAAAGAAATTCATTGGTCATTTTCCAAAAAGATTTCGGATCTTGTACGGTATTTAGGTTATTTTGAATTTCAGCTAGGTATTGTTTTTTCGCATATTTTGTCATGTTGTTTACGGAGTTTCTGTGCTTTTTATATTGCGACCAATGATTCGACTGATTGCTTTTAATTGCTATCCTTCTGCATCTGTCTCGTCGTCTAATTTCGAGTCTGATGCGACTGTCAAACCTCGGTTTGTCGTTTGGTCCAGTCCACTACCGAGAAAATGCGATTCATTTCGTCAAAATCAGCTAGTTTATAATTCCAAATTCGGCGTTTTATTGCAGGTGAAATGTCATAATCGCATGATATTGTGATGTATGTGGCTAGGTGGTCAGAGACTCCGGGTTCGGTTGTGTCGGCGTCAAGAACGTCTATAGTTTTAGTTACAATGATGGGGTCTAGAAGTGAGCTGCTTATTTGACTTTCTAAAATGCCTTCTGATCCACCTGCCAGTGCATTACTCTGGCTTTTTATCCGCCATTCTGGTGTGCTAGGTGTGGAGACGCTTACCCCGATATACATGTTACTGGTCTGACACCCACTTACCTATAATGGTTGCACATTTTATTTGGCCAGATTAGGCACATAAGTATGCCCCTCTCAGCTCAGTTCAGTTTCAGAGTTCTGCTGCTCATTTCCGTTCAAAAAACATGGCCAGTTTTCGGCAAAATTACATACTGCATGATGTGAAATGAAATTTTCGTGTCGGATAAGTTATTGGGACAACAAGAATAGAACATTTAGTTTTCAATTGATTAAGTAACATGTTCGGGATATATTTGAAAATATCAAACTTTTCTACCAAATTTGGGGAATTGTTCAAGCCCATCTTGAGTATTTATCTTCTAAAAACACCACAGTGTGACGCATTTAAGACGGATCAAAATATTAAACACCAAAGGTAGTTCAATCTTATTTGATTTTTTGCCTATTTTGAGGGAAAATTCCAATAATTTTATTTGTATTGACCCAATCATGTATACAATTTGTGGTATTACACAAATGATAAGTGTTACATATTTATATATTGAGTCGCATAACAAAATAAAAGAGTATGTAGAATAGATGTTAGAATACTGTGAGTAGTTAAGAAGAAGTATAGAGTGCGATAGTGGAATACAATTGCTACTGTATGAAATATATATACTTTTTTAAATTCTATTATTCATTCGTGTTGATTATTTATAACAAGCTATTTTGTTGTCTTTTGGTGGACTGTTGTTTGTAAGAAAATATTATTTTATTTAGTCTAAGGAAGGATGAATTTCTCTCAGTATCTTTGTTTTTTTTATTTTTTTTTAAATTATTTTGGATATTATAGGCAATGTAAATTGTTGGAGGATGCTGTTTTTTTTTTCTCTCCCATTTTATCAAGAGATTATAAGATCAAACCAAGCCATTTTTTCCATCTTGCCTCAAAAGCTTCGTATCTCCACGTTGTAAAATAAGTCAATCTCTCTAAATTGTAATAATCTTTTAACTCCGTTTTCATATCAGCAAAAGTAGGAATTCTTTACTGCATTTTTGTACGATATGTATTATACTTCAAAAATGTAAGCAGAAAACGTATAAAACGGTCGGTATCACATTGTCTTTGTGATCAAAAAAGGACCATGTTTGGGGATAATTCTAAATCGAAGTTTGCATTCTCCTTTATCCATATGTTTATATCAGACCATAACTTTTTCACTATTTCACATTCCCAAAATAAATGAATTATACTTTCACTATGTTCCCCACAGAATGTACACCAATCATTGGTTGAAACTTTCATTTGATTTAATAATCTGTTAGTTCCCAATATTTGTGTATTAATTCGATATTGAAACCACTTGTACTTTGTGTCCATACAACATCGGAAGGATTCTGAGAATATTTTGCCCCATGCTTCTTTATCGAAGTCACAGTTTATTGTATGATTCCATTTTAATAACAATTTGTGGTTCATATCCCCGCAAATTAGTTTACTGGATTTATTTACAAAGCATTCCCTGTAGAATGGGAATATTGGGTTGCACACAGGCATATTATTTCCTGATTTTTTCTTTAGGGATTGTTTAATTGCAACCCTTGTACCATTATACCTAATAGAAAGTCCATTTGTATGTCATATATCTCCTTTACTTCGTTATATGTGAAAATGGTTCCATGTCTAGATATTAAGTCATTAACATAATATAGCCCATTTGTTTCCATTTCGCTGCTATATATAATGACGTTTTACCTCCCACCTTGATATTATCATTATTTGCGATTGAAGACCTATAAAATTAATTAAAGGATTCTGGTATGTTTATGTTATTGTAAGAGGATAAAGCCTCAAAAACATCTTTCCAAAAGGGTTTTTTCATTGATATTGCTAATTTCTTTAATGTAGACTGTCCATATAAATACCAGTTTTCAGGCAGTTCAGCTCAATTCAAAAATAAATTTCACCAGTTACTTCTCTTCGACAGTAATCTTTTAATCCATGTTATTTTCATTGACTGCATAAATCCTAAAGGGTTTACCATTTTACAGCCTCGCCAATCATAATTCTATTGCGTATATTTTCTCGCCATTCGGTCATGCTTGGTGTTCCAGATAAAATGATGCAGATCCTTTGTAATCTCATCTGTTAGACTCATCGGAGGATCTGGTATATTTAATAAATAGAATGTAAGTTTTGACATAATCAGCGATTTCACTAATGTAATTCTACCTAGAACAGTTAGATTTCTTTTTTTCCACAAGTTCATATTACTTTTCATCTCTCTTTGTACTTTCAAATAGTTATCTAAATATATATTATCAGCTGCTAGATCAAATTCAACTCCAAGCAATTTGAATTTCGAAACTGAATGTCTTATTTTCCATTTATCACATATCGACTCTGTACAGTCATGTTTCTGGCTTGGCGGACCTACCCATACCGCATAAGTCTTATCATAGTTAATTTTCAGTCCTGAAATGAGAAAAAAAAATCCTTCAGTAGGCGTAATGAATTGTCAACTGACTGAGGGGAACCATCGAGCAAGAGTGTTGTATCATCTGCATATTGTGATCTTTTAAAATTTGTATTAAAAATATTTGTTCCTTTAATATTCATGTGATTTCTTATTCCTATGGCCAGTAACTCTACACATAGATTAAAAATATATGGAGAAATAGGATCCCCTTGACGACAGCCTCTCTCTATTTTAAAAGCTGGTGAAATAATTCCATTTATGTTTATGTTAGAAGATATAATATTATATAGTATCTTAATATATCGAACAAAGAGAGAACCAAAGTTAAAGAGTTTCAACGTTGCTTCCATAAAGGACAAAGATAAAGAATCAAAAGCTTTTTCAAAGTCTAACATCAGAAGAAGTCCAGATAAATTTGCTTCATTGCATGCCAGCATTAGATCAGATATCAGTCGAATGTTCTCTCCAATAAATTTACCTGACATAAAGCCTTTTTGGTCCTCATTTATAAGATTTGGTAGCAATACTTTTATCCTTTCAGCTAGGATACCTGACAGAATTTTATATGGAATATTCAGAAGGGAGATTGGCCTCCAATTTTTTATCAGATGTCTAAATTTATTTTCTTTCGGTATTATCGTGACAACCCCATGTTTCTGAGTAGGTGAAAGTTCCCCCTATTGAGGCCGTAATTCAGGGCATAGATTAATATGTTTCCTAATCGGTTCCAGAAAAATTTAAAGAATTCGACTGTGAAACCATCTGACCCAGGGCTTTTATTGTTTTTCATTTTTTTCAGATAGATTAAGGTCTCAGTTACACTTATTTCCTTTTCCAATTCCTCCTGTTGGTCATTAGTTAGCTTTCCGAAATTTAACTCTTCTCCTGTTCGATTTTTCCTGATGAAGTTGTTTTAATCTGCCTCTGTAACATTATTAGTTTTTACACTGTGTAGGTTTTCATAAAATTTTGGGACTTCACTCATTATTTCATTCTGATCAGTTATATTAGTTCCATTTTCTATTTCTAGTTTCGATAGTGTTTTATTTGTATAATTTCTTTCATCAAGACTTAGAAAGTATTTACTGGGGTTTTCCCCACTTCTGACATCCAGTTTGCCCTTGATCTCACTATAATACCTTTAATTTTATCTGACTTAATAGATTCTAGTTTTAGCTTTAAGATATCAATTTCAGCCTGGGATTCAGTATGTTCTTCACTTTCTAACTTCTCTATCTTGCGCATTACTTCCAGTTCTTGAATTCGTATATTTATTTGGCGTTTTTTTGAATAGATTATCGTACTTGCTCTTATTTCCATTAGAATCATTTTCAAGAAGAATTGTATTGTCAGTCACTTTATTATCTAGTTTACGTTGTGTTTTGTATTGTTCATGGAATTTATCTACTGTATCATTTACTAAGTTTACATAATCTTTATCCTTCAACAGTGAACTATTGAATTTCCAGTATCCATTGCCACGCTTGGTTTCTCTGAATTTAAGATTTAGAGTTGTGATTGAATGATAAGTTTTGTATCCTGGTATAATGTTCGCATCTTCTAAATATGTAAGAGTGTGCTCTGATGTAAGAAAAAAATCTAGACGTGCTTGTTTTATTCTGGGTTTTCTTCTCCAAGAGTATCTTCTCTTTCCTGGATTTAATAAGCGCCATACATCCTTTAAATGCAATTCTTCTATTTTTCCGAATATTTTAGACCTTGAATTTGGGTTATTAGTATGTAAAAGTACTTGTTTGTGTCCATCTCTGGGTTCAATACCAGGTTAAAATCTCCACAAATGATTGAATGGTAATTGTCATTTTCATCTAGATATTCACCAAGTGATTAATAAAAAGTGGGCTGGTCCGTAATGGGCTGATATATATTCACCAAGTTGAGAGACTGTCCGTCAATATCCATTTTATAGATAGAAAATTTCACATGTCATCTCGCTTTATTTTTTCAATTGTTTCCATTGATTTGTGTTCCTGAACAGGATAGCCACTCCCCTTGATGATGTTGTATATGAACTAAAATATGCCTTGCTCCCCATTCTATTTCTATCTGGGTCTCTTGCTCTTTCGAGAAATGAACATCTTGTAGGCAATAAATGTCAAATTTTTTATTTCTAATAAAATCAAATACATTCTTGCGTTTACGATAATCACCAAAGCCTCGACAGTTCATTGACATAATACTAACGGCCATATTTTTTCCTGACAAAACAACAGTCCACATAATTACTAATTTCATAAATTTCAAAAGTCATACGTTACCAATTTTCGATTAACTGGAAATCAAATGAATAGCATCCGCTAACTTATATTTTTGAGGTCATCGGATGTGAATCTTGGAGATTAAAGGACATCAAAGCTACGATGGATTCCAACGAAATCGTTTTATTGTGACAGAAGAGAGGGAGTATTCAGTAGACGTGGAGAAAGTCATCAAAAGGAAAGAGGTAGGCAAGTCCGGAAACATAGAGAAATTTGATCTAAAAAATATAGGTAAATGTTTAGTCATAGACTTGGACACAAATAAATGTGACAATGAACAACATCTAGTGGAGGATATTATAAATGTTCCAGCTAAAACCAAAGCCAGGAGAGTTACGATTCATCTTATAAGAACTCAAAACAAAATTATGTTACAGGGAACAAAATCTAATATCTCTTGGTGGCTGACGAACGTTCTACCTGATGTTTATAATCGAGTATTCAATTCTGAAATTCCTGGTGACATGCTTGAAGTTATTGACAATACATTCTCGGAACAAACCAAACAACCGAACTGAGTACCCGAACCGATGGTGTGGTCGATGATGATCATCACGATGAATGTGGCGTGGTTGGATACTTTATAAATGATCCTTATTCCGATGAAATTGTTAAAGAGAGATCGGTATTATTCGTTACACCAACAAGAAGACCAGGTATAAGTGTGAGTCAGAAATTGAAGAAATTGAATTTAACAGCCAAAGGAGATTACATTTCGACGACCACCCTTAAACGATCTGTAGAAGAAATGACCAAACTCGATTATAAGGAAACGAACGAGCGTCTCCAAAACAATCTTCAAACGACAATACATCTTATTGAAGAGACAGTGATTAAGAAAACAGCTTCGTTGGAAGAGCGAATTGGGCAACTCGAGAGTGAATGTAAGGACTTGCGACGGCAAAACGGTAGACTCTCAAATCAAGTTGCATCTATGAAAAATTCCTTGAAAAAATTTGAACAGGTAACAAAAACCGAAATTGACATACTTGCGAGGAAAGATACAGCTACGGAAAACTCACAAGACATCGAACCAAACCGGACATCTACACCTACTAGTAAGGATGAACTCTCTGACGTTCATGATCTAGACATTACCGTGGTACCAAATGTTCCAATTTCCAATAAGTTTGAAACATTGGCGGAACACGATGAATCGCTTGTGTCAATTCCCGGCGACTATGAAATATCAACATAAAACAGCGACTGTATTATAAATCAAGTGGAAGCCATCGATGGAAGAATATCGTCGTTAAACAACACGCCAATACACTTGATGTTGGGAGACTCCGTTCTGAGGAAAATTTATCCAATGCGAATGGATGTTGGTGAGGAAAATGTTGAATGTGTCATGGAACCGGGACAACGGATCGGTGGCTTTATGAGATGGTTGGATGATGGTCACAATTCAAAGTTCGAAAATGTTCATAAAGTCACTCTCCATGTAGGAATAAACAGCTGCAGGAATAACTTACAAACAACCAAGAAAGATACACGACAGTTAATCGCGAAAATTCGCGACAAACTCCCAAATGCCGGTATACGCATGTCGTCAGTTTTGCCTACTTTGCATTCTAACCATATCAATATGCTTGTTGAAGAGGCTAATCACGTATACAGGGATATATGCTCCGAACAGGGCTGTATATTTGTGGACAACACATCAAGTTTTGCTGATCGGCACTCTTATGAAGTTCGACAGGATCTTTATCGTGACAATTGGCACCCAAATTTCAGTGGTGTGAGGGTGCTAGCCAAGATTATTAAATATGCCGAGCATACAAAGTTCAGCTGGTATCAGCGATCAGAAATGAACACCCAACGATTCGGACATACGGGGAGACGGGATGCTTACAGCAGTAGCAGATCGCAAAGACAAATGATGACCAACGACAAAAGATGTGACAATTTTATGACACAGACAACAAATCAGTACGAACGTTCTGCGACTCAGTTAGATGCCATTAACACAGCGACGAAGATATGCAGAAACTCAACGGACACAAGTTCTTTACGTAGTGGTTTGATTATGTTAAGTGAGCATCTTTTGCAATTTCCAGGTGTTATTAGTAGAACAATTTCAGATATGTAATGAAAATGCTATATAAACGAACAACGCTGAGATATTTAAAAATAATACTAATGACCATTGAGCTATTTTTTCGTGGGTTATAAGATCTTTTACTTTTAATGTTGTTTTCAACTAGGCCTAGACATGGTGCTACTGTATTTACACAAAAAATATTTCTTTAATTTCAAAGTAGTTTTTGTGTAAATTCTAGCTAATAGAATCCAGCGGTTTTAATTGGTCATATTGATCAGATACATCATTTTTGTATATCCGGGATTGTATATTAATTATTCTGGGTTAGAAAGATATATAATGATGCATGTATGCCTATAAGGCTATATATAGATATATATTCTCGAGTTTGCGAGAACATAATCCATTGTTCTCGGCTCTTTGCGCATGTACCGGTACTATGTGTTCATGGATTTGTGTCCGATGACCTCCGATATTTAAAACAAAATGAATTTAGAAAGCGAACTACACGATTCGAAAAATATTTGCTATACTGTTTGGAATATTCAGGGACTCACAAAGAAGGTGAATGGACATGATTTTATTAAGCTGATAAATCGTTATGATTTTATTACTTTAACAGAAACCTGGCATAACGATATCGCGAACATCCACATTCCAGAATATCATTGTTTAGACTTTTGCAGAGAAGAAAAGAATGCGAGAGGGGGGATTGCGTTTTATTGTCATTCCGTATATAACAAATATATCAAAACAGTTAAGCGCATGCATGGCACGACATTGTGGGTTGAATTTGAAGGTAAAATGTTCGAATTAGAAACAAACATCGTGTTCATTTCTGTGTATATACCTCCAATCAATTCAAGTATTTGGAAAACAGGCGACAAACTTGAGAAATTTTTTAGATCTTGCGAAGTTGAAATCGGACCAGCTGATTATTCTTGTGGGGATTTCAATGCTAGAACCGGAGGCAAACCGGAGTTGATTGCACACGATGACGACAGACACATTTTAGTGCATGACAACTACATGCTTGATTCCGTGAAAGAAAGCTTAGGGCTAGTCTCGATAACGTCTGCAATGATTTTGGGAAACAGCTCCTCAGTATTTGTAAATCAAGTGGCCTAATAATAGTCAACGGCAGAAAACTTGGCGATTCTCTAGGTAATTTAACCAGCTACCAATACAATGGAGCCAGCATAGTTGATTATGTAATAACAAATGAAAAGTATTTATACGGTGTTACGTAATTTTGTGTAAAACCCCCAACAAAATTCTCAGACCACAGTCAACTCTCGGTGCATCTAAACTTCAAAGTGTGTAAATTTGAAACATAAAAACTTAAATATAAATACACCCATCGAAGTGTCAAGGTGAAATGGTGCAATGATAGTTCCGATAAAGCGAAAAAAAAAATTATACGAGCCACATATTCAAAAAAGTCTGATGAATTTTACACTGACTACCTATCGGGAAAATCCCGAAAGCACCGAAAGCGCAACTCATCACCTAAGCGAAATATTCACATGCATTAATCAAGCTTCGACAAAAGTTGTTAAAATAACACATAGGATACGATAGCAACGAAAACGTATCTGGTTTGATCAACGTTGTAAAGATTTGAAAACAAATATGGGAAATGTGGTTAGTCAAATGAAAAAGAATCCCTTGGATAAAACTCTACAATTAAAGTTTTTCAATACAAAGAAATTATACAAAAGAGAAACGAAACTGAAGTCTAAATTATTTCGGTTACAAATGTCTGAAAAAATAGATAGGCTCGAAAGTAGCGACCCATTGGTGTATTGGGATATAATCAAAAGCTTGCGAATGAACAAAGCACAAGAAAAATATGTTGACCTTCACCCTGATGAAGCTGTTGATTTTTTCGACCAATTACTGTCGCGATACACATGAAACAAATTTTCAATATCTCGCCGAACGTCAGAGTGAATTACTGATAGATCTTAATAATAGTGACATAATTGCCACGGAAGTACTTGAGGCATTAATGCAATTGAAAAACGGGAAACCGACAGTCTTAGATAATATTCCGAATTAATTAATAAAGACAATAATTCCGTTAATGACGTGACAAGACTTTTCAACCATGTCTTGAAGTCAGGACATTATCCATTATGCTGGAGTCATTCATTCATCAAAACATTATATATGAAAGGAAACAGAGATGATCCAAACATTTACAGGCCAATTGCCCTGAGTAGTAATGTTGGAAAACTGTTCAATAAAATTATTAACTCTAGAATCGACAATATTTTAGAAACAAACAAACTTATAAGTGATAATCAATTCGGATTTAGAAAAAAATCGCAGTACAATCGACAGTGCAAGACGCGGATACGCGAGAAAATGACACTTTTGAGTCACAATGATTCCAGACAATTCTGGAGATTACTCCGAAAGGAAAGTAACCGGAATGTGGACAAAAATATATCTCTCGACGCTCTTTATAGTCATTTTCAAGAATTAAATCGTGGTGAGAATAACAATACTGACATTCCGCTCTTAGTACCGGAAATCAATATTGATGTTGAATATGAACTAAATACAAAAATTACCGAAGATGAAATAAGAAACTGTATAGCTAACCTGAAAAATAATAAAGCCACTTCCGATGATCTTATCAGAAATGAATATTTGAAAAGTTCAGTGGATATTATGATGCCAATCTATGTAAAACGTTTTAATCTAATATTTGACTCTGGTTTTGTGCCTGATAGTTGGTTGGTGGGTAATATAATCCCGATATATAAGAAAAAATGGTCAAAACGTGAACCGGGGAATTATCGTGGCATAACTATTCTTAGTTGCTTTGGGAAGCTATTTAACTCTGTTCTTAATCTCAGGCTTAATTCTTTTTCTCAGTCAGGAAATTTGATCTCAAAATTTCAGAGTGGATTAAGAACAGGATATTCTACAACCGACAATCTATTTTCCCTCAATTCTTTGATTGATTTAGCACGATTACACTACAAAAAAAAACGTTTATATTGCGCTTTTGTTGACCTGGAAAAAGCTTTCGATTCCGTGTGGAGGGAAGGTCTATGGTATAAAATAAGAATATCTGGAATTAATGGCAAGATGCTAAATATTATTACAAATATTTACCGCGGGATTAAATCCAAAGTGGTCTTAAACGGCCAGATGTCCGGAACTTTTGTGTCTAATGTCGGAGTGAGACAAGGGGAAAAACGTCTCGCCATTTTTATTCTCGCTGTATGTTAACGATCTCGAATGTTTTCTCTCTGACGCTAATGTGGAGGGTCTTACTGATGCATCTCAGGATCTTGAGCAACTCGGAGTTTTTTTGAAATTATTTATAATCCTTTATGCCGACGACACAGTTTTGTTGTCAGAATCACCACAAGATTTACAGTATCCACTTGATCTATTTTCCGATTATTGTGACATTTGGAAACTGAAAGTAAACATTTCAAAAACCAAACTTGTATGTTTCGCAAAAAGGAAACCGAAGAACTATCCAACGATACGGTACCGAGGTATTGCCTTAGACTACGTTGATACATTCAATTATCTCGGCGTCCTTTTCGGTAGAACAGGGTCTTTCAAAGCGATGAAAAAATATGCTTCAAATAAAGCTGTTACAGCTATGTATGAGCTTATCAAAATGAGCAGAAGAAATAACTTATCAATCAAATGTTCATTGAAACTTTTCGATCAAATGATACTACCAATATTAACCTATGGATGTGAAATATGGGGATTAGGTGACATCAGCGTGATAGAGAGTACATCTGAAATTTTGCAAATTGATGCTATGCCTAAAATCTTCAACACCATCATTTATGGTGTACGGTGAAACCGCGCGGTATCCCATTGAAATTATCTTTAAATCAAGACTTGTCAAAGTATGGACTTCACTCATATCTCACAATAATATGAAACCATCTAACTCATTATATTCACTCTTATACAGTAAATTTCAAGACACTACTTTTCTGTCGCTCTGGTTATCAGCGGTTAAAGGTATTCTGGACTATTGTGGTATGTCAGACGTTTGGAATGATCAGAATCTAAATTTGAACAGAGACGGAATACACTAAGATGCGAAACGATGAGGAGCAATCCAGCGATGTGATCAGCAAAGCTATGAGCAACTTTTTCATAGCACGCGAGACTACTAACAGCTGAAGTTAGATAATAGGCCTACTCAATCTTTCAAACACCAACTGGCACTACTGACTTAATACCAACCAAATAATTATTGTATAGATGTCTTGTGTTAAAATGTGTTATTTTGCATATTGTTATGTCACCATTATGTATACATGCATACGGCTCTCACGAGAGTCTTTATGCTAATAAATCTATCTGTGCAAGTTGCACAAATATTGAGGGACCAGTTTATTCAAGGGTGGTATATTGATATCAGTTTATCACGTAAATGTCAATTTTATTCCATAATAAAAGATGAATTCATTTTCGAAAATTACCTGTACGCAGAAAGTCAGAAAGATATATACACGCTCGCAAGATTTAGAACACGAAACCACAATTTACCCATTGAATCCGGTAGTTGGAATAATATTCCTAAAGATAAACTTTTATGCCCAGGATGCGACAAAAATGAAATTGGAGATGAACTACACTATTTAATAGATTGCCCTTGTCTTAACCATTCAAGAGAATTATTATTCCCGGTATTTTCTAGAACCGAATATAGCTTGAGAAAATTGAAAATGCTTGTAACAAATTCGAGACCATCAGTTATTTAAAAAACCTGTAGTATGATCAGATGTATATTATCAACGGCTACCTGTTCTCCGGGCTGAAACACGAACAGGTAGCAACCACCTGTCAGGTGGAAGCCTGAAACCTGTCAAAACCGATACACTTACACCCAGTATGCTTTTTTGTAAAATCCCCTGTCACGTCCTGATAACACACACATGCAAATTTTATGAAGTACATGCAACGAATCGTCTAAAACTAACGTACGTTTTAAGTAAATATGCATTACCTTTTAATATAAATTGTTATCCGCACGTGACAGGGGATATGTATTGTTATTGTAATCTGTCTCTGTACCATGTATATTGGAGGAGAGAATATACATATATCTTTCGTCTTGCGTACGTTAGTGAATAAGAAAAAAGAGCAGAAACGACCTTTTTATACTGCTTTTGTAGACTTCAAGAAAGTATTCGATTCCGTTGATAGATCTATTTTATTTATAAAACTTCAAGGTATTGGTGTTAACGGGTCGGTATTCTCGATTCTACAGTCCATTTATAAGTCGAGTTTTTTATTCCGTTAAAACGTCAGCAGCTATCGAAAATAGGAGTACGACAAGGATATTCGTTGTCGCCCTCCCTTTTCAAAATATTCATTGACGATATTGGCAGACAATTCAATACCATGGGTCATCCGTGCTACATAAACAATCGCCCGATTAGTCACTTACTTTTTGCTGATGATTTCGTTTTACTGTCGGAAACAGCCATGGGTTTGCAAAATTCTTGGAATGTACTTATCAATAATAATCTAACGGTTAATTCAGACAAAACAAAATGCATGATATTTAAGCCAAATAAACGGAAGTTGCATATGGATAATAAGTTTTATATAAATAGTGAGTCGTTAGAAGTAGTCGAAGAATATAAATACTTGGGTCTCATGTTCAGTTTTGACGGTAAAATGGAGAGAGCTTGTGAAAACTTGAGCGGGCGAGCTTCAAAGGCTATGTATTTCATGACGAATTCACAGACAGAATTGTCTCTCAGTACTAACTGTAAATTGTTTGACAAATTAATAATGCCTATTCTGTTGTATGGTTGCGAAATATGGGCTGCTGAGTTGAAGTTTCCGTTTGTTGATAACTACCCTCTTGAGTAGACACATTTAAAGTTCTGTAAAGATATACTACAACTCAATAGAAAAGCGTCTAATCATGCTTCGAGGGCTGAACTAGGTCGATACCCCATAGCAATTAATGCCATCGGGAATATGTTCAAATATCTAAATAAACTTCGTTTTGCACAACCGGGACATATAATACATGATTCTTTCACAGAATCTCTATTATGTAATCTTCCAACGTGGGACACACATCTTGCGAAAAGCGGTATAAATATATCACAGTCTAATAAAACGATAGGATTCACCGACAAACTTATAATTGAGAGACTAAAATCAGAACATGTAAATCATTTCAAAAAAGTAATTATGATTTCCGTGTGCAACATGATCCGGTTATTCTTCCAAAGGAGAACAAATATAAATATGGCGAAATGAAAATTATGGGAAATTTATATTTAATTAAGAATCGTAGGAAGGATATAGTTATAGGTTTGTTTACTGTTATATGCACATATATTATGTATTATGTTTAATATACTTGTACTTTATGTTATTTGAAACTGCCTGCACTGGTTTATTGTCCACAAGAGAAGAGAAAAGATAAAGAAAAAGACAATAGAGATATAAAAACACTTATAAGACTTCCTCATACTGTATCACTTTGCTCATTGAGCATTTTGAGTCGAGCATTGTAGATTTCTGTTAAAATCAGGGAAAGACCTAAAAATATGATGTGAATAATTGTGCATATGGTATAGATTTACCACTAGTCGCGAGTTTAGTTAATATTTTGGAATTTATTAGCGCCAACATTTATTTAATTAAAACAAAACTTGTATCAGTCAGACATTTTCTTCATATGACTATATTTTTTCTTCTGAATAAGTTTCATCCACATTTAGACAGAGCATCTAAATATTGATTTTAATCCCTTTTTACAAGCAAAATTAGTGTCATTTACCTTTTTTTTTTACCCCTCCCCTTCTTCCATTCCCTTCCAGATATAGATATTTCTATATCATAGACATGAGGTCCCTCAAAAAAAGAAAAGAAAGAGACAAAAAGAGGATCATACGGTGAGAGAAAAGCTCAGTCATAACTTTCCTATTAAATGTTATCAACAACACTCATACATGTAGATAGGTCTGGCAGAGTAACTTCATTTTCAACCAGGTTATTTCTGATTTTTCTGCATGTTATGCAAAAAGTATCAAGTAAATATCACACTAATTTAGTATTCTTCAAAAGATAATTGTGAAAAAGAGCACAAATCTGCATGGGTAATCTATCTACATTTTTTTACCCTAGTAGTAGGGCATTTAACAAACATTTTCATCATTAAAGATTGATATAAGTCTTTTAGAACAATTTGGACATATCAAAATTTAGCAGATTTGTAACCCACATACATGTATGTCCATTTGCTGAAGAAAGCAAAATCTGTTACTTTTGGTTGTTATAATGTTCAGTACAGCATTCAGTACATGACTTTCAAAACTATTTATCTATAATATTATGGCTACAGTGCCAAAACAAGACCCATAGTTACAGCCAGGACCTGCCATACCTGATACATGCATAACTGATTCTCAAATTTCAATACTTTATGCAAACAAATAAAAGCAGTGCTTTGTGGTACTTCCTGTACCTACATGTACTCAATTCAAAATCAAAATCAATTTTATTTGTAGCTCCACTTAGTGGGGGGAAAACATGAATATCAAATAAACAATATTGAAATATTGTTACAGTCATTATTAAATAAAGGTCAACCACATATATTTTTTTCTGAAAACTGTTCAAACACATTTGGCTCTTTGGCCCTCTAACTGTCCTGTGTGTTCTGGTTTCACTTCGCAAGTACTTTGCCAATATCATCATATATTTCGAATTTCACCCTTCTTTTCTGGTTTCCCCATATATAAACATTTCGTGGTAGGCGTACTGGATTTTACTATGCCCAAAGAGTTTGTCCATCAACTTTACATTATCCCGCATGACATCATCCTTCACTATCACTGGTGATTTTTTTTACATTTTTGTCTTCTTGGAAAAACTTTTTCCTGTGTTCGAAAACACTGTTCGTCATGTCATTTCTTAGGAATTTAAAAATAGAAGGAGTGCCACTATTTCCTGTCTCCATATCTTCATGGTCATTTGATGATGGTTTAAACATCCTGGGTAAAGAGTGTGCCGCAATGATGTTCGATGTTTGTTATACAAAGTATTTCTGTGCCTTATTGATGACCCTACATAATTCAGCTTTCAATGCTTCCTCAACTGATTCATTCAGTCCGAAAACACGAATACAGTATTTTCTAGAATATTGCTCAAGATTTTTTATTCTTTTATAATTGTTTTTAACTATCTGTTCCAGTTCATCCATGCTTTCTGCCATATTTTCCTTTTCCAAAGTCTTGATGCCGTCAATTAATTTTTGTTTTTCGAGAATATCGATTCGTCCGGCTAGTTGATCAATCACATTGTGTAATGTGGCACTAGTTTGTGTAGAATCTGATACTTCAGCCAACAGGCTTTCTTTTTGGTTTTCCCACTAAAGTAGTGTTTTGTCTAAATCGGTTTTCCA
Organism: Siphonodentalium dalli; assembly: GCA_032622095.1. Classification (NCBI taxonomy): domain Eukaryota; kingdom Metazoa; phylum Mollusca; class Scaphopoda; order Gadilida; family Siphonodentaliidae; genus Siphonodentalium; species Siphonodentalium dalli. The sequence continues at coordinate 64,977,271 of CP136067.1, read as the reverse complement.
CACATGAAATTGGGAATTTACATCTTCTGTGATTTTCGTTTCAAGGTCAGCCATTTTTTTGTTTATTTTCTCTTCAAAGTCATCTTTAGTCGGTAATTGGTTTACTCGTTCATTTAAAGATGATAGTTTTGCGTCTATTGACGCCAAGACTTCCTCAGAGATTGATGTGTTCATCGTGGAATTTCCGTCCTGGTCCAGACTACCTGGTATTTGTCGTTTTTTTCCGGATATTTCTGCACTAAGTCTTCTTTTTGAACATTCCCTTTCGGTCCCTTACTTTGCTGGGCTTTATTATGGGCTTTTGTGAACGGCATTTTACGGAGTCTCCCCTTTTTATTAATCTTTTTTTGTAAAAAGCAATCTACGCTAACGACAAACACGTATTATATGGGCGCCGCCATTACCGGAAATAATTTTGGTAATGTAATGGTAACACTTATCCAAGATGCATCATAAATGTTAGTATTCAATGTATATATGACAGAATAGCCAATTTTATTCATCACAACTTTTAAGCGATTGCATGGGACGTTGGGACAATCTTTACCATTTTCCATATTTTGGCCGCCATTCTGACAGCCATTTTTAGTCAAAGTGACAATTTTGGTTCCATTGAGTTGAAATATTCATGAGTTGTGGTATGCCGCACTTACTTGCACAGTTCTGCTCATTTCTTGTTGAAATATGACTAGAATCCCAATGGTGATGTTTAGTAAAATTTCATACCGCATTCTGTAAAATCAAATTATTGAGGGATCGGAAGTGGCTGTGATCCCACGAATGGCATATTTTATGTGCTTCAGAGTTCAGTTAATAAGGACAATAGAAAATAAAGTCACATTTCTGAACCAGTTCCATTCAGTAGAAACTGATTTAGAAGATATTAGTGAAAAAACATAAAATTTCCGGTTACGGCTGGCATTTTGACGTCCCTCTTGTGCAGGGAGTTCCAATTGCTTCTTTAAAATGTGCCATTATATCTCGCAGAGTCATACTTACTGTATATGACTAATTTTAAATCGCATATTCCATGGTAAGATTAATTGCGACATTTAATTAAAAAATCACGAAACGCTCTTTAAATTCGGAAAACCCACTTAAAGGAGGGGTTAAAGTGAAATTTCAACGTGGGTCCACATCTAATATTAACTAGTATGTGAATGTACATATGTGAAAAATGTCATGCTTTAGTCACAAAGTGAACAATTATGTTGCTAGTCTACTCTACTATATATGACGAAAATCACCAAAATCGAGCCAGAACTTCGCATGGAAAATTGAAGAAAAAAAATTGCACAATGTCCCGTTCACCCGACAGGTAGCAGTTGTATACCGTCTTAGAAGAATTGTAACTGTTCAATCATTGCCAGTTTATCTTGAAAATTCCTCTCATAGTCTGGTCGATGGATCGTTGGACACAGAATACATTGTTAAAAAGCTAATGTTTACGTCTTTCGGTGTGGAAATGTTTCTAGAACAATATATCCAATATCCGCTAAAATCCGCTTTGGAGGAAATATTTGAGAGCTGTTCAAACGTTGCACGATTTTTCTCTTAACGACAGGAGGGGTGGATAAAAGTGTGACACGAAATGTCCCCCGGGTGGGTGGGTGGGATGTGTGGGCGTCCGGATGCCAAAACAAGTATTCTTCAAGATCATGCTACTTTTATCCAAATGCAATATTTTACTTTGTTTTTCAGTTTAAAACAACATGCAGGTGTTCTTGTCTTCTATGTTGACTAGAAATGAAGCATTTAAAGTAGTTTTTATCCCCTATCAAGGATGTTGATTTTTCTTCGGCATTTACAATAAAAACTCGGTTTTCTTAAAATTTGGATCATGGAATTTGCGAGGTTAGAAAAAATCGTTATGTAGGCAAATTGCTAAGTTATCTTATCAAGTCTGTTCCAAATCGAGCCCATTGACGGAAGGAAACTTTCATTGGTATGCTGTGAGCCCGAAGGAAAATTACGTGCGTAATCAGTATTTCTAAATTCGTATCTATCCTTGGTCACTTCTCTGTTCGTACGGGGGACTTTTTCTAATAATATATGAATGGGGTTTTAGTCATTATGTGATACGTGTATCGTAACGTCTGCAAATCTCTTCGTTGTTGCAGGGTACTCCGGCCGATTTCACGTAATACATGTAGGTTGATTATTGGTACATATCGTGGAGACCGCTAACAATGCGTCGTAATGTAAAAGATCGAGCTTTCGGCTTTCCAGTTTATGCATTGTCCACATATAATATCACCGTAGTTCGTTAAAGGTAGGACAAAGGTTTTATACATCAGATCAAGGGTATGTCTATTAAATAGGTATTTCAATTTCATAATTTGGGATAGTCCAGATGTGACTCTCTTGCATATTTCATTAATCTGTATGTCCCAGTTCAAACTCGATTGGATGACAATGCCAAGGTGTCCATGGGAAGACACATATTCGATGTCCGTGTTATTTAGAGTTAAGTGCATTGGATTGAGGGATATATAATTGTTAGAGCCAGTGTAGCTAAATACCATTGATTGTGTCTTTTCTGGATTGAATTTTACTTGCCATTTGTTTGCCCACGTGGTAATGCCATCAAGATAATTGGTCAAGATGGCACGAGTTTCCTCATCGGAATTAGAGGCATGTGTGTGAAAGTGAAACACGTATCGTCTGCGCACATGCGTGTAAATGATGAGATGGCACAGGATAAAAATCATTGATGTATATGCACAAGGAATAAAACGGTACAATGATTGAGCCTTGCGAGACATTATGTAATGTTCTCATCGCTGAGGTATAGGGTGATATATGGAATTTTAATGCCGACACTGTACTGGGTCTATAATGTCACTCCTCCTGTCAACGTTTTTCCAACGTGTTTCAACTGTCCTGTTTTTCATAGCATCTACATGTATATATCACTCCAAAATTCTCGAAGCATGTCCCCGTAAGCAAAATAAATCTGTGATGTACTGAGACACGTGAGCTCTCACAAGAGATTGATTATTATTGAACCTTTGCAATTGCTTCATTTGGTATATACGTGTTTCTATTGAAACATGTTTCTTTTCGTCACTCGCATTATGGAATATGTACGACATCACTCATGTCTTCAAACTGAGCTCATAGAAACTAATTTGGTGTTGTTGGTGAAGTCAAGAAAGAGACGCCGCTTATAATACACTATATACTCTTCTGGTCTATCATGTACTTTAAGGCTTTGTCAATTCCCGTAGCGTTCGCGATATTTCACGAGTTGTTATAAAGCGAGCATAGTCTGTCGCACATACTCTGGCTAAACGTACATGGGTAAAAAATATATACTGTTACACGTTCTCTTGTCTGTGGCCAATACAAATCAATAAATCAGTACTGACAATTTTCTCGGTGGTACTCCGTTGTGTCACGCCAACACCGCAACGGGCGCGTTATATATGTTGTCCTTTAAATAAAACAGAGCGCCGGATGACATCGATAAGACACCGCTTTCTCGGAATCACAATATATGCGCGACGAATAGCTCCAACCGTGTCAACAAACGCATCGATCCGTGTGACGTTGCGCTGCGTTCGGCCAATCACAAACGCGCGGCCAATTAGGTGATTCCCCATTTTCCACCTGCGTGCTGATTGGCCGCCTGGTGACAGCGCGAAGTATTAAAATTAATACCATTGCGCATCTATCAAGCATAATGATCAGAATATCTTGATAAGTAAATGAAATAGGGTTTTATTTTAGTTTGGTGTTTTAAGATTGGATTTACTCGTGGTTTATCCTCGAATGTGATGCAGATTATTCTTTATGTTATAATAAACAGGTTAGTATCCGAAGCATTATGTATAGTACTACTGTATTTTATTTGCAATGGGAGTTGGAGATTCTGCAATAGGAATAGTGCATTTTACAACCTTCCCGCAAACTCCTGAGCGAATCCCATCAGGCTGCCTGTGGCATCTAAGTTGTCAACCTCTGAAAATTGGCTGATTCACTTTGGTTACATTTAGGGAATAACAGACTGGACGCATTATTTTCGTTCAGGTTGCTTGAAAGCAATGGGTATGCTTCGCCCCCCCCCCCACCGAAAGAAAGAAGTAGATGCAGCTGCCACGAATATGTTGTTTTAAAAACATTGAAGGTTTCGAGAGATGATATTCTAAATAGAAAGACAATAAGGTTCAGAAGTATCCAACTTTAACTCCCAAGTTAGAAATGTCTGAGAGCTATATCCGAATAGTCCAGTGCATTTATGAGAAAGTATGAACCTCAAAATAATTGCAACACAAAAGATTTTGTTTCATTTTATTTGGGAGCATCATAGAGTATACTCAGCTAAAAATCAACCAAAATCTGAACATGCGAAATGGCCTTTTTGAGGCAAAAAGTGACGAAAATGATGAAAAATTGGTGAAAAATGGAGATTAACATTTTTTGTTAATACTCTTGATGTAAACATACAATTGTTATATTTTCAAAATGATAAACTGTCGTACAGTTGTATCCAAGATTTTGTATCATTTTATTCTATAAATATTGATTAACTTTTCGAAGTTTGGGTCAAAAAGTTGAAAAAGTTGCCAAAATTCTGTGAAAACTGGAAGTCTACAATAACTCTTGATGCAGTTGTAAAATTGTCATAACTGGGCTTGGAACTATTGTTATATAGTTATATCCACAATTGTGGGGTTTTTTCATGTTGTTACTACAAGCAAATAATCAAAATATTTTATGGTGAAAAGATGTAAAAATGACAAGAAATCAGAGAAAAATGGAATTTCACATTACATGTTTATGCATTAGAAAATTGCCATAGTTGGACTTGGACTGTTGTCAGTCAGTTATATACGGGATTTTCCATCAATTTTGGGCCAGGTTGTGGTATCAATGACACTAAGTTGTCCATATATTGTGGCAAAATAGTGAAAAAAGAGAAAATATATAGAAATTCATTAAAAAAATATAGAATTTTGAAAAAATAATAAGTCTGGATAGATCGTTCTGATTTTCAGTCTAGGCCTCCATTTCACTGTTGTCGAAAGGCTGTGTGTTCGAACAGTCAACACCTTGGCATTCCCCACAAGACATAGAACACATAATTCCATGTTTTCGGCATATGTATCCAGAGACGTGGCGACAGGGGGGGGGGGGGGTTGGGGGGGGGGGGGGTGGTGTCTCAACTTTGGTCAAAAATTTCAACAGTTGGAAATTTCATACCTGCCAAAACATTAGTTGGAAATTTCACACCAACAATAGGTTGAAAATGTTCTTGTTGTTTGATTTTCAAACAATTTATTGGGGAATTAATTGTTTTTGGACTAATATTTGCATATTTTCCTATATTTTGTCAAAATTTTGGACTGAAATTGTCATCAGTTGGAAATTTTCCAACCTCAGGGGGGGGGGGGGGGTGGCAGGTTGGAAATTTCCTACACTTGGAAAGCTTGTGTCCTGGTTCCTCCCCCGTGGCCAGTTAAAAACTGCTAGTTAATTTAAAATAAAACAATATTGTCATACATTTGGAAAACATTGTCATTGGATGGGGGAGTATGAGGTTTGAAATTTCCAACATCAGGAAAGCTTCAGTTGAGGCCAGTCCAGATGCTAGGATTTGCAATTTTCTTGTACAGTTTTCAAATGTTCTCACATCGGACCGAACAACCATGGTCAGCCCGGTGTGGCCTGCTCTCTTGCCCGTAGCCATGTGCATTTATCTGGAGTTAGACCACTAGATGTTAGGATTTATGCAATTTTTCAGGTTAAAATATTTGAATGTTCTCATACCGGGAATATAGAACCATGGTTTATGAACATATAGCATATTAGACTTGAGCACTGAGGTGCAAGGGGGTGGAAATGGAATTATGCTAAACTTGTGTTTTTGTCTGATTCTGATTCAAGGGGGGGGGGGGTCAATTGGAATTTCCCAAAGGTGGACACCCCCAACGTAGACCCTCTAGCCACGTCCCTGTGTGTACCTATTGCTTTTGCAGTCCGTTTTACATTTGCAACGAATGATGTTCAGTAGTTCTTTTGGAGCTGGTGGTTCCTCACATTTGATAGGATTAAGACGCCCATCCTTAACCTGCCATCCCCAATCAGTTGGTTCCAAATTAAGCCCCTTCAACACTGCACCTGGTGATAGTGTATGTAAATGGAATCCTTTTCAACCTAAAAGTCTGACACAGCAGGTTACATCACTTTGGCAACAGTGATAAGCCTCTGAAACAAGAGTTGTGGGTCGATGTGTACAACGTCGTTGTCGATCTTGAGAGACGGAGCACTCATTATTATTGCTTGGAATGTTCGCTTGAATACATAACTCATAACATCTTTCCGTCCAATGTTCATAAGGATCGTCGTGCCTATTAGAATGCGACATTCAAATGTCAAAAAGAATTAAAAAAAAAAAAAATTACCAAAAAAAAAACGGGAGAACGATCGTCGAAGAAAATCGAGAGGGTGCATTTATTGGAAATTTAATGTTTAATGTTTGGCTCTATAGTTATATCTTGGTCTCAGCCACCAAGCCAGTAAGATTGAAAGGACTGATCATATCTCCAAGCCCATACCCCTGTCACGATGTATATATGTGCCTGTATACATTTGTAGTTAAGACTGTTCAATAGAATATATGATGGAATTCCTCTTGCATATTAGTGAGTGGGCATGCATTATGTCACGTTATTGGTAATATGAGTTGATAAAAGCGTATAGTTTGTGTGAAATATATCTTATTATGATATGGGTAGCAGTAATGAACCATAATTCATTATTCATCATATCTAAACTATTCCACTGATTCAAATAAATTCAGAAAATCAACAAAATGTAGAAATATTCAATGCACTCGATGTTACAGGCTCCAGATATAATAACATTACAATAGTGAACAAAACAATTTGAGGGTGTTCTTGATACCCGAAGACTGCTATTTGAAGGATGTCCCATGTCACAAAAATCTAGAAAATGAAAACGTGGTTTCAGCTGATCTGAGATTCTTAAAATTAATTTCACATTTTTATTAAGTTCACCATTTTTCAGATATAGCTTGATAAAATACATTGTGAAATAGCCGAAAGTTCAGATATTCTAGCGAAATGTGTATCTTTAATTCCCTGCAATTTATTGGCAATCCATCCAGATAGCGCTTTCATTACACAAGCAGTGTGTGGGGTGTAGCGACGACTTATACTTAAACATTGATAGCCATGCATGGGGGTGGGGTAGCGATGGCTTATTTTAACATTGATAGCCATATAGGGGAGCTATACGGCTTATTTTAACATTGATAGCCATGACTACGGTGTGTAGCGGCAGCTTATTTTAACATGGATAGCCATGGTGTGGATGGGTATAACGCTTGCTTATTTTAACATTGATAGTCACGGTGAATAGCGATGGCTTATTTTAAAATTGCTGGCCATATATATATGGGTGGTAGCGACGACTTATTTTAGCATTGATATCCATACGGTGAGTAGACATGCACCACTATACATTTCGCTTTAGAATTATTATTTCGTAGGAACAATGGCTACGTTTTAGCAGACTCCAAGCGAAATTTCTCAAGGTGGTATTTCATGTGTTCATGTACGTTCCCAATGGCGACAGACCCACAATTCACGGGCTATCGTATTTGGAATATCGTTCCATTGAAAAGTATACTGCAGTGGCTAGCTTCGCCTGTCACTCAGAAAATGCACTGCGAATTTTACTATAGTTTTGTAACGATTCGGTCTATCAATTGTTCAGCTTATACTGACACCATAATTGATCATTTGTGAATAAGCATGTGGGACAACAAGAACAATTATGGAAATAACGAAAATACAATATTTTTACAAAATGCATGCACAAACATGTAGTAGCAATAGTTTATATAGACGAAACTCGTGCAGTTCATATAATACATATGCATACACGCACAGGTCTGGTAATCTAAGAAGTGCTGTCACATATCTCCCACATGTTCATACTATTAATGTACCTCCTCAATTGCCACATGTAAATGTGAAAATATCAGGATGTATCTCTCGCTCATGCATGGAAGTTTGTGTCGGGAGCAACTCCACTGCCTTTCCGAACGCACCGACTCTACCTGCTTATACCAAACAAAATTTGATAAAGAACATCAAATAATATTTTATGTACCTATATTTTATCACTTCAGATAGAGTATATATCAGTAACGGACCCGTTGAATGTATAAGAACGGGTTTACTACGGTTTTTATAGTCTTCCCGATTTTCAAGTCACCCCTTTCTATCATTGTCAATGGATTCATATTCCCCCACATTATTTTATATGTCTGTGAACTAAGTTTTATAAGTTTAACTTTAACCCGTTCTTTACTAAATACGCATTGACGAGTAGTTCCCTTGTGGCATGTTAAGATGATACGGTCAACAAACGACTGAACTTATATTATCTAAACATTTCCCGCCAATGAATATTATTCCTTATCTTGATGTCTGACCACATCCCAGTGCATAACATAGCACTTAAGTAAGGCAGATATCGCGAGGAGACTACCATGTATATGTGCACGTATTTATATACAGTGACGCGGATACCTACATACGCATGCATGGTATGTATGATTCACCGAGTAGAATACGCGAGTTTGACGTTCGTAAATCATAACGACCTGTTGACAATCAATCTTCTTCCGACATATATGATTCGTCTGATCTTAACAAGGGGAGAAACGTATATTCCACATATATCCGGAGCAACAACTCAAGTATAGTAATGAAGAATCCATTTACGTGCTGTGTAAATAGCTTCACTGTTATTCGTACACGAACACAGGGTGTGTCGTTAAAACATGCACGAGTAAAACATATAAATAAATAAAAAAATTAAAAGAGCGCACTACTTTAATAAACGCATCACTATTGATATTTGTATTATATCAATAACACCACGTTTGTTAAAGTGGCGCGCTCATTTTTAATTTAGATTTGTTAATGTATAATATCAACGACACGCACCTGTGATCTTGAATCAAAAAACGTGTATGGAGTTCATTCACCAAAAATAAGTCAACCCTTTCTTATTTAAATATATTCCCCTGTCCGGTTATACAAAGTGTATTTTGGAATGGTCTATTATTAATTTGGAGGGTCATTCGGGTAATAATGCTGACGAAAAGATATTACAAGTTGCAATTACAGGATTCCTATTCATTGGTGGGAAATGTTCAGATAATGCGTTTTTATCTGAACATTTCCTAATGTAATAACTCGTCAATGAGTATTTTGTTAAGGTGGGGGGAGAGGTGGCTTTCATATTTAAAGACATATTATGTACTTGTTCGGGTGCGTGAAACTGATAAGTTAGTATTCAGGCGCTATGGCAATTGGAGGAATGTAACATTCTACTTGCATTGCCGAAAATTTTAAGCAAATCGACCGCACCACTCCATAGAAAACATCGTCAGAACTACGCTCGATTGTAAATATTTACTACTCGATTCGGGATAAACTAACGAAAACGATTTTATCGGCGATAAACTAACGAAAACGATTTTCCCATCAAGAGTCACTGCATTTAATTCACATTTTAGAATGACGGTGTGTGTTGTCAATTTGGATTTACTATTTGTAAAAATTACTACTTTGAACAAGATTATTCTCCATTTCTATTTGATCACCATACCGGAGTGTTTCACGTCGCTTTAAGTATTGAGTGTCATGACAAATTTACAGAATTACGTCTTCCTCAAATGAAGCTACATCTTCAGACTGGTATAAGAATATTCACCGTAAAGCCGAAGCATCACAGTACTGTATATATTGCTTTGTATTAAGGGAACTGTTATAGAGTTATAGAGCAATTTTACACACTCCTTTAAAAACACTATGGATTTCGAGAGAAAACATTTCAAAGAAGAAAATATGAAATCAATATATGACAAATAAATACGGATTGTTATATGATAAGCAATCTTTCAGTTTATGTGAATTTTATAAAAGATTCAAGTACATTTGGGTACGTTTACTTTTTATAAATATATTGTCGTATAAATTCGACATACGACTTAAAATCTAACAATATTCATATTTCAAATAAGATGTTCTAATTACTATAAATGCTTATGAATGACATCCAGTTGTGAGGAACTAATACATGCATGTATGTACGAGTACAGATGTTAATGGCGAGAACTGGTTTGAATTTATTGCATGTACTTTGCTTGATCGCTTGTAAATATTGATTTCACATACATTTGTACGCATGTATCATATGTCTCAACTCATGCAGTTATATGTACAGTTTATTGAGATTAACCTAGCTGTACTATAAATGCGAATGAATGGCATCCAGTTGTGAGGAACTAATACATGCATGTATGCACGAGGACAGATGTTAATGGCGAGAACTGGTTTGAATTTCTTGCATGTACTTTGTTTCATCGCTTGTAAATATTGATTTCACATACATGTGTACGCATGTATCATATGTCTCAAATCCTGCAGTTATATGTACAGTTTATTGAGATTAAACTAGCTGTACATTTAAAAAAAATCGAAATTGGTCACGGGAACACAATTATTGAGACAACAGCCATTGCAACACGCCCCGGCCTCTCCAGTATGTTGCTACCCCATGCAGAGTCGGTACTCCCCGAAACCAAGATAAGATCCCAATGCACGCTGCCGGAAATAATGTCGAGTTGCAAAACAAGTGATATGTATCCACTTTACTATGCATGCCTGCACAGTCAGTATCTTGTTTGTGCATTACAATTGGTTGTTTACCACAAGCATGATGTATGCATGTGCATCGATATAAACCGATCGCTTATTGTGTATAGTATATATATCACGAGGCTAACAAATGCGCAGCTACATGCGCATGGTGCGTTTTCTATCATATTTGAGCGCCCATTGCATGTATTCCATAGCAACGTTGGTTGCTTAGCTGTCAATTTAATTTAATTATTTCTCGGATCATCAATTTTAAATATTACAGAGCGAAACCTATAATACGTAATAGCGATATCTCTTGGTAACAACTACATTCGGATCATAAATGCGTGTTATCACTGGAAGTTCACTTTGCTTACAAATAAAGTAATAAATTTGGCTCTTTTGTCAATTAAATTATTAAGTTCAGTCATTGGTTCACGCACGGACAGTCTCAATTGATATCGGACAATTGATGCACTTTGTATAATTTATGACATGACTGAATGCTCACGCGGATACTGCACGCTGTTTACTTGATTTAAAGTGATGTGAAACGTTCCGGCATGGTAATCAAATAGAAATGGAGAATAATCTTGTTCAAAGTAGTAATTTTTACAAATAGGAAATCCAACTTGACAACATACACCGTCATTCTAAAATGTGAACTAAATGCAATGACTCTCGATGGGGAAATCGTTTTCGTTAGTTTATCGCCGATAGATGCGTCCCGAATCGAGTAGTAAATATTTACAATTGAGCGTAGTTCTGACGATATTTTCTATGGAGTGGTACGGTCGATTTGGTTAAAATTTTCGGCAATGCAAGTAGAATGTTATATTCCTCCAGTTGTCATAGCGCCTGAATACTAACTTATCAGTTTCACGTACCCGAACAAGTACATAATATGTCTTTAAAACGACATGGTAATAATATCGGCTGAGCAAGCGCACGATGTCACAAGCTGATTTAGTCGAAGGAAACTACCAGATTGAGATTACTCTGATATTTTACTTTTCCGATCCGATCAGTCGTACATTGAAAATGTGTGCTTTTTGGCCATTTTTTATCGTTTTTATATTTATCAAATTAAATGCACTCAAAATGCGCACAATTGGAAAACACGACCGTGCGTATATAGGGGACGTTTGGTTAAAATATTATAATTTAGGTGTTGTCTCCCAATTTCTGATCTACCACTTTCAACTCTGTTAATTGGTGGCTCTGGTACATACACTGTAGACTAAGCTGGACAGTCACGTTTACACCCTATATAGTTACCATATTGTTATTTAAAACTAATGTATCAGATGGGTATTTTTTATCAAAGCTGGCGTTGCTGTTGGAACCCACCCCCACCCCTTGTGAACATAACGGACGGTCATGCATCAGCTAGTTCGCAAGGTGCATGCAGATATAGGCTTGATATGTAATTTCGCATGTCTTGGTGTATAACTGTATATACGGTGCTGTATGGAGGCATTGGAATTCGGGCTATTCTGCATCAGGTGTTGTTATGAACTGTGTCTGACAGTAACTGTTGTACTCGCGATATCTCGAGCGCACGTATACTTATGTTATAAACGAACGTAACCATATCAAAATCGTATTTTTCTTCGCCTCGAGGAAATTGACGAACCGCTCAGATAAGAGTTACCAACCAGCTAACGACCACACTGAATCTCGGAATTACTTTTAATGGCAAACGATTAGTGTTGTTGCCTCACAAACAGTCGTATCTGCACATCTTAATGGCAAACGATTAGTATAAATATATCTTAGTGCATGTACAGCGTGAACGGTATAAGCCTCTCAAACCGTGAGAGCCATGCGTGTTTCACCCCAGGGTGAATACTGTAAAGCTAGGATATCTCACACTAAACGAGAGATTATCTCTTTCTCAGGGCTGCGAGATCCGCGTGTTGTTCGCTCGAGGGAACGCCCATAAAGATGCCGCATTGTAGAGATAACATTCTCCAGTATTTCATTACACACGAAATATATACCTGACGGCGACCACGTGAATTACATCAAACGCCATGATGACTATGATCGGGTATTTCGTGTGTCGTTAAAACGGACAGTTCTGACACCCCAGATCTTTACTCATTATAAACATTACTCGACACAACATCTCGTTCGCTGCGACCATACACACATTAAGGTAACCCAGAATATCGAACGCATCTACATGTAGTGAATTGGTCTATTTCATTTTTTCAAATCAGAAATAAATTAACCTGTGACTTGAAACCGTTCTTTTTTTCGGATTGGTTGTAGCGTAGTCCAAACAACAGATATGTTCAATCTTTTCCAATGGAGTTGCCGATCATTTTTGCTTATTGTATTCACATATTGTCATTCGCAGAATATAAATCAAGAGTACAGTATGGCCGTTTCTGTGGTCCCGCAAATGGTAAGTATGCATTGTTTACGTATAAAATCGTGTTTCTTTTATAGGATCCAAAGTCCGTTTGATTTAGAGTTAAATTCAGTCAACAGTGATGCATGTAAGGAATGTCGTTGTGGTGTCTCAGCTCAACACTTAGACTGAAATGTAACATCTGCTTAAATATCTCTTTTTTGGATATGTTTTATTAATAAACAACCACACTCCTAGCTATCTCCCGAAGACTACAACTAACGTATTATAAATATTAACTCTTCCGGATACAATGTTAAACTTAATTGTATGTGCAATGCCCTGACTAAGCTATAATTAAAAAATTTACGATACTATATCACATCAGGGTTAATATAACAGATTATGATCAATGTTTAAAGTAACCGGGCCACATACACAACCTTCTACTAAGCAAGGATGTTTTTACGACACCGTCATGATTACACATTTCGGAGTTTTTTATGCCGTTATCAGAAATTTGTAAAGCTATATCTGCATAAAATACTAATTCTATTTAGCCCCATGCACCGTTTCATTGATTTTTTTGCGATAAAACTTTCTCCGATAAATAGTATCTTCCATTAGACTTTATCTCTCATTTGGTGTGTATTATTTCCAGAACTCGGAAGTTTTCCACAGTGATCTATGCGAGGTTGGAAGCTTTTATCCACTCAGTAGCAGTAACACGACAGTAAAGCTAGAGAAGGATCAAATGGAGCCATATAACTGCGTTCCAGAGATAGGCGCTACTTACACAGATCTGTCAACGTCTGTCGCTCAGAACAAACACCTAAAGCTTCTCAAAACAGGTCGGTATAAAATATCCACCCACACGTCCGCCCTGTGCCACACTGTCTTACACAGTTACACTATTACCATTTCTGTAAATATTAAACTGTTGGGGTATCGAAATAGTAATACATTTTCAAAAGACAGACATATAGCAGGTAGAAGTAGCTGGCTTGCAGTTTAGTTTCGATGTATCGGCTATTGTCGAATTGCTCCGTGAATCAGGCTACCAGTGTTTTCAAAACTATAATAGTATGATGCAGCATCGAAATAATGCTACCAAAGATTTCTCAACTTTAACCAAAACGACAGTTTATCGTTAACGTGGAGCCGTATGGTGGCTCGTTTTGTTATCGTTCATTATAAAACAAATTCATATAATTTTGATAACAAGGACTTTCTGATTTAAAAAAAACTTTCTCACAATATACTGTGAATGCAAAACCGATATACACGTGTTAAATATCTTTGAAATATGCAGAGTAATTATTACAGGGTGATTTTAATGAGTTCACGTGTTTTAGCTATACGTGATCAACATTGCAGAGCTGCATGGCTGGCCCTGATCGACAGTTGCTAAGTTTTGGGTAATCTGCGCGGAACAGCTAATCGATAATGACATTTACAGTTTCGTGACACAACATGGCTCACATTTCCAATCATCATTGACCATTGGTGAAACTAGAGTTATAACATATTGGCTGCGGACAGACGTACAACAGTAGCGATGGCACAGTGGGTGTGACAATTTATTATGGTGGAGTTTGGTGACAATTGGTCGTCATAATTAAAATGCAACGGCTAGCCATGTCGCCCGCTTCATATTCGCACAATGAGTCTACCAAGCTCTACCAGCGTTGCGGTCGATCTCTCAAGGATTTATCTACCTGAATGTTCTGTCGCTAATACGCATGGAATTAATGTAAGTAGATAAACATGCATTGAGATCATATCAATAAAACGTACTATGTGCATGATATTTGAGTGAATGAGGGATTGCACGGTCAAACACAATTCTGGACGATCGATCGTGCAATTATATATATCGTAGAGAATACAAGGTAGCAAAACGTACTGAGTAGAGATCAACCTTGGTGAAACGCCAAGGGTTAATTGGTCCAGTCGACACTTTGTGCGGAAACTCAGCGGGCAAACATGGCTAGCTATAGCATATTAATTATGACGACCAATTATCACCAAACTCCACCACAATAAATTGTCACACCTACTATGCCATCGCTACTGCATGTGGTATGTGTGTCTGCAGCAATTAGAGACCTTTCGCAAAAATTACGATTACGATTACGGATAGGATATGTTGTCCTAGTAATGTTGACACCATCACAATTTACCTGCGATGGCTAATTGGTAAGACGGCTTATGTCCCACTATATTTAGTATTGACATATAGTTGATGGAAAAAGTAATGTGTGTCTCTTTTCAGATCCCATGTTCTTATCCGTGTGTAATACACCACACTGATAATGTTAGAGCGTCCCCAAGCAGGACAGGTGGCTCATTCTTGACACATCTGCACATAATTAAACTGCGTGGTGTACATTTTGTCTCACATAAGAACCCCCGTGCGTAATGATCGTATTTCCATATCCGTAATCGTATTCGTGATTTTGCCAAATGTCTCTATTATCTCGGTAATATGACACTTTAACAATATGATGTCGTTTTACACACGGATGCGTGTGAAAACAATAATGCATGATCATGTCTATCTATTCCAACAGAAAATGATATGTCAAGTTGGACTCACAGACATCCAGAAAACTGGTCACGTGAGGAGGTACTGGATTGGGTTTTCTACGTCGCGGAGCTACCACAATATGAGTTTGACAATAAAACATTCAAAGGAGAAGTGTTCCAAAACCTCTCGGGGGCTCAGCTGTGTCGTATGAACAGGGAACATTTCTCTCACCTCGACTTTGAGTATGGAGAGATTTTCTACGAAGTTCTCAGAAGTATGTTGTCGGGGGGTGAGTGACATTAGAATATTTATAATATATACTCAGCCTCCAAATTCTGACTCCATTATTGAGGTCCTCAGTATCCGAAAATGGTCTATAATTTGCATATGATGTGTTGAATATTACTATACTATTCTAAAATAACTTCTGGTATCAATGTGAACATTTCCTATATGTCGATTTAACATCACACTGCATGGTGTAGTTATTGACGTCTATTATTTACCAGGGGTCGACGTTATGTGCATAATAAAACACTGATAATATCCTAATCCCCATTTTTTTCATAACAGCGGACTTCACAGAATACGGACCAATGCTTGCAGACACGAACTGGGACGATTTGGCAGACAACATGGATATGAGCGATGTGTCCATTGTAAACAGGCTGTTCAACTG
This sequence comes from Siphonodentalium dalli, assembly GCA_032622095.1. Classification (NCBI taxonomy): domain Eukaryota; kingdom Metazoa; phylum Mollusca; class Scaphopoda; order Gadilida; family Siphonodentaliidae; genus Siphonodentalium; species Siphonodentalium dalli. The sequence continues at coordinate 64,961,018 of CP136067.1, read as the reverse complement.
GGAGCCCCAAAGCACCAACACAGGGCTTGGAAATTCGCTTTTGGACGAACCTATGGAACTGTCAGAATGCAAGTCTGGAAGTAAGTGGAATTGGATGAAAACAAAGCATCGTTGCAAATAAAGACTTTTTTTTTTAAATGTCACTCAAATACAAAATACCGTTTGGTAAGCAACTGATTTGTATTTAGCCATATCTACTAAATTCCCACGATGTCCCCGCATATCACACCGTGCTTGGCCAATTCGAATGTCTTTTTTCTCGAAATTGTTGAAAATGATTCTTTTTCTGAACATGTTGTTTTACCCGCCTCTTGGTATGATACCCGCCTCTAAATTCTGATTAAATATCAGTGTATAACTGATTACTCATTTTCGAACAGTTATGACCACGGACGTGACTAGATGGTCTTCGTTTGCGGATTGTTGAATTTCCCACTTACTAATCTCCTCATTGAGATAAAATTCCCAACAATCGGTACAAAAAGTTTTTCTTCAAATATGAACATAATTGTTAGTCCAAAATGTGTTAGTCTAAAATTTGACTAAATATAATATACTCTTGGTCTAAAAACCGCATAGGTTGCAGCTATTAGTTTCCCGTAGCTACTGCTTTGAAACTTAAAATTGAGAACAATCTTATCCAATTTCCGGTCTTAAACTTGAAAGAAAAATCATACTGTTGTGTTTTCATGCATGCCTAGAATTTCAAACTAATATGGATTGGAGTGAGTCTCGCCTGTTGCAACGTTTCTGGTTATCAGAGCCAATCTTCGTCCATGACGTCACTCAAGTCACAAGTCAGAATTACGACCTTTACTTCTTCAGAAATGACGGATTCTAACATGGATGACTTTTCATTGCGGGTCGATGGAGAGTCGTCACTCCGAGTCAGTGTTGACGATGGTGCCACGTGGTATGACATTGACCCTGAGAATTCCCGGTTTGACCTTGACACCGTATACACAGTTTATCCACTGAACAGACCAGACTCTGAACCGGACCAAGGTTACAGTAGTGGTGGTGAGTTCCCATTCTCTGAGCTGATAAATAGATATTAGGACCGTTGGTGCAGAAACATGGTGGCCCAACATTTCATTGGAGATGGGATATCTATCAACACTATGCTTTTCAGACATACGTACAGTTAAAACATTATTTGAATGATCATTTAATTAATATTTATTGAAAATCTGTTGATTTAATATCCAAAGTATGGCAATTCGTGTTTTTACTTTTCATAATGATTTTAGACTATCAGTTGGACGTTTTCTTTCCAAATATGGAGGGTTGTGTTTTTTTTTTGTTTTTTTTTTTAAGGGAGAAAGACTATGTTTACAGTCGAAAAGGTTAACTAAAGTTTTGGATGGTTTTAAAATCTTGAGTTGAAAATTCGACAGTCAAATTGGCGCAGTTGAGAATTCGGAGACGGAGCCAGGTATCACAATTCCAAATGATATGGACACCATAAATTATTCTCATGCATTGCCATTTATTCGATCAAAACTACCCACACGTATAAAATATGGTCGACCTCAGAAAACAAAACATTTAAACATTGGTTGAATCTTTGTACGACTAGATAATTCCGGAATATTCTGAGGTGATCAACCTAATCGCCTAATATTGTATCCTGTTAAAATTGTTGACGTAAGAAAACGTGAAGCCTTCACGCCAGCTTCTGGGGCTTTAATCGGTCGCCACAAAACCCCACGCATGCCCACTTTATTATAATAAGAACTTCCTGCTTTCAGCTTCAGAATACGGATGCGAATCTCCAGATCGCCCAAGGACGGATTCTATGTCATCTGACAGCAGTGTGCACAGTCGTCTGACACAGAGTCCCATGCATAATGAGCAGTCCACGTGGAAATCTAGTCGACGACGAAAACACTCGTCAGATTCTTCAACAGAAGAGAAGAATCGGAGTAGACGTAACCCGAAATGTAAGTATTATCATCTTCTGGAATATATTTGAACTTCCCTATCCACGGTTCGCGTCAATGTTGTAATGTTCTGCACATCTTCGAATTGTCTGTCCATAACTAAACCAATCTAATAAATCATATCTATGCAGCCTTTCATTCATCTCTATAACCTGAACACTCTTTGAAGTTCTCAGACTTCTCCACATTCATTCAACTCAATTGACCGAGTGGAACAATATATCGATATACATATACGATTACAATTATCGGGAGAGCCCCTAATCAATATGACAAAATTGAGTGGGCATGTTCTATAATATTATCTGGAAGAATAACATATTGACGGTATGAGTTCGTCTGCATAACAAATATTTCTAGCCAAGCCAGATTGGTCAGCCATTATTTGTTAGGAGATTAGTTAGCATCTTCTCATATCTTCGGCCAGTAACTTATGTACTTTGTTCTCATAAATTTATAGCAACAAAAGGATCACATCTCTGGGAGTTTATCCGTGATCTTCTGAAAGATCCGACCACTTCGCCGTCTCTGCTGCGATGGGAGGATGCAGAAAACGGCGTCTTCAGGTTTATGCAGAGCGAGCAGGTCGCTCGGAAGTGGGGAGAGAAGAAAAACAACAAAAACATGACATACGAGAAACTCAGTCGAGCAATGAGGTGAGTTATTGCATGCCCAACAGTTTAGCGTTTTTTTTTATTTGCCCATTGTTGTTGTTTGATTACCCTGCATGCTGGGGTGGAGGAGCTTTGTGGAAATTTTTGTTTCTAGTGAATTCATTTAACACTGATACATCTATTATTAATACTGTAGTATGCGAATTACGGTCATTTACCAAGCCAAAAGAACGCAAAAACGCCAGATTTATAAAAGATGCACATCCATATCCAATCCAAACTTCGAATTTAGTACATGTACACTTATATACATATCTAGCATTGATAGCTGTATATTTTGTATGACCAGCACAACTGTCAATCTACATTTTCACAATTAATATACAAATCAGGTGTTGGGTTTATGTTAGTTGAGTTTGTTTTTACTCGGTGGTGGTTGGAATAAATGCCTCAAAATTTCCATTTTATATAGTATTAATTCGCGATGCATGTTATCATGGTGACGGGTCACATGTTGTTATTTCTACATTTGGTGCAGGTTCTGTCGAACAGCTGGGTACTTCGCTGAAGTTCCAAAGAACGGGAAATTCCCGAAGAAGTTGTGTTTCAAATTCGGGCCGAAATCATTCGGTTGGGAGACAGAAAAACATACGAAAGGTCAATATCTCATCAGTGTTTAATCAACCGCTGGGAGTCTCTGTGTCCTCAAAAAGAGTCATTCTTGTTTACGATATTTTGTTTAAATATCTTTCTTCTGAATTCGATTTGTTCGGTTTTAAGTTCATCTGCTATGTTATGTCAACGTGAACCTAAGTTTGATATTATCGATATTTTTTGGTATCGTGTTATTTTGCCTATTGTAATCTTTACGGCTATTTATAATTTCGCCGGTATGAAACTGGTAAAAATAATCACAGTAGCACATTTTAATTACACCCACATGTCTGCCCACCAGCATCTGTTTGTTCTACCAACACCAGAGCTAAATCAGCAAGGCCCTTCATAAACTTAGAATTATAGCCATGCAATTTGAAGTTAATAAAACTGACGCATTTTGATGACACAGAATTAGCCATTTCAGCGTAACTATATTGGAACCGGAAATAACGCAGTTTCAGCTCAAGGTTATCGGCAATGAAAATTAAGCCAGTAAACCAAGTTTCCGTTGATTAAAAATCAATATGCGTGATTAGGAAGATGGGATCGAAGCTAGCTCTACGTCTGTTTAGATTTTCAACTAATACTGCGTTGTTTCCGATTCCAATTTACTAATTTCCGAAGGAGTGTACATAAGCTTGTCTAATTTGTCCCTATGCTGATTCTAATTATGCATGATACAATTTAAACGTAGCTCAATTATTAATTTAAAACATAACAGAGCTCAATTACATTTGACTGTTGAGAAAAAACTCTGTAACAAAAAGCCAAAACCACATAAATATAAGAAATCATTAAATTGTGCATATCTTTCACAGAGCATAAAATAAAGACATGTACTTGCTTTTTATACTGCACATTTATTTAGGCACTTACCATTGTGTTCGATGTATATATATTTCTCGTTCGTGTCCACGAAGTCACATGACGTCATGGCCTGTACAGACATAGATAATTATGTATATGAAAATTTCCAATTTGTCTTAAAAATTTCAATATGGTTTAATCTGGCGAAATTCCACTGATTTTCCGAGAATTACAGGAGATTCAAAGATTTCCTGAAACATATTTGTCGCATATTTACTGCGGGTAACCTATGGTATGGGTATGGACATTTGTTTTTGATTTTCTGATATTTTTGGTGCTTTTCATTGAGCTTACCTGATTGGCATTTCATCGGGATGGTTATTTAAAACATTTCACACCCTCTGTCTGCCTTATCCTGCTATTATATATTTTATATATTGCCCTTGGAAAACCAAATAATACCATAAAACAATTCCATGTAGCATTATAACTCTTTAATGTCAAGATTTCGGCCCAAGCTGGACCTTCATCAGGACAGTCGAAATATTAGAACTACATCTTCACAGTATAGCAATCAATTACAGAATTCTGTAATTGATTGCTGTACTGTGAAGATCTAGTTCTAATATTTCGATGTCCCGATGAAGGTCCAGCTCGGGCCGAAAGCTTGACATTAAAGAGTTATAATGCTACAGTTTATTATAATAACGTCCCTGATCTGGAGTACAATGGCTGATATGAATTATTTCATAAAACAATTGATTATCACTTATCAATTAAGTGCCATTAAGGTTATTTGTCGACTGTTCACGCTGGGCCGAAAAATATTTTGGCCAAATATATTGCTAATTCTATATTTATTTATTTTTGCCAAATTAAAAAAACTTTGGCCAAATTAAACGCTCAATTTCTGGTCTCATAATTAATGAATATTTTTTTGGTTATTTAACTTCTAACATTCCATATAAGTATGTCCATACCTTCAAATACCGTGTCTAGACTTCTTTCATCACATCGCTGTTACTTGACAATATACCACTACCCACCATCTACCATTCATTATCATGACAGACAAAGGATTCATTAGTGTTAATCCTCATTACTGTTCTAATTCATGTGTTGGCCCATTGTGCGACAGTGCATTGTCATGAGTGTCTTCTGTTATCCATTAAGCTGTATCACCTAATCAATTAGCAGATGATATGACTATAAAACAAATTCTCATTTCGCTCCCGTTACAAGATCAATTTGGGTTTTTGAATTATTTTTCCGATTTTGGGGTAAAAAAATCTTTGGCTAAAAGTTTGGCAAAATGAAATTTTGTTTGTCCATTATTCTAAAAACATTGGCCATTGGCCAATTTGGCCTATGGCAGCCCTGTTTATCGATAACCTTAATCGGTGTCGGTCACTCAGAAAGTACGTGTGCATGCTCGTGATAGCAGCTTCACGAGAATTTGGTAAAATTCCAGCATTGTTGACAACGACTAATGAAAATGACGAAAATTAAGCTTCTCTTCAACTGGACATGTGATTGGCAGGTGTTTGTTCCAATTTCCGCAAATAATTTATATAATTTTGCGGTAATATAGTGAGGAGAACTAGACGTGTTTGACCAAAATGGGATTAAATTATAACAATAAGTCTTGTTTCAATTAAGGTTATGAGTTAGACAAATTTATTATAACACTCTACTAGTATTTGTCTTCAAACTTTTCGGTGATAACTGTGCAACGTTAATCAAAGCAAGAGTTATTATTAAGTGTGCTCATGAACAAATTTCCATTTGTGATCGAAATCGTCTATGCATGTTGTGATCGGAATTACACACTCAGGTGTCCTTAAACTCAGATCATGCTTGAAAATCTATCCTTTCACACATGTCGGCATGCTTGAAAATCGGTCCAACCATGCCAGCGTTCGACCTCCTCATCTCGGAATTTCAAGACATAATTTGATGGCACCCAAACAGCAATATTTTTCGCATCTATGATATTGAAAGTTCAAATGTCATTCAGGGTTAATAACTATTGGTGTTATTTTTTCAGGTACTACTACACACAAGGTGTCTTAGAGCGAGTTGATGGCAGAAAACTCGTATATAAATTTGGCCCAAAGTCGCACGGCTGGAGAACGTGATTGAGAGGGTACGAAGTGTACACAACGCCTATACTCGCTGAGAACCTCACACATGTGACGTTACCCCAAAAGAACGAGGCGTGATATATCAAAGGCACTGTCTTTTTTCCTGGTATGGATCTCAGATAGCGAGGCTGTGATCTTTAAAATCCTGCAAATCACAATTATTTGATGCGGACATGAGTTCCAGATATTGAATCCGCTGATCGAAGAGTTGTCAATAATATGCTCCACATGGCATGCAAAATGATCATTAACGGTCAAACGATCATTAAGCGGTCTTAGTATTTGTACTAGAATCATCGGGATTCGTTTGCGCTCAGATGTACTACTATTTGTCCCAGTACATATTTACAATTCCAAAACCACACATGCTGTAATTGTCATCGATGGCATACCATGTGTTGTCTGAAATGGTCTTCCTCAGTACATTATATCTCTCATCTCAGTGTTTCAGTACGATCACCCAGCCGTGCCTCCTTAACATTTCGGGGGATTCCGCAGATTATGTCATACGAATTATCAGATTATGGCCGCGACAATGTGCATAGGGGTGTGGCCTGCGACTCGTTGACAAGAGTGGGTCGCCCAATTGGAACTGAATTGCATTTAGATGTCTGACAACGAGGCGCTTTTGTGTAACTCGTTACTCAAATTTGTGTTGCACTAATTTACCAAGTTTACCAACTTTTGCATTTTGTTTTGGTTTATAATTGGGCTTGTTGTAACGATCGATATCATTTAGTCCAAAATGTTGGAAGGTGTTGCTAGAGGACACGAGCTTCAACAAAGAACACATTGGCGCTTGGATAAACATTTGTATGTGAACATAAAATCATTTTGACATATAACACCAGTCATTTGTTTTGACTGATCTGCGAATCCCCCCTCATGGCAGGCGACGTGTGCATCTGATGCTCATGTGGGTCTTGATATGGTTACCATGTCGTTGCACACGCCTGTGTTTTAACCTGCGTGAGAATCGGGTTACCGACACGTCCGCCTTGCAACTCAAAACAAACAATGGTCACAGTGGCTGTTGGTGTAATGTAAACCCATTTTCGGGTTTCTATATCTATATATGTATATAATTACGATATTTAGCTTACCGAACATAGCACAATCCATTAATATCTTCACATTATAATAATCACATACCCTCTTCATTCACACAATTAGCGGCCGTAATAATCAGTACAAATCACCATACGGTTTATACGAACATTTCTAAGTTTATCAAAGCAATAACTGCAGCATCCACTGCATAAAATGCGACCTATGTAAATACAAGCCGATCATATGCGCGCGCTCGCTGCGTGTTGTTATCGGGAGACTTAGCTGGAATTTTAGCACTATGTTGCTTACAACTGTTTTGGTATTTTTTAAATGTTATTCATGTTATTAATGTCCTACTGGTGTACTGGTATATGATTATGATTATAAGGAATGGCTGAAAGATGGATTGGGGTCATTGGTTTTGATCGGGGTTCACATACTTTGTTTAATTACTCTGCCGGTCAAAATGTCCTCCCCAATCCATCTTCCAGTCATTTCTTATATAATTTTGTCGTTGTGTAAACATAGCTTCCATGACGCTGTCGACCGCATTTATAGTTCCGACACAGTAGGGTTTCTAAACATATATGCACCGCACATTATTATATTTTATGTGCCTCATTCGGTTACGTTCAAGCAAAATATGGCAAAGCAAGCGTAGCAGTACCAGCACTTGCCTTCATAATTGTGTAGACAAAACGGAAACCATGTATGTGTCTCATGTGTGGTTTTCGTGTTGCTAATTTAAAATCACTTAGTTGTGAAATGTTGTTCTTACTCACTTGAAAGACTATGTTTACACAAATCATTCGTCAGAAATTGGTAACTGTAGTGTATTCCATTTGAATAGGTGCTTTGATCCCAATTTCCTTCTACATTATAGTAATGAACAATGTCATAAGTCGGGACTAGTACCGCTATGCCATATTGTCCGAATAGCGAGCGACCCAGAAGAATACATGCACTATACTTTTGTCTCACGTTTACATACCATAAACATGTACAGAATTATGTATTAACATTCCTGTGATTTTTTTATTGTTCAGCGTCCCATTAATGTGCGTTATAATAAGGCTGCGTTTATGCGAATGATTTCTATGTAGCACTTCCGAAATCTAGAGTACTTTTCACTAATACTGCTTTCAGCAGAGACTGTCGACATAATGTTAAATTCGATGTTAATGTTTCTAAACTAAACAGAAACGGTTACTTTGCTGCAGTTGCAAATTCTAGATGATGCGTATATAACCCCGGTACTTGTCAAATTATGTATGTCCACTTTCGCTCTCACATTTTCAGTGAGAAATTGTGAATACCATACCTCGTTTAATAGCTTTTGTGACGGGGATTTCCCGCCACCGCGCCAGATAATTTCACGTTGTCCTTGCAGCTCTCCAGTATATTGTTTGGTGTAAAATATTATAACACTTGCATGGACATCAATCGTGAGAACGCAGTCTCAAAATTGCTCAATGTTGTTGATATAATTATGTTGATCTGACTATTTGTTGGTTTTTACTGTTAATAAACTATTTTTATAGAAAGTGAGATTTTTCAACCACAATATATTTTCCCCAAAAAAGCCACAATAGTAGAAACGTCCGATCCTAAGTAAAGCTACTTTAAAAGATTAATAGTGCATCTGTCACAACCGAAACGTGCAGGGATACAGTTCAACAGTTATTACATTAAACCTATGGGCAGCCGTTAAGGTCGGAAAATACGTCAAATAAAATTAATAGTGGATTGTTCAACTAATTGCATGCATCAAGCATTAGATATAGGTATATTCCATATTAATAGCAATCTTTTCCAAATAAATATATTATTTCCCAGCCAATGGTGTTCATTTCCAAACCAATAGTCTGTCTTATATTCAATAGGAGACAATTTCATTCTAATATATATCTTTTTCTAATTAATGTTGATAGATGCATTATTAATGTTCTATTTCAATTCAATATAGTACTCATATTCCAACCAATATTTAAAAATAAAAGAAATTCTTATACAGCTATAATACATTCTAGTACAGCTATCGTACATCTAGTATACGCCAATTTCCTTTTAATAGCATTTCTGTCAATAAACGACAATACGAAATAACAGCAGTCCATGGAAATATAACAGTCAAATCCCGAACTGGTATGATTCGATTTATAACCAATAGACAAAATAAAACAGACAGAAGTGCCGCTGCGTCATGATCGGAGGGCAGGAAATATGACATTGAACCATCGATTACCTTTGGCATTCCGTGCATTATTTTGACCACTATTCAGAACACTTGTGAGCGGCAGGTTTAAAGATATTTTCTGTTGGAACAGGGCGGGGGGTAATACAAAATTTGCAGGAAGGTATGCCGGGGTGGGTGGCCAGAGGGGCAAAAAACGCGTTATACAACCTCATGCAATTTGTTTTACTAAAGACCGTTTGTGCCCATATTTGACATTTGTTACAGTTTAAAACATATAAGTATTTGTAACTGCAAAAACACAGGTTACTGGGACCTCATATGGGCCTTAGTGGAGATGACATTAAGCAATTGCATGTTGCATATCATAGCAGGGACGTGGCTATGGGGACTCCGTTGGGGAATTCCAACTGCAGCCCCCCCCCCCCCAATCCGACCAAACACAAGTTTTGCATAATTCCATTTGCAGCCCCTTGCGCCTCAGTGATCAGGCCTAATGGCCTATATATTCATAAACAATGGTTCTATATACCCGCTATGAGAACATTTAAGATATTTGAACCTGAAAATTACATAAATCCTAACATCTAGTAGTCCATGCCAACTCCAGACAAATGCACACGGCTACGGACAAGAGACCAGGACACACCGGGCCGACCATGGTTGTTCGGCCCGGTATGAGAAATTTTTGAAAACTAAACAAGAAAATCGCAAAATCCGAGCATCTAGACTGGCCTCACGCTTTCCCAGTGTTGGAATTTTAAAACCTCATACTCACCCTTATGTTGGAAAATTCTCCAACTGATGACCATTTCAGTCCACAATTTTGACCAAATGTAGTAAAGTATTGTTTTCTTAAAGTAATTAGCAGTTTTTTATTGGCCACGTGGGAGGGACCATGAAAATTTTGAAATCTGAACAGGAAAATCGCAAAATCCTAGCATCTAGACTAGCCTCAAGCCTTCCTAGAGTTGGAAATTTCAAACCAGCATTCTAAGTAGTATTGGTGGGCACTATAGTGCGATAGATTCGCGCTATTGTGCCCACCAGTACGGGGGGTTTTGTGGTCCTAAAACCCAATATTGCTAGTCAGAGGCGTTTTTGGTAAAAAATCCCGCTATAGTGTCCGTCCCGGTTTAATTTATTTCTAAAATGTAAAGTCAACTTGTCATTTGTCAAAAAATCTCCATTGCACGGATCGACAACTACATTTAATTTATAGTGTCCGCCAGTACGTGGGATTTTGTGGTCCAAAAGCCCAATATTGCTAGTCAGAGGGGTTTGTGGTCAAAAATACCGCTATAGTGTCCGTTCCGAGGGATTTTTAGGGATTTATGGTAAAAAATTCCGCTATAGTATCCGTCCCGGTGTTATTTTTTTTCTAAAATGTAAAGTCAACTTGTCTTTTGTCAAAAAATCTCTATTGCACGGATCGACAACTACATTTAATTTAATGTGTCCGCCAGTACGTGGGATTTTGTGGTCCAAAAGCCCAATATTGCTAGTCAGAGGGGTTTGTGGTCAAAAATCCCGCTATAGTGTCCGACCCGGGATGATTTTTTTCTAAAATGTAAAGTCAACTTGTCTTTCGTCAAAAAGTCTCCATTGCACGGATCGGCAACTATGAAATTTAGAGTGCCCACCAGTACGTACGGCACATTTTGTGGTCCAAAAGCCCAATATTGCTAGTCAGAGGGGTTTTTGGTAAAAACAAATCCCGCTATAGTGTCCGTCCCGGGGTGATTATTTCTAAAAATGTTAAGTCAACTTGTCTTTTGTAAAAAAAATCTCCATCAATTGCACGGATCGACAACTATGAAATTAGTGCTTTTTGAGCTACATTCTGAAAATGTTGGGGGTGGCCCTGCAAATGTCCGTTTTTTGTGCGAGCTTTCAGATCATGATGTATCCTAGCTGCAGAACATATTTTGAATCATGGAAAAAATACTCGAAGTTTAGTAGCGGTCAGAGATGGGTATCCTGTTTCATAAATAATACGTTGCTTCTTCGTAAACACCTCTGTAATGTCGATAGAATTACCGGGATGCAAGTATATCGTTTTTGTAGTAGTCTCTTCTACTGAAATTAATGCAGAGTGTATGCTCCAAATTGCGACCTCTCATCAGATGGTGAAGTGCGAATATTCAGTACATCCAGCACACGGTAGATCCAAGATGTTGGAATCTTCGTGTATTCATAAACCATGTTGATGAATTTCTTGTGATGAATGTTAAGATGTGTGTTCTCACCGGTGGTAATCCGAATGAGTCAAAGTATATGGCTGTATTATCTCTGAAGAAAATTACAACCCAATGTTCTCCAGGTTGGTTGGAAGAATGAGTGTTCACAATGTACGCTTTGGTATCATTCGATTTCCTGCTTGGCAGGTGATTCCTTGCAAACACAGTTCCATTGAGTGTTGCGAACGATTTGTCCAGAATATAGTGTTGGTCAACTGTCTCCATCCTTGTAATTTTCTTTCATTTTCTCTGTCCACATCGATGTCAGGTGTTGACTGTAGTGTATACGATGTTTACTCAATGAGGCTTTCAATTCAATCCGTAGTTTATATGCCTCATATGGTTCTTTTGGGTGTAGTTCCAACTCGTAGAATCTCGGGTACCATCTCTCCATAACTGTGTGAATGTCCAACTTGAGTAACGCCAAGTCTATGAATTGATCAAACACAGAATATGATGGGTCTGGCTCGGATGGTCGATTTTACATCCTTCACAGTTTATCTTCACTTTTTTACGAATATTTTGTTGCAACTCCTCCACCACAGAATTCACCAGTGTTTCGGAAATAGTATTGATCCTCGGAACAAGTTCTTGTGATTGTACGAACTTTTCAGCTGCTTTCTGTAACTTTGAAGCCAGTTCCATCGTTAATAGTCAGTAACAACCTCTCTCAGACTGTTGATTTCAATCGAATTATCGAATTCAGCATATATACCAACGCGTTCACCACCGCCGCTAGTTGTTCTGCAAACTGTAGTTCTAGCCTGAGGTTTCCGATCTTTATAGGATGCATATGTCCTTCTTCACTACTTTGGTCGGGTGTCAAATCATAACCCCACAAACGATAACCGTTCATATATTGTTCTAAATTCAAACCAATTGATTTGTTAATACCAAACATTCCTAAAGATTAATACAACGAAAGATATGATCTGAGACATTGTTTAGATTCAAAGTCTGGTTCAAACGGACGGTTATGTATGGTGTGTCCATCTTGACTTACTTCCAACTTACTCAATATAAAATGTTGGAAGTTGAATGGATTTGAACCAATAATTCCATTCATATCATCGTTTTTAACCATACCAATGAGAATTCTTTTTGGGAGTTGCCCTTGGAACAAATGATCCTCAATCTTTGATCTAAGACCAACACCCATTGTGAACGTTTTGATTTCAACTCTTCTGATAGGAATTTTCATATTGCCGTGAACAATAGCTTGATTCAATTTATTTGAAATTACTGGCATAAGCTGGGCAGTTCTAACATTGAAAGTTGCTGTCTCAAAAACTACTTTTTTCTTCTGTGTCGCCAATTAAATAAAATTTTGGAGGTGCTCTGTTCATTCTTATACGAATTTCAATTTCATTGGGTAACTATTTTTCTTGCAAAAATAAATATGTGTGTAAACGTCCACACAATTCAAATGAAACACTTTCTGCCATGAGCTTTTGACGTTCCTTAAGTCCAGTATTTTCACCGCCTTTAGTATAGGCAGTTAACTGTTTTGCTGTATCTGGATACCACATTTCTAATCCAGCTAACTTACTATATTTACATTCGGTAGAATATGCAAGAAGGTTTTCCAGATATGCACAATATGGATATGTATCAGAATTGGATGTTGTGAGTTTATTGTTCAGACAAATGTCAATACTACTGAACATGCTATGGAAAAAAATATTTATAGGAGCCAATTCTGTATTGTCAGCCAAATCTGTACCATCTTGCTTTATAATTTTTAATTTGAGGTAACGATGCGACTGATTTACATCTGTCCATTTGTCTGTTTGTGCAGGAATGACAAATTCAATCGGTGAGATGAAATTGGATGATGTTCTGTCCATTGAGATTCCAACATTGTTGTCATTGTTGGTGGTACTGCAGAAACGTCAAGCTCTGACTTACTACATTCACATGAACCACTTTGCATCATCATGATTAATCTTGCTTTCTGTTTTTGCGACTTACCCCTAGCTCGTTTACGAGAAGAATTATTAAATTTTTTTAGTTGAACGTTTTTTATAACTTTTTTGAGTTCTTGAAAACTTTCTTTGCCAAATGATTAACTGCATTTTTGGTTTCAGTCAAAGGATTTTTTCCAGGATTCAAAATATTTTCTGCAACAATTAATCCATGTTTTATAGCTTGCTTTTTTTTGCAACATTCAAAGCTGTATTACCAATTGGTTTACAGTTTTCAATGCAGACTTAAAAATTGAACCGATTCCTCCACCAGACTGTCTCGGTACACCTTTGTAAACTGGAAACATTTTATTATTTAATTCACTTCTCTGTCGTAAATGTAGCTTCACCATAGACTTATCACCAACAAACTGAATTGGTTCGCCAGTGTCACCTCTTATATTTACATGTATCGTATCAAAATTAGATTTTGATACTGGTACATAATGTAAATTAGTAAATTCCTGACGAACCTGAGCTCCATCGTGATCTTTTTTTGTTTTAAAAGAAGTAACTCGTAAGATTGGTGTTTCAATATCCCCAACTATGGTATAATCTGCAATATCAGAATAAATAAACAGCTGGTTGTGTCCAATGTACAAATCTACTCCAAATGGAAAAGTAACATCTGACAGAAAAAACGCTACAGATTTATTATTAGTTCTGTAACCAAGTTTTTCTAAGAGAATCTGAGGGAATTCGATTCCTAATTTTGCTACACTTTTACTAGAAATTTGTACACGTTTCTGAGCTTTTGAAAAACCAACAACAAACTACAGTTGTGATTGAATATCACCAATTGAATCCTCTATAACTGCATGAATTGTTTGAGTCAAATGAGCTGGACATGAATAAGATCCCTCGGGTATTCGTAATTCCGCACCCACCGTCCCATCTGGTTTAAGTAATCTTTTTACTAAGTGTTTACCTGTCACTCTCTTTAAATTCCTGCATCCTGAGTAACTAATCTAAATTTACACGAATCTCCAGTTACATTGTATGTTTGAGATGGTAAAATTATTTCTACAAGAGCAACTTCCAAATTTTCTTTGTCAATATGAATCGGTTTCGGAAGTTTGACAGTAAAGCAACACTGCGTGTTATCAGAGTATATTTCTGATGAACTGTCACTCAACAGTGCAATGTAGAAAGAATTCATTTCTTTTCTTGTGATGGAGGATTTTTCAAATATTTCAAAGCTGGTGTTGGTAGAATGTACCCTAGTGAACTGCTTAGTAAAATTAACCACAATTCTTTGTTCGAGCTTTCCAAACTTATATGTACGATTGATGTAACAATTATTGTATAAATCACAATAATTTGAGTGAAATATGTAACCTGATTTTTTGCAATTTTCTGTCCGCAAAATTGAAATTGCAACGGCACATCGAGATTTATTGAATCTGTCTGAGGTTCAATCATATCGTTACAAGTTATTTATACCAAATTTGAAGCAGGTATCCAACTGTTAAATTTACACGGGTAACCAACCCAATGAATTTTAATCTCCTTAACGGTTTTTCCTTTTACACATCTTGACCGTTTGTCAATGACTGACTCAACTTCATAAACTTCATTGTCTTTTATATATTGAATTTCTTTCTTGTAAAACGAACCAGCAATATTTTCACCATCTAAGTCTTGCAGTTTGTATGTAACCGACGAAGTTTTACAAAATTTAGTGATTTTGAACATTTCCGTTGTCCAATTAGGCAAATAACCTTTGTCAAATGTGCCTTTAGTTTTATTTATACGTACCAAATCTCCACCTTTAAGAGTTTTTTCATTTTTGGATTTGTTGGTACCATACAAATTTCTTGAAATTATGGCTTCATTTTCAATACTTACAAATGCAGGTGTTGTTTGAATGCTTCGATGGAAACTATTGTTGTATGAATCAATTAAATCTTGTAAAACATTTGCATACCTCAATGTTCGATTGTGCGTAAATTATTTCCATATACGAGTTTTCAAAGATCTCTGGAACCGTTCCACAATACTACATTTGGTTTCGGGATTTTCAATTTTGAAGAAATGAATGTTTTTAGATTTCAAAAAATCCAAAAACAATTTATTTTTGAATTCTGAACCTTTGTCAGCTTGAAACGATGCAGGTTTGCGTTTTGAATTTGTAAGAATTTTTTAAATGCTTCAATCAAAGTTTTTCCTGTTTTATCTTTAATTTTAATTACCCATGTAAATTTTGAAGAAACATCAATTACGCAAAGCAAATATCTGAAATCGTCATTATGTTTCTTTAATTTCTGTGGATCAGCGAGGTCAGTCTGCCATTGAATATCAATACCTGCAACTATTGTTTTACGTCTTCAAAATTTTTGAATTATCGGTTTGTGTAATGTGTATGTTTTCTGGCCCTGTAACCAATTTTTTACATCTCGAATTTTTATGTTTTGGTTTTTTGTTTTTGCAGCTTTGAATAACTGTTTTACCCATTAAAACCACCTGAATTTTTAGGATTGTAATAAATGGCTGTCAATAATTTATCAAATTTCCGTTTTTTCAAACTTACCTCAGCCACCGACGATGGTGTCTGAAAATTATCATCATCATCCAAACTTTTTATTTGTTTTTTTTTTGCGTCCGCAACCACCAACCGCTATTACCGACATAATCTTGAGGTACATTTATTTTGCTCAAACCGTGTGCAAATTTGTCCCATCCTTTAGGTTCAAATCCTTTACGCTGTCGTAAAATATCATTTACAAGATCGATAATATTTGCATTAATTTTAACAACTGCTGCCCTTTTGCACGGAATTTACCAGGAATACTTTCGACAATTTGATCATCAATACTTTCTACTTTTGGTTGATTTTAAGAATTTAATTCTTTGAAAGAATTAGAAGCATTCATAATTTCAGGATTCGGTGGTAAATGTGGTTTGTTTTTTCCACTTTGAAGTCTTTCTAATTTCTTCTAGTTGCCGAAATGGCACAAGCACCGTTTTTTTCATATTTTCCTTATCAAATGTCCTGCTCCAGCTGCAATTACCCCTTCCGCTCCTGCTGCAATAGCTTTACCAATTAATGGTGCAAGGAATAATAATGGTAGAAAACCTCCTTTTTGGTTATGAATTTTTTTTTTTCTTTTCAAAGTTGTACTTTTGCTAGCAAGATCTCGGATATGTTTACGCTTTGGATGTAGTTTATGCTTCTGAGCTTTTGTCAATTGAACATGTCCTTTTAACAATTTTTTGCAAATACAATCAATTACTTTCTTTTGTGCATCTTTTATCATTTTCTTACGAAATTTTGGAGATAATTCGCTAAGAGCCACAACAAAATTACCATGTTTCTTTATCAGAGGAACCTTTTTCTTTGTGTGTTTACCCATCTTTACACGTCAAGGTTCTAACTCAAAATGAATTATTGTTCTGATTACCTCAATATTTATTCTGTAGAAAATTTCGATTAAAGGCTTCAAATGCCAATTTAGATGGTGTTGACAATTTCATAAATTTTGGATTCTTGAAATTTAAACCACCGGTTTGTGTATTCATAGGATAATATGCAGGTGTTTCAATTGGTGGAATTGGTGAAAGTCTATTCTTTGGTATTTTGTAACATTTGGTTGGCGCGTTACTTGGGAATTCAATGCTTGAAATTTTGCAATTTCTGGAGCTTCAATTGATGAAGTAGGGAATTTTATTTAGTTTTTTTTAACATTCGGTTGACGTTTTACTTTTTGCAATTTTGATTTTTTAACTTTTGCTTTTTGACGCAAAACACATCTAATCAAAACGGCTCCAAGAACCCCTCCCCCCCCACCAGGTTGTAAAATTATTTTCCTTTTTGTTTGTGTATCAGTTGATGCATCAGATAATTTTGTTATACCATTTTTGTTTTTCTGTAAACAAATTTTAGTTTGTGCAGAAAGATTCAAATCATTTTGCAAAACATATTTAGCTACAACAGAAAACCATTTAATCATGCCTTCTTGAGACATACATTGCATATTAGTGAACGGCATGGCTTCTCCTATCTATCTGAAAGTATGACACCAAGGACACATAATTTATACCTTTGAATAGATCACAGGCCCACGTTCATTACCTGTCACCCAATGGTGGAAAATATCTGTACGAATGCGAAAATTTGTATCTGTTTTTTTGTGAAAATCAATTATTAAATATCCATGATTTACAGATGTTACATTTTCAAAGGCTTGTGCAATTGCGATGCTAAAACTTTTAATTGATTTCTATCTCTTACTGATTGAAATAAAACCATATAATGTGAATTTAAACTTAGAGTTCTGCTAGATTTTGATTTCTGAAACATGTTCTGGGTGATGTATACAATACTTGCATTTCTTTGATGTCCTTTTCAAGTGAACCATAACATAATCTTTTCTTCATCTTTCTCTCCAAGCATATCATCAAAAACTACCAAATATGGTAAAACTGGATCTGAGACAATGTCTTCGTCATCATCTGTTATTCCGTCAATAAATGTTATATCTGAAAACTCTTTTAAACGAGAATATGTGTCCTGCCATTCTTTGTAACACCAGACAATTGTTCTTGGTACAACTTAAAACAAATCAGCTTGATATTCTATTAGCTTCTTTACAAATTCAGTTTTTCCAGACCCACTCTGGCCTGTTACGAAACATGCTGAAAGAGCAAAGATGATTCCATGTTTACTTCACGGTTCATGCAGGAAAGACAAATATTTTCTAGACTCTTCTAAGTGACCTGTCACCATAACTGTAAATTTCCCCAAAAAGTTCAATAAGAAAAGTATTGTAGTGTTGTATTGTCATTTTTGGTTTTTATGTGTACCCATACCATGTATGGTACACATAATGCTGACGTCCGGATCAACCATCCGTCGTTCGTCCGTCCGTCCGTCCGTCCGTCTGTCCGTCCGTCCGTCTGTCCGTCTGTCCGTCTGTCCGTCTGTCCGTCTGTCCGTAGACACTTGCTATCCGATTCAATTACTTGAATATTTTTTATCGGATCGTGTTAAAATTTTATGTGCATGTTTATGATAACACACTCCTCACCTGTATAGTTTTTGGTATCGATCAGTTGATCGGTTTAGAAATTATTAACACTTTGCATCCGCACATAGGCATGAGCCATCCGATGCTATAACCAAATTATTTTTTGTCTGATTGTTTTCATATTTGATATGTAGGTTTATGATGACAAACCCCTCACCTGTATAGTTTTTGGTATCGATTGGTTGATCAGTTTAGAAAATAATTAACCCTTCACACACATGCTCTCCAGTGTGATAAGTTGAACATATTTCTTCTGATCTGCCTCATATTTATTACCTAGGTTTTTCTTAGCATGGTCTTCATCTGTATGGTTTTTGGTATTATTTAATTAACCCTTTTCACTCTTATGTTTACTTAGAACTCACGCAAGCTGCTATGACTCAAAACATTTTTCATCTGATCAACACCAAATTTGGTACATCTAGTCCTCACCCCAAAATACAGATCAAGTTCAAATTTGGGTTTGATCCGATATATTTTAACAGAGTTATGGCCCTTTATAATTCAAGTAACTGATAATGTTGTTGCATGTAATACACAGGGAATATTAAGACAAAGTCACTCCCACAGAGCAGTCAGTTATTAGCTATGGATCAGTACAGTGTATGACATTGTCAGATAGCAGCTGGGTGTTTACAGACTGTGTCTTATCTTAGAATAAAATTAAATCACCCATTGGGTAGTTCCACCATATGGTGTCATTGAAAATGATTAACCTTCTCTGATTGTATGTACAGGTTGATGGTGATCCACTTTTATCTTGCATGGATTTTGGGATTAAAATTAACCCATTCCATAGACACATGGAAATGTCTTATTTTGAAATTCCCTCTATTGCATTTTGGGTGCAGGATAATAATAATGTTGCTAATTAGCTTTATCACTCTATAAACATTTAAATAAAATACAACATGAAAAGCCATTAGAATATGTCAAAACATAAATTTTAAGCCTACCTGCCAACCATATTTTTTTCTGACTTCTAACCCAAAACCACATACTGGTATTTAAATTTGGTCCTATGGGACCTCAGGGGCAAAATTAGGACTAACTGTTAAGGAGAAAAATTAGTTGTTTGATCCATATACCTGAATGAATATATCCCATCTACTGGGAGAATCCCTCCCCAGCAGCCTTATATTTTTCAGAACTTTAGTAGCAAGATTTCAAACCTCTGTTGACATCCAGAACAAATTTCTCACTTAGCTGGCAGTAATTAATCATTTGATGTTTTATATTTTTGAACCTACAGTATTTACACTTTGTTCTTATCAACAACATATCTAACCAAACTAATCAATTCCTGAGCTTCCAATAGATTTGGCAATCATAAGTCTCAGTTAGCCTGACAATCTGTCCACATGTTATCAGATTTTGACATGTATTAATTAGCTACTCTGTGGCTGATCCTAATTGGTGAAATGAGAGTTATTGGTATGTTCACTACCAGCATTGGTGAAATCTTTCATTCTACACTATTTGCCTTGGGAGATGGTGATGTTTTCATTATTCCCAGTGTTTGCCTTGATCTATATGTTACAGTGGAATAGCAGTCATATATTAATTTTAATTATTGATGATACTACTTCCTATTACTGGATAAACTCTACACAATATTGTTAAATAAGACCTATTCTTGGAGTGTTACTGTTTCTTGTGTTTTTGTTGACCACTGAGGTCAAGTATTCTTTGGAAGAGAAAACTGATATTTAAGCAAATGTGGTATGAAAGTTATGCAGTGAATTTAATAAGGATAACATAATTATGCTTTCAAAACCCTAGATTTAAATAAGACATATATTGGAGTGTTACTGTTTCATGTTTTTGTTGACCACTGAGGTCAAATATTCCTTGGAAGAGAAAACTGATATTTAAGAAAATGTGAGTATTAATGTTATCCAGTGAATTTAACAAGGATAACATAATTATCCTTTCAAATCCCTAGAATTAAAAAATCTATATGAAGTACTTTGCCAAAATGTGTTACTAACTTGATTGAAAATGAAACCACCTGTTAATATATATATATATTTCACAATTCTGTCTATCCCTATACCACAGGGGTCACAAACATTTAAAATAAAATTTATTATATTATGGATTTTCATGAAAATAACACCAAGTTTGGTGAAAATGGCTTTAACCCTTTGAGTGCCAGGGGCCGATCTAATCGGCCCTAAACCTACACAATAAGTCTGTTAAAAAGAATATAATAAAATATATTAAAATTGTAAAACATTGTAAAAAAAAATTGGCCTAAAAAATTTGTTAGGCCAATGCATTCTCTTATATATGCGAGTCGACCACATAAAATATCAAGGTAAAGTCATTTTAAGTATAAATATATATGAATCTCAGTGAATTTGTCAAAACAAACATGACAAATATGTTGCGTCAGTCACACTACTAGTGTCGTTCACAGTGATATCCCTGTTGCGTCAGTCACACTACTAGTGTTGTTCACAGTGATATCCCTGTTGCATCAGTCACACTACTAGTGTCATTCACAGTGATATCCCTGCATTATATTTTGATAATGAAACAACAAACATTATTTATTCTCTGCCCAAAGGCTGCAAGCGGAAAGTGAAACAATGATTAGATTTCAATACTGTCATATTGAGAAAGAAAATGCACAACAGCTAATAAATAGCCTGACAAACACATGTCATATTTCTGTTGCGTCAGTCTTGGCATTTATTTAGTAATTTCAAGAAAATTTGTTGCATTGTGGATTTGTATAATAATATATGTAAAATTGTTGCATCAGTCATGCGTGGAATGACCCAGATAAGGATAGATATTCGCTATCGCCGAGGTATGGGTTAAACATCTGCCGATCGTGATCGGCCTCTCGTTTAATTTTAACATTTTCACCCAACAATTTTCCATCTTCATATATTGTGCAACGTTCTTTTATGATTATGTACCCGAAAGTGGGTTTCTCCGCAAGACTAACAATGTGCATCGATGGTTCTATTTCAATGAAGTCATAATCCTGAAATTCTGCAAAATGAATGAAATTATCACCTGTATTATTTTCTAATGTGGAATGATTAGACTTGTAACAATTGAAAATCCAAAAATCAAATATCAGCTCTTCTACCTCATCAATGAGATATTTTACTTCTCTCAACTATTTTTCTGGTAAATTTGATTTGACATTTGAAATTAGTTCTTGCATGATTTCATAATATTTAGAATTACCTTGCACATGAAGTGTATAAAGTATTATCCACCATTCTCTCAGGAACCATATGTACTGCAATTCTTTCTTGAGTTTTGGATAAATTGTCGATATTTGAACCAGTGATTTATAAATTTTATCACAAATTTCAGGAGGTTTTTTGTTTGAGCAACTTCACACGACTCCATCTTGACAGAAAATGATCAGAATATCCATCCGTATGGTAGCGTATTAAATTTGTTCGCTATCATACGTTTGGTATATACTGATCTGAAAATTTGGTCTGTCTTTCGCTAATTAGTCGATG
The DNA here is from genome assembly GCA_032622095.1 of Siphonodentalium dalli. Classification (NCBI taxonomy): domain Eukaryota; kingdom Metazoa; phylum Mollusca; class Scaphopoda; order Gadilida; family Siphonodentaliidae; genus Siphonodentalium; species Siphonodentalium dalli. Next base: position 64,938,884 of record CP136067.1, on the reverse strand, counting down.
ATTCTTTTGTCTCTGGATTCGGTGTGGGTATTCAACAACACATTCATATTTATCACGATCATACACAAATTACATCATTCAAATTTTCTATGCGTACAATACTCTTTTTTACTTTCAACATGTTGTTTTATTCCCGCAAATGGTCCGTAATGTAGAGTGTGACGGCCCGCCCCCTGTAGTACACCTGTAGCAGTAACATCAAAAGTTAATTTTCCATCATGAATTGTGAATTTTTCATTTTATTGTACAACTTTTTCAATTTCATTTAGCAGTATAATACCCCATTTATTTCATAATCTTTATTGACCGGGATAAAAACCCCCATATCTAAACCAGGATGATATATTGTAATCCGAACTCGTGTTGAAGGCCCAACTTCACATTTTCGTTTTAAATTTTCAGCCAAACTATCAAACATCTTGGACACATTTTTAAATGGGTGTGGAAATTTTTCAAATTTCACTTCAAATTTCCTCGCATCTGATCTAAATTATCTAGAAAAATTTCTATACACTACTCACCGCCTCAAAATATTCCGCTTCATCGAAATCTATTGGCACTGATCTTTCTCTTTTCACCCCGTGTTCTCTTTTTCGTTTTCGTCCCCGCTCTGGTATTTCTTCATCTTCAGAATAAATAATCGGCTGAACTTTTCGCTTATTCATAACTATGTTCTCATTATCTTGCATTGACAAAAGTCAAGTTGACTTTACATTTTTAGAAAAAATCTCCGGGACGGACACAATAGCGGCATTTGGACCAAAAATTCCTAAAAATCCCTCGGGACGGACATTAGAGTGGGATTGGACCACAAAATCCCCGTACTGGCGGACACTATATCGGGAATCGAACCCGCTATAGTGTATAAAAGCAGCGCACACCCGACCATTTCTTCACTCAGTCGAAATACTTCAGAATCAAGATGCAAGATCCGAGAATCGAAAAAGCAAATGATCCAAGCAGCATATACATGGATAAAAGTTTACACCCAGCACCGGTAAAAGTTGCTAAAGCAGACTTGGGTGTTGGGTAAAATGTCCGCCATATGGGTATTGTTACAGGTGTTTGTCTAAAATCGTAGGAGTTTCCAATGTACGGCTGATCTCGGAAACAAAGATTCTGGCAAAAAAAGACCATGCACGAAACACCTCAACCTATGATTACAGAACCCGCCTGTATATCTCAAGAAATTTGCGATGAGCCGATCAGGATTTCTGAACCAACATGTGCGACCGAGGCATTACAAAACGAAGAAACTGCGAGTTGCAAAAATGATGGTTTGGACATTCCTGATGACCCAATAGTGAATGTGCATGTTTACGGTTTTCAGGCCACTATATATGTGTGTGTCCAATTATGTTAATGTCTTGTGTCTCTGGGTGTGTTTACCTGGGGTTGGGAGGACATACACATGTTTGCACACCAACGTTGTGAGTACAATTTGGTTTATGAGGACATTCCAATGTCCTCACAATGATGTCCTCGCAATGGTATCAAAACTACATTCTGATTGTGTATTTCAATTTTAGGAACGGTCCCCATAACTCGGTTTGTATTCTGAACCCACACACACATACACAAAAATATTCCATTGGCGAATCGCGGGTCGCTTCGCACAAACAAACTATATTACACGAGTGTATAGATAGCCAATGAAAACGCTCGACTCTTCGGAGTACTAACATTTTTAACCAATCAAAGCGGTCCTTCCGGTGACGATTTGTGAGTCGTCCAATCAAAGGTATGTTGTTTCCGCTTCATTTCTAGTGCATTTAGCAGCCATTTAAAAAAAAAGATCAGAAGTATTTTCTATCAAAGTAAGTATAGTTAGTATAATTATTTAAAGAAATAAAGTTAATTATATATATTCTCTCTAATCTAAATGAGTTTATCTAACCGATCATGTACTACTATTAGGGGCGAGCAGGGTATATATATAAGCTTCGGGAAAACGGGATTGACCATATAATTTTCATTTTTCGTGATTAGGAAATGTCTGTCGCAGCACCGTGTACAGCACATGTGATTGAACTTAAAGCACCAGAGAATACTTTTCAAACATTTATTAATTTAGTTCGCGAAGAGTGACTACAGAATCAAACAAACAAACATTGTCTGACTAAATTTGAGATTTTTTTTTTATTTAATTTTTAATATTATGCGAATCTGGATTGGTTTTTAGCGGTGACGCGTTATGCAGTAGGTACCTAGATTTGCGTAGGTCTCCGCAGTAATGCAATATATAGTAGGTCTACATGATTTGCGAGGGACTACCATCACTACGGGCGCGTTTGTCACTCAATTTTGGTCCCCGTTCTCCGAGACCAGTTTATTACTATTTTTACCTACAGCGCGAATTTTGTCATTTTCGGTTTTGCGATTGTGGGTGAAAGATGCCGAGATTTTAAACAAAAAACAGATCGCTGATTATTGACATACACGTACCTGTAACTTGTAAGCTAATCCAAATGTGCCCAAATTAGGTAATCGTCGAGTAAATATACGTCCAGGGGCTGTCCGGAATCCGGGAATGACGCAACTAGACTAGAGTGATTGTTCTATTTTCAAAGTTTTGTCTGTCTTGACCTCATCTGCTCATGTAATTGTGTCATGATTGTGCTTGTCAGTAATGTCACCCAACCCGGATATTTGTGGGAAAGTATGTAAGATGTTTCCAGTGTATTCTTTTCAGCAAACAGATTCAAGTTATTGTATGATATCTGTTTCCAAATTCCATTGTCCAGGCCTGGTGTTTATATCAAATTCAGGGTGGCAGAAAATCGCTCCCTAATACTAATAGTTACTAATATTTAGGAGGGCAAATCGCTCTCCTGAATATGTTGTGATTTTTGTATGTAATTCATTCCATTTTACATGAAAAGATAAATCACAATACTAGTACATGCAGTGGAGTATAAAATCAATCCACTTTTTTCAGAACAATTAATCAATTAGTTCAATGCAGTGCAGAAGATCTTGGAAAGACACATGACGATCTTGTCAACCAGAGCACGCAGCACTTATGTCATAACCTATCGCTATAAAATATATCGGGACACTGATTTACAAAAGTCGGAACTCATTGGTGTTTACAAATCAAAGCCTCGATGCTGCTCTGAACTCTATCCGAATACATGTGGTAACCGAAAGATGTCAACACGACTTCAAAGACTCGATGTCGCTGTAGAATTTAACACTGCGCATGCAGTTTTGTTACTAGGGGTGTAACGATACATCGATGTATCGATGCGACAGCAATACCCCTTACCGAAATCACAAGCCATCGGTAAGCATTCATGAAGGATTCGAATGCTTACAAATGAAGACTTAAATGAATCTTTATCTCAATCAATGCAATGGGCCAGTTACAGGCAAAATAAGCACTCGAAACAGAATTTAGCCCTCAATAGGGCCGACTTATTTAAATGAGCTAAGTACTCCCATAAGCACTCGAAGGCTTATTAAGCCTTCGAGGGTTTAGCTCATTTAAATAAGTCGGCCCTATAGAAGGCTTGTTGGTTCCCGTAAGCACGCGAAGGCTAAATAAGACTTCATAATTTGCATATAAGGCTTCGCAGGCTTATATTTAAGGCTTCGAAGCCTTATATGCAAATGATGAAGGCTTAAATGAAGCCTTACGAACCATGTCTCGAATCCTTAAATTGGTCCCCGAATGCTAAAGATTATGGTGAAATGATGGCCTGTTTTCATAGAGTTACCTATACTGCATGGAAATGAGGGATAACTCTATGCAGGATGCATGGAAATATGGGTGGTGTCATCAAAATTGGATATCCATTCTGGAGATGCTAGAAATAACAAAACAATTATGAAGTGATAACAATTTTATATTTGTGAAATGAACAATTTTGAGTATATATGTATATCAAGAATTTATGTTAGCTGTCACTATCATGTCCATGTTTAATGCAATTTGATTTCTGTACTCTCAGCTAATAAATTGTTTAGGATATATGTCAATTCCACTGGCGATGCATGTAGTCTCAGTCTTCTTTTCTGGGAGTCGTTTTCAAATTCTGAAATGAGAAATAGTAAACAAATTTTAAATTATGTTTACATCAGAAATAACTGAAATGATATTTGTTTCAGAAAATGATCGAGTTATGTGAATGATACAGTTGTTTGTAAATATATCAAAATTGTATTGGACTGAATATTAATATTTTTAGCTAGCACTGAACTATTAAAATGCCCAAAAAATGATATTGGTGATGTTTTTTGTGGATTTAACATCTGATAAACCAACCTTTGAGTGATACTCAGTTTATGATATCAAAATGCAGGCATATCCAAAATTGAGATTATATAGCTGATTAGATATTCTAAATGTGTGCATTAACTGGAAGGAAATGGTTCAAATAATAAGAAAATAAGATATCCAAATTATGATATAATGCTAGTTTTACAATGCTAATAACTTACTTTTTGCATTAATGCCCTTTGCTGTCATTTTCTTGTTAAATAGGAAATCATTGGACCATGCAGCGATATGGTCTCATATAGGTTCCTATATCAATATTGCTCCTATAGGATATACATCCAACATGGCGGCGCGTTCCGTATCCAATCACGTGATTAAGAACGCTCTATATTACTAGTTTTGGAACCCATTGGCTCCCCTGCATTTAAATTACCATAGGTTCAAACAAGACGTGTATAATGTACTTGTTCAATATGCCAACATTATCTTCCTCTGAAATTGATGTTACCATGCATATACTAATAATTAATTAATTATGAATAATAAATAGATTATGTACACTGAAAATTCATAAAACACCAGAAGTCCACACAACCTTTTTAGTATTTACCCAAATATCAATTCATGCGGTTAATTGTCAACAGATGGAGATTGTCAGTTTAAAAATCAATGCACAAAATTGAGCAGTTATTTTAAAGAAAAATTATGATACCATGCATCTATTTAATGCTGAATTTTTAAAATAACAGTTAAATAGATGGTATAATTATTTTCTTTGCTGACCCCAACATTATTTTTGTAACTCCATTCAAATTGTAATGCTGACAATTAATTGACCTGTATCTGTCAGGCAACCTCAGCAAAATTTCATATTTTTTGGAGACCTGTCAATTTAAAATGTTATTAACTATAAATTAAATTGCCAGTGATTTATAATACTTAAATTACGAATAAAGTATAAATATAAACATCATCCTATATGTTATAATTTGATAAAATAAATGCAAAGTATTTTCTCACCTGAATTTAAACTATAAGTAAATAATCCTGCATGTGACATAAAGAAAACCAATATAAACCATGACTTCCCATTGTGAGCCATCCAAAGTTTGTGAAATTTGAGAAAATTCCATCTGGTCTCAATTTGCATTGAGGGAAAGTCAGGGTGATTACATAACAGGTACTCATAGACACAGAGTGAAGCAGTTGTCCCAATTAAATAGTAGGATTGATTACAATGTTAAAGTGATTTATTACTGGCAATGAGATGAATCAGACTTATACAGGGATGTGGCTAGAGGGTCTCCATTGGTACCTTGGATGATATAGACTAGCTGTTCTGAATTATCAGTGGGCCAACACATCTTGAGAAAAATATAGAGATCTTGAGAAAATTGCAAAATCTCCTATAAAATTATTTATTGCTTTAGGTTGTCTCAAAATGTTCTTATCCATGGCAATTTTCCTATAGGAAATACGGTCCTATAATTTTCCTAATGTGAATCGTCATTTCCAATATGAATTTCCTATAGGTTCCTATATGACATTTCCATATGGGGTCCTACAAGTTGAAAAATTATTAATTGTATTAATTATTTAATTAATTTTAATTTATTAAAATTCGGATTAAACCACAATATTTACACCATGTGAAACTTGACAAATTCTGAATATTTTCAAATATATATTGCCAAACAAATTGTTAAAACTACAAATTTGCCATATAATTATTAATTTTTCCATATATTTCTCCATGTTGGACTTGGTTAATTTGCAGCTTCAGATTCAGAACAGTTTTGTATTGAAATATTCAAGTCGAGCATCGAGGGCTAAGAGGCCAACATTATATTGAAGCCTTAATTTGAATGCTGATTTTAGAGTCATATGTCTGGCTGAAGTGCGAGTGCTTACTGTGATCGATATAAGCACTCGAGTCCTAAGCGAGTGCTTACTGTGATCGATATAAGCACTCGAGTCCTAAGCGAATGCTTATTGTGATTGACATAAGCACTCGAATCCTTGGCGAATCCTTGTTGAAGGCTTATTAAGCCTTCATGCTCGGTAAGGGACAGCACTGACGATACGGTCATCGATACGGGCGTTCAAATGATACGTACGTATCTCGATACACAAATTGCATATTGTTATATACCAATTCAGGTATTATAAGCAAGCAGCGGTCGCCACGAACGAGAACGATCAATGTTGAATCAGTATCTAACAAAAAATTTAGGTAATCCCCCACAATAAGTAATAAAAATGATAAGCATTCAGTGTATCCCGCCGACCACCCAATAATAGAACCTAATGACCATGTCCCTATGGAAGGCAAGTGATTCAAAAGCGATGTCATTCGACCTTGACCGAATTTGGCCATCAACTTCATGACCGTCGACGTATGTCGGTCATCTTCAAAGAACACGAAAGGCTTCTATGTTTTTTATGTTCATCGCCGGTGTGACTAATTAGTGCCCGGGCAAGCCCGGGCACGCCCGGGCAGGTCTTGGTGGTCTCATGGGGCCGCAGACAGTCTAATATGATGCCATATGGTAGTAGGATACAGAATAAGCATATATTAGGAAAATTGACTTGCTGTGTCGTCCACCGGCGGGTTTATTAACCATTTAAATGCCGATATTGACTAAAAGAACCCGGGAGAGCCCAGACGGACGCATAGACCCGACCATATTATATATTGATGACTAATGGTAGCGAGGCACTTACTAAAGTTATATATTGCAAATATTGACTCGCTATCTCGTTCGCGGCCGTCTTCATTAACCCCTTAAATGACGATATGCGCCAGAAGAACACGCGCAAAAAGCCCGATCACGAGAGAGCTCGGGGATGTCCGGGTGGCACCATGGACCAGTGATCGGTATAGTGTGATGCCTTATGGCGGTAGGGTGGCTGGTATGAACATTTACTGCCGTTATATATCGTTCACGGCGGGTTCATTTATAATATTGGTGCCCACTCGATCAGGAATTGGCGGCATTATTGGCCATCCTTTATACGTTCCTATATACAACCGCATATTTTTTTGTGAAAAACTTAATTTAACCCCCAATGCAGTCGAAAAATTTGCTCACCGCCACGTAACACGTCCAACAATATGTATATAAAAAAAGAATTACTTGTTAAATTTAAAGCATGCAGTTCACAGTTGAAAAAATTGTGAACCGCCGTCATACAATCGCTCTTAGATGGTCATTCTGAAGTTTTTTATTATTATTTACAAGGACTGGCCCTGCGAATTTGAACTTGTCGGTCGATATATTTTTGAATCCCTGACATTTCTGCACGGGACATGACCCACTTTCAAAAGCGGAAATTTCTCCACCCGGACAGTCACCCACCCAGACATATACCCACTAAGACATTTACCCACCGGACATTTCCCCGCCCTGCTAATAAAATATTTTATGCTACATCCTTTATCGCAGACATCAAAGGATGTTTTGAGTGGTCAGTGAAGCCTGGACATTGAGGCCATCTCATGTCATGTCAACTCAACCGATGTAATGTTTTGAAAAACATTTATCAGTTATCATGGAATCATATCTTCACTTTCAATCATATTAGACTGTCTGCGTGCCCATGAGACCACCAGGGCCTGCCCGGGCTTGCACCATGTTCTTCTGGCACATATCGTCATTTAAGGGGTTAATGAAGCCGCCGCGAACGAGATAGCGAGTCAATATTTGCAATATACCTTTAGTAAGTGCCTCGCAACCATTAGTCATCAATATATAATATGGTCGGGTCTATGCGTCCGTCTGGGCTCTCCCGGGTTCTTTTAGTCAATATCGGCATTTAAATGGTTAATAAACCCGCCGGTGGACGACACAGCAAGTCAATTTTCACAATATATGCTTATTCTGTATCCTACTACCATATGGCATCATATTAGACTGTCTGCGGGCCCATGAGAACACCCGGACCTGCCCGGGCGTGCCCGGGCTTGCCCGGGCGTGCCCGGGCACTAATTAGTCACACCCTTCATCGCTGATCGCCAACAGAATAAAGCCATGATTTGGTTGATTTATCGGTCACGAATTATGGTTCGTCTCTCATTCCCACCGTGAATCTGAACAAACTACTTAAATCGGTCCATACCCCTTCAAACATTAAACAAAAATGTCAAACAAACAGTCCAATCTCTGGGGATATTTTGATGAAAGTCCTCAGACGTCTCATCTTGGATCAAAATAAGTTTTGAAAAATGAATTGCGAATGATGCATTTTAGTGTTTGAACGGGAACGGACGGTATTGTTGACCACATAACATCGCTAAATGTGATTGAATTAGTGTAATCTTATCGTAATACTGCCTTTATCGCAAATTACGATTCGTTACCGGTTATTTCGATTCATTCTCCAGACATCCGATGTACACACAATGTCCTCATAAATAAAATTGTCCTCGCAATGTTGTTGTGAAAGCACATACATGTATGTGTCCTCCCAACGCAACGAAAACGAACACAATCACATATGTGGCATTTTGCCTGGCCTTTTAATGTTGATGCATGCTCAGTATAATCCGCTCACAGTCTAGATATATTAGCACTTCATCTGTTGTCACACTCAACTTTTACTTTATCTACCAGTTGATAACAAGACAACTAAGATGCATGCATCAGGTCGGCCGTGAACTATCTACCATAGAATTGTTGTAGCTATCGATTATACATTTTGGAACACCTGTCTGTATGTATGCGTGTATGCATGAATGCATGTGTGTATGTGTTATAGACTCTAACACTGCTCGACTGATCCGACTCGGATTTGGTATTTAACGTGTCAACTTGACCTCGCTCATAGGCATGTTTCTGGACCTTGACCGATCCGACTAAAAATTTGTGTGTAGGACTACTTCGATCCCGGGAGCAATATTGACGGGTCCAATTTCACGTGGGACCATGTTCTCGAACGTGCTGATGTAGGCATGTTTCTGGACTATTTGGACGGGTCAAATCTTGATCCCGACCTGACTTTGACATTCAAAAAGATCAATTCAAGGTCAAATCTGGTAAAACGAAGTATTTCAACGAAATATAATACCTACTGTTACTTTTTTCCCAGGAGTGTTTCGGGTGGGTCAAATTATGACCCTGACCTGATCTTGACATTCAAAATTGTCAATTCAAGGTCAAATCGGGTAAAGCCGGGCGGATTTCGACGGGTACTTTTGTCGTGACTTTTGTCCGGGGAGTGTTTTGGGCGGGTCAGATCGTGACCCGACATGACGTTCACCTTTAAAATAGTCAATTCAAGGTTAAATCGCGCAATTCTCCGAAAATCAAAGGGGAACATCCCGGACGAAGTAGGGTCCACCAGCTACTATTATATATTTCTAGATTTAGTTACAAACTAAATACCTGTATATTGTACAAAGAAATGTTTGACAAATATATCTGTATCAATATTACCATACGGGTCATTAAAATAGATACGACGAAACAAATTTTGAAGGGTGCATGGTATCAGGTAAATTTTTATATTTCAAATGATGACAGGAATGCGGAAAGTTGAAGTACCTACGTAATACTGGCTATCCGTATGAAGAGATATACATGTATATAAAAACCAAAATAGAAGATGACTGCTGGCGACAATGTTTTCCAAAAAAATTCAAAGCATTCGATAGCTCCCATCTAGTTGTCAGCCCGAAGATCAATATAAAGTGTGGTGACAATCAGATGAGGGATATGACTGTACAGTTGCTAAACAATTCAGTCACGCAAAAGAGGATCAAACAGTAAGATACCAAATTGCTGCCTGTGGTAATGTTTTTTAACGAAATTCGGGAAAATTAGATTACTCTCCCCCTGGTTATCCAGAAGATCATTGTGGAATCTGGTGACGATCGGACAAGGGGTGTCGTCTGTAGGATCAACCAAATTATTTAGCCATAAAAATAGTAAAATTCAAGATCACCGCTGGCAGTGATGTCTTCACAAGGACAGCTTGAGAACAAAACATGGCTCACATCTAGCGGTGACCCAAACTATCCACATGAGAAAAAGTTCTCCAATAAAAGCTGGCTGCAGGGTGCGCCGATTGATTCAAATTCGAAATTTAACAGGGTGTACTGCTTGTGGCCATGTTTTCCCCGCAAATTTGATAGACTGATGGACAAAACCACTGAATCCGTTGAATCAATATACATGTATACATGGATTAATGTATATGCATTGTTATACACAGTACTGGTATATAAAGGTACTGAAAATAACAATATTACTAGTATACACAAAATAAACCATATATCATGGCTATGGGTTCTAATATCCGAATATGACAGCTGATAACTTGGTGTGAATTGAAGAGTGGTGGTGTCTCACGCATATCTAACCCTCCATGTTAGAAACATGCCATTAAATGTCATAAGTATAATCTAGCTTGAGGACAGAAGTTATCCATAAAAACCCCCCTTAATTCAACCAGGTCCTCGCGCGATGTATGGTCGATCACATGATGATCTAGGGGGGGATTAGAATTGTTGTATAAAAACAGCACTGCATGTAAATATAAAATAAAATAGTGCTACATCTTATTACAAATTATTGCCATATATAATCAGTGACTATACAGACAGTCTGACAACATAAAGTTTCAGTGACACTCTATCCGAAGAGGGGAATAATTCCATCTGTTACAGTCAATGGAGCAATTATGAATCTGGAAAGGTGAAATTTCTAAGTAATACTAGATATCGACATGACGCGATAACATATAACGTAAATGCAATATGGCCGCTGGCGACCATTTTTTCCTATAAAATTAAAAAAATATTTGATAGCTCTCATCTGATAGATCAATATCAAGATAAATATTAAGTTTAGTGATGATCGGATGAGTGAAGTGGACTGTGCTAAACGGTTTAGTAATGCTTAAAAAGATTTTTACCTTAATATTTTTATGTTAACTTTATAAACTTCACTGAGTCATCTTTGTCATGTATTGAGTTTGATATCTGTTGTTAACAGTTTATAAATCATGTATGTCTCATGTTTGTTATTTTAATTTATGTGTTTATTATCATTAAATAAAGTTGAATTCCTTAAAAAGATTCTTACCTCAATGTTTTTATGTTCACTTTATAAACTCCACTGAGTCATCTTTGTCATGTATTGAATTTGATATCTTTTGTTAACAGTTCATAAATTATGTATGTCTCGTGTTCGTTATTATATTATATACACTTTATAGTGTGTTTCAGAACGAAAACAAAATGAATAAAATCAACAAATTTGTAAATTTAAAAACAATTCAAACGTTGTTGTATTCCATGTCCCAGCCCGGACATATACACCAAATTTCAATAATATTCATTGAGAAACAACGGACCAAACCAGGGGGGGGGTCTGGAAAAAAATTGCACATATAGGGCCCAAAAAGGTTTTTTCCGACCTCGAGGGACCCACCACCCCCATTTTTGCACAAAAAAAAAAAATTTCCTCCAAAATTTTGGGGACCCACCCCCCGTTTCTCATGTTTTTATCAAAATTTCAGAGGTTTTTTTTAGCCGTTCTTCAATAACTGTGTTAACTGCCTTACTAATTGGTAAACACAGATCAGAAAAACGAAAAATATACTGTATTTCCATGTGTTTCCTGGTGTTTTCAGTATCTAACAACAATATTAATTAAGCATTGTGTAGGTACACTATATGTCACAAATTGCCCTAGACCCCATTATAGCCTTAATATATCGAGTGTGTTGTGTCTGACAGAGAACACTGGCCAGTGTAAATAGTGGTAAACAGGTCAGGGGTTCCACAATTATATGTGCATGATCAAAGAACTCTTTAGTCTTATCCAACGGGATGGGGTGGGGAGGGGAATTGTTTTTTGGTTATGTATACACATAGATATATGGTTATTGTACTGCCCGATATTAGTCGGCGGGTATATAGTTGACGTCTCGAGCCGTCTGTCCGTACAAACATTTTGAATTTTAACTCAAGAGTCAGTTGTCATATTTGATGCCCTATGGCATGGTGACGGACCATAAATAGGGTACGGATATGCATAATATCGCGGGTTGTGACCACCAATGCCAACCAGAGTTATGGGCCCTGTTCGACTTTATGAAATTCAGTCCATACAAAGTTTTTGCAATATAAGTTAAGTGTCGGTTGTCAAATTTTGATGTGGTTTGGTATGGTGATAGACCAGAATGAAGAATTGAATGTCATTTCTCAATGCATCTGAATGCATCACATTATTTCAGTTCATCTATTTGTAAGTGATAACAGTATACAATTAGTATTTTAGTTTCGTCTTGTTGAGCAGTAAAGCTCCCAGATGAAGTTCGGAAATTCAATGAGAATAGCGTCACCTTCATTTGGGATTGTCTGAGCAGTAAACAGTAATGTCATTCATCATAACCAATTCAATTGGATAATTGTTGCAAATTAACATTACTTGCAATCATTCAAGATGAGAAATAACCAGAAGGAATGAATTTGATTACATGCCAGAACAAGACAGTATTTCAGACATTAGAAATTTATGAGATACCCTTTTCAATTTCATGTTATGCAACAATCAGGTTAATGATATCTACTAGTAGTCATCATTGAGTATTCACCATGTAGTATCCAATTTGTGATAAGAGTTTTTTGTTTTATTACTTTTATTCAGATAATACAACTGGGTAATATATTAATTTTGTTACTAAATATTTCTTCCGTTGATCATAAGTTTCCTGAACGTTAATACGGTGGTCCACTGTGAAGTGGTCCGGGATACTGTGAAATCCAGAATGTTGCTAAATCTGAGGCTAAAGAGTCACTTTAGCTGCCTATATAGCCCTATACCAACAAGCATGGTACTAACATGCTTACAAACAACATTACATGGTCAGTACTTGTAAATTGTTTGAAAAAAACCCATTTTGGAAAAAATTTACAAGCACCATTTTTTCCGCCACTGGACCACCCACCCACCCCGGCCCTATATACGGAATTTTTTTGCAGACCCCCCCCCCCTGACCAAACGCCATATAACACCCCGTATGCATCTTTTATTCCGAGTTGGCCTTTTATTCCGAGTTGGCACGCGCCGATTGGGCGAGTTAGCCCATGGGGCGAGTACGCCGATTCCGACACCTTTTCTATTTGCAGCAGGTTAAGTTTACGCGTAATATCGGTTAACTATGTATTATAATAAGGTGATATCTACACCACCAGTAGTGCGCGACAAGCCTTAATTTTCCACAGAATGCTTAAATTTATGTAAGAAATACAATTATTTTGCCACAATGTACGTCTTAATACAATTAATATGATTAAACTGTGCACATCCGACTGCATTGGGGTGATTTGATGCAATCAAGTTCATTTTATATATGAAAAAAGGACAAGTTCTTCCCCGTTCACCCCTGTACATTTTACTCTGGCATCTCATGGGCCAACGTAACGTTATAGTATCTGGTGTATCATCAGTGGCGGGCCAGAATTCCCATTTAGGTGGGGCAGTAGGAAAAGTTGGAATATGTTGATGTCCCATGAACGATTTCCGGGCGTTTACATGACATTTGACATGTTTTGGTAGGGGCCCATATTGTCTGAGATAGCAAGTAGAGATTTAATGGGGGCAGTAGGAATTTTGGGACCCCTTGGCTTCGCCACTGGACTGTACACTATTTAGTAAACGATAATACCTAGATAAAACAAAATCTTCGGAGAATCGGACCTTCGGAGAATCGGACCTTCGGAGTTATGGGCCTTCGGAGTTATAGGTCTTCGGAGAATCGGCCCTTCGGAGTTATAGGTCTTCGGAGTTATAGGTCTTCGGAGAATCGGATCTTCGGAGTTATTGGCCGTCGGAGAATCGGGTCTTCGGAGTTGTGGGCCGTCGGAGAATCGGGTCTTCGGAGTTGTGGGCCTTCGTAGTAATAGGTCTTCGGAGAATCGGTCTGACACCCTCACATGTCTGTCGTAGCCACAACCATTGGGAGCTATATGAAATGCAGTTCATGTTGATAGTTAACTTTACTATGTAGTATGTACTTCACTTGCTGACAATTATTCTGACTGGGATAAAAATTACAAAAACTGTAAGATTCACAAGACCTCATCTGACCTTGACCTTAAATATATGTACATGTATACAAAGCTCCAAAGAGATGACAATTATTATCTTCTACACCAAATTTTGGCCTGATGTCATAGTATTCTGGGTGTCTGTATTATATCATATAAATTATGTCAATTCTACTTTAATAGTGATCATATAATTTATATAATCACTATTAAAGTAGAATTGCCATAATTTGTATGAATTACTAGTGGTTCAGATTTATTTGTCATTTTGTTTAATATTATTTTTGTTTTAATGTACAATGTATGTATAATTTACATTAGCCCTTTTAATTGATGTGGGCATTACACTTTTCAATTGAGATGGCAAGACAAATTCTAGCTACCATTTCACCATCAGTGAGTTTGGAAATTGAATATATATTTGCTATCTTCTATATTTATGTGCTGTGAAAATGCATACTTTGTTCAAATCAGAATGATAAATTAGTTACAATGCAGTAAAGTTTTATCACATGTCAGAACAAAATTGAGTTGTTTTAAAAGTTAGTGGAAAACTGACACCTAGCTGTAGATTGGCTTTATGGTTTCAATATGTCTAAATAATGTCTTCTGAGTGTAAGAAGCATGTTTTTGTCACTTTTGCTATTTGTTTCATATTGTAATGACTGTTAATTTTATTTTACTCTGTTTTCTGTGAATAAAATTATGTTGAATCAATTTTCGTCATTCAATCTAACTCTATGAGATGGGCTTATTGGCACCTTAAATGTGGTCAACTTGACAGAGTTCCAGGTGTCATATCGGGCTGACTATTGATAATTTTTCGATAACATAAATTTGTCACAAATATGAAAATATGACATGACATTTTTAGTAAAATTATATGGTGCTATATATTTAATGGCTATAATGTACATGTGGGACCTCAAGCTGATGTTTATGACCACTGTTAGAGTTGGAAACTGCTACCATTTGGCTTAGCACTGCAATTTTGGACATTTCAGTGCCCCTTGTGTGTACTACAGTACATATATTGAAAATGTTCCGTCTGATGATATGTTACACAACATGATTTCACTTGTTGTTGTAACTGTTGTGTTCAATGTGTTGTCCAAACAATTTCAGTCATGTTTCACAATCCTGGGTCACTTTTGGAGAAAACTCCTTAATTCATTTGTAGTAATCGATATAAACCATTGCATGTTGTAAATTTTTTACTGACTATTTGTAGATATCCTCAAAAATTGGTTATCTATGTTGATAGGTGTTTTATTTATTTTTTCCCACTTTATTGAAACTGTTACGTTGGCCATCTTAAGTTGGAAGGGACACTTTTAACTCAACCTATTGTTACAAAATATTGTGATATATCACTGGGGATGAAATTACTCATAGTCTGGTAGACCTCAATTGCTTCACTTCTATCAGCCAACTGCAGACACTGAAATGCCAAAACATTTTAACCTGTTTGATCCCAGGTAGTCACATTGTCTAGACGAAGGGTACAATTTCAGCACGAATATAAGTGTCCCCAGGCCCCAGCATCCATCTTTATGCCCATCAATCAAACTTCGTTGTCTGAATGGTATATTTATCAATGGCATCAAATGTTGGTATGTGGTATAATTACAAGTAAACACATATCACATTTGGTCCGGCCCAACAACTACAGTAATGCTCTATTAATCAACCCCTTAACCACAGCAGAAAACTTTTCAGGATTTAGTCGGAAATATGGCTTGTTGCCATTCATCGGAAAGCTCTCGGCGAGAGCTTTCCAATGAATGGCAACAAGCCATATTTTCGACTAAATCCTGAAAAGTTACCCATAATTCTGCTGTGGTGAAGGGGTCGATTAATTAGAGCATTACTGTATTATTGACCGATGTATGTACATTTTCAACTTATTTGAAGAATATGTAGTTTTTTGGGGAGTTATCCGATTGACAAGTGTAGTATTTATTAATCAATCACCTCCAAACTTGTTAGGTATCGTAATAAAAAGAGGACGTGACTAAAATTAGAAATTGGTTCCATTCAGACAATATTCAACTGAGTTATTGCCCTTTTTCAATATGGAATATTTTGTTTCTGAGTTGTTCAGATGATAACTTGAGTTCTATACAATGCACTGATTAAGTTAGAATTTGGGTCTGGCAATGTTCGAATTTCTGAAACTTCGCATAGGGTCATGGTAAGTATTAGTTTCCGACCGAGGTATGGGTCATGTATGGCGGCGAGAGACCTGTTGAAAAGCGATGGTACAACCGAGTCCCCCATAGGGAGATGAGGTTCCTCGCGAGAGACAGTTCTTCTCGCCGCCATACATGACCCACACCGAAGTCGGTAACGAACTTACAGACATTCTTTTCACATGTACACCACTTTAAAAGCTACATTAAATTGAATTTGAATATTCGAATGGACCCATCCGACAACCTATCTGATTTGCGATTCAGTCAGCTAGATAACAGCGATGATCATTTCCGTTTAATTCAGAATTGACGTTACAATGAAATTCTGGTGGAATTTCACGGATATATGATGTAATGCATTCACATGCACTTTTGGTGTCATGTTGACACAATTTGTATCCAAAAAGTATTGATTCATCCCTTCAGATACTTCACATTTATTATTTATTTGCGCTTAATTAAGCGCAAATATGTGTCTCAATTTATTTGCGCTTAAGCGCAAATACTTACCACTCCCTTACTTCTCTCTGATTGTGAATGATTGAGTCCATCTCATAGTATATTATTATGGGCCCATAGTAATAGCCCCATACAGGCTCGAAAGTTGAAAAAAAACATATTTCCATATGCATATCAGCATCTCTGTCCCTGGTGTCCGAATAATTGGTACCTCATTCCCAGAGCTCTAGTATATTTTATTAAAGGGACGTCTCCTGTACAGATATATACCATTTCCATGGCCATAAAAAGGGAATTAGGGGTTACTTCCCTTATATGGTGTACTTATTGACTTGAAATAGGGGGAAAAACCCTATTTTCATATTATCAGCATCCCTGTCTCCATCAATTTGTGTCTCCATCCCAGAGATCTAGTATATTTTATAAAAGAGACATACCCTGCACAGATCTACCATTTCCATGGTCATAAAAGGAATCTAGGGGTTACTGGGGGATTGCTTCCCTCATATGGTGGGCCTATATAGACTTGAGTGATGTGTTTAGGCCTGTGCCATTTAAAATTAATTCAGGGGGGATCAATGAATATTAATTTTTATTTGCGCTTAAGGTAAATGATTTGCGCTTAAGCGCAAATGATTTACGCTTAAGCGTAAATATTTGCGCTTAAGCGAAAATGATAGAGGTTATTTGCGCTTAAGCAAAGCGTAAATGAATAATAAATGTGAAAAGGGCCTCCCATAGGCGGCATTACATATGATTAACTCTGCGCGCCACATTGTTGATGTGTTCATGGATGTAAACAATAACCCGACTCTGTTATTGTTTAAATCCATGAAACATTGTCTATCGCCGAGTTGATCCGGTGGTGGGGACCCGAGTCAAACAATATGGGAGGTGTGTAATAAATGGAACCATCTTTGTGAGAACGTCCGTAATGTGACCCCATAACGTAACTAGTTTATGAAACAATCTGTGCTTGTGTGTTTCATTGTGGGGACATGCAAATGTCCTTACAATGTATGGACTTCCAGATGTTGTGCATAATAGTGAAGTAATGAATCGAACCAGCCATATGAGGACGTCCTCACAATGTGTCCCCACAAATACGGTCCCTTTGAAAATATAGTTATAGAGCTAATTATACAATTTAGTACAATACAGAGACACTGTGCATCACTTGTGAATATATCAACCCTGTAGCTCCGTGGGAAACATGTGTCCCCATAACGCTGGTTTCTGGTTGGTTTCTCATGGGGTCCCCGCAACGTAACCTATACAAACAAGGGTGTGTTTGTACATAATTGTTTGTGCATGAAATATTTGTGTAATTCCTTATTTATATTCTACGTATTTTGCTTTATTATATATTGACTCTTCAGAAATGGAGGAATAAAAGATATATATATAGCTAAACGCAAAAGAAAACATTCTGGAAACAATAAATCAAAGAAAGCTATCTGAACATCGTGCATCGGAATCCAGTGACTAAACATTCCATATTGGAAACTGTTGTTGAACAAAAACTTTTTGAGACAATCCTGGTGAGAAAAAAACAGTGTCTGTGTAATTCCTGGAATGTTCACATTTATTTTTGTTTATTCAGTTGAGGAATAACATTATTTTTACACATACAATTTGTATGTTATTGTTATGCCACGTCCAAACAATTACTCAAGAGCCAATCTTTTTAATGTGGTTGGCCCTGAAAAGGGTCGTTTGAATGGTAGAATTCCGAGGTTTTCAATCAAATTCTGTGAGATCAAGCGTACAAGTACCAAGTTCCCATTCACCTAGATCGGCTCTCGGTCCCCATTTCTGAGGTTTGTACCCCGCATCCTCCGAGGTTATCCTAGCCGACAAAGGATTCAAACGAGGAGGTACGCAATTTTGTTAAAATATTAACTCAAACAATAAATTTCAATATTAGTTCATAATTAGTACATTCGATTCGTGAAATAATTGTTTTTTTTTAAATGCATCGGGAACGAAAGTGTACACCAGTTTTAATTAAATTGTAATCATAAATGTATCAAAAATCACCAACAGGCGGATCGAAACAAACGCCACGTCATGACGTCAAAATGACGTCGAGTTAGTTTAGACCCGTCTTTGGTGGTGGATCGAAAACTGGCAATGTCATTTTGATGTCATGGCGTTGCGTTGATTCCGATCCTTCTTTGGTGATGGATCAATCATTCAAAACACATAACATGCCAACACAATGGTGTGTGGCATACAAAACCCTCACGCAACATCGTATATATTCTTAACATTTCCGTGAGGTGTAAATTTTGGGGTAAATTAGATGTGCATACGCATATGGTGCTCTGCAATAGAAACGACTATATATTTGATTAATAAGCAAGAGTTCTGAGATTATCGTTTTTTTTAATTTGGAGTAGCAATACATACGGGTATGAATTTATGCGACAAAACAAGTTTTGTCATTTTGACAGCAAGTATTTAAGAGTCGTCTTTTTCGATATTGGGGTGGGGCCTGAAAAGGGCCACCCAAATTTTCAGAAAGATAACTCTAAAATCACTAACTTCATAATTGTCGATCCGTGCAATGGAGATTTTTTGACAAAAGACAAGTTGACTTTACATTTTAGAAAAAATTTACCCCGGGACGGACACTAGCTAGCTATGGCGGGATTTGGACCAAAAATCCCTCTGACTGGCAATATTGGGCTTTTGGACCAAAATAAATCCCAGTACTGGTGGGCACTATAAATTTCATAGTTGCCGATCCGTGTAATGGAGAGTTTTTGACAAAAGACAAGTGACTTTACATTTTAGAAAAACATCATCCCGGGACGGACACTATATAGCGGGATTTTTTACCAAAAATCCCTTGGGACGGACACTATAGCGGGATTTTTTACCAAAAATCCCCTCTGACTAGCAATATTGGGTTTTGGACCACAAAATCCCCCGTACTGGCGGACACTATAAATTTCATAGTTGTCGATCAGTGCAATGGAGATTTTTTGACAAAAGACAAGTTGACTTTACATTTTAGAAAAAAAATCACCCCGGGACGGACACTATAGCGGGATTTTTGACCAAAAACCCTCTGACTAGCAATATTGGGCTTTTGGACCACACAATCCCCCGTACTGTCCGGATTTTTCTCTCAGCCCCTGGACAGAGTTCAACCAAATTTGGTGTGGTGACTCGGGGTACCCTGGCGAATGCTATAATGATGGTGTTAGTTTTTCAATATTTTGAATTAAAAAAAAAAAAAAAAAAATTGGATTTGTTAAATTGAGCAAGGAGTTCAACAAAAACAATTATTTAAAACAATATATATAAATCAAAATGTTTCAACGATCAAAATGTTCACGAAGCGCACAAAGGAGTCTAAAGGCTCTGTCTATAAAGACCAAAATGTGCGCGAAGTCCCACAAAAGCGGCCACATGTGTCTCCGACGCTCAATATAGGGAGCCTGTTTCAGCTAGTTAGATGTGTTAGATAATGGGCTGATTGACAGACTAATCAGGAAATAGTTAGAAATTATGGAATTGTGTGAATCCTGCACAATGACCTAGGTTTACATTTTTTTTTCACTTAAAACAGCTTCTGAAACAGGTTAAACTATTATTTGAACTAAATAAGATCACTCCCAGTCATTTTGACATTTTTGTACCTGTCAACTCCACAGCTGCCGCTATATCAACAATTGCGGCAGCCCTCTTCTCCTTGTCTGTATAGCAGATGGCTGATATGTGGTATAGGCACTCCCAGTCGTGCCAAATCTCCACCAATGTGGCCTCGTTTTTGTAAGTCCAAGAAGTTTGTAAACTTTGCGCCATTTTTGAATTTTTTCTTTTCGTGGTATTTACCACATGAGGTTTTAGCGCGTCGTGTGACAGCTACGATCGCTCGCGTTGCCAAGGTCACGCCGCGATTTTCCTGGTAAAAATCAAACATTGCTTGATCGCTACGATTTGGCTGCGACATTGTCGTGGGCATGCGCAGTGGATGCTCCACCTGCGATTTCCCCCACTTACGATTTTAATCGCAGCGTCTGCGGTATAGCTCTTAGCCTAAATGTATATGTGCAGGCTATCACCAACATGTACCGACGTCTACAATAAAGAGCGTTTACTAATTTATAATTTCTTTGTGGATCATAAATCTATATTCGGTTATTTTATGCCGATATATTTATATTTTATATTAGTAGCCATATTAATTAATAAACTAACGCCCACCGGATAAAGAGGGTTCATTCTATAACTTAATTAGTTATGCTACCATCAGCCCTTGTATTTAATTAATAATTATAGGCACTATACCCAAATACCCGATTAACCCTTTCATGACGGGAGCTGCGCTTGTTCAGAATTAAAGATCATGTGTCAGTGCATTCTCTTATATATGGGCCGAGTCCGAAAAAGTGGGCCGAATTTAAGTTTTCGGCCCTGGTGGCCATTTATGACCCCGGACTTGTATCGGACATTTGCGTTTATTTTCGGATTTTGCCTATTTTCACGGTATTTTTGAACTTTTGATCTGGATTTTTTTCACAGGAAATTTCGTCTCACCTTACTAAAGACGTTGCCATGGTCATTTGTCAAATTTTCCTGACCGAGCAATGCGGGTATTTCTATTAGACCCACTTTTTCAAAAGGGCACTAAACACATTACCCATTGCCATAAAATAACTCACTATTTATCAACTCACTCCATCCATGATCATACAGACAGCACATGTATACATATACACCAACCTGTCACAGTACAGCCACACATGGTACACCTGTACATCCCACCCATGACCTTTAATACAGTCACTCCAGATAAACATATACAACACACAGATGACCATGTAGTTACCCTCGTATCCATACACCACATAAATGCCCATACAGCCACACCGGGTACACACGTACTGGTTATACACTTGGAGACATTTAGCTAACAAGAATACTTGGAGACATTTAGCTAATAATATTAAAATATTGTCAATCGAAGCGAGAAAAGACGGCTTTTAGCTAAATACAAATTTCACTGATAGGAACCGGAAACGGATCGAAAGGCTGAACTCAATTAATGCAATGACATTTGGTTCTCACTATCCACAAATATATCTTGATTTTATCCAGTGAAACATACTGTAAGCCAGGGCTTCCGCTAGGGGGTAGGGGAATGAGGCAGGTAGCCGTCCAGTGGAAAAATCCAGGTAAAAGTAGCCTGTTTTACTTTTAGCACTGATTGAACTACTTTTGTTATATCGGCCAATAAAATCGTGTGAGAGTAGAAATGGCAGATTGCTTTGTTCCATATCTGCCCAATTGCCAAGCTATCAAACCTTATAGATGTACCTGTAACTTTAAAACTAAAACTATAAAAGTAAATTAATTATATACAAATTAATTTACAAAGTACATGTACAGAACACCAGTAATTTGGATCCCGAGTTAAAAGTGCTCGTTTATGTAAAAGACTCACTGTGGAAGACCCAGCAGATATTTCGGATGCATAACGTAATCGGAATATATTAAGGCAGACTTTCATTTTTAGAAAATGTAGGCGCACATAGTCCCGCTCGCTGGGTTTTGGCCAGGCGCGCGGTTTCTATCAAGATAAAATAAACAGTGGAAATACATTCATAAATGCTGCATAAATTGAATTAGTTTACTCACGATCGATCTCCAATGAAACTCTTTGATCTGCTTAATCCACTACCCATAAGCCCAAGTGAATGTTACACATTGTGTTTTTATATTGTACATGCTCCTATATTAATTGTAATTCATAATTATTAATAAGGAATTAATTTAGTACTCCGATTCCATGCTGACAAAATAAATACGGTAACATCTCCCGGCCACGTGGTCTCGCTTTGATTTTCCAGGAATTTATGTGACGTCATAAGCCATACATAGAAATCGTTCAAATGTATTTTAGCTTCGAATCATTCAGTCTCAGACAGATAGTGCATTTGACATGTCACATCGGGTGACCACAAATAACTTAAACTGCCAATCATCATATGGCACCAAAATATCGCCTATAGGAATATGTTAGATAATGGGCTGATTGACAGACTAATCAGGAAATAGTTAGAAATTATGGAATTGTGTGAATCCTGCACAATGACCTAGGTTAACATTTTTTTTTCACTTAAAACAGCTTCTGAAACAGGTTAAACTATTATTTGAACTAAATAAGATCACTCCCAGTCATATGAGTGATATCTGTAGAGTTTTCTGCCGTATTAGACCAAATTTAGTGAAATTTGAGGCGGTGGGTGTAAAAAAATTGGGAGTAAAAACATTTTTTTTTTGCAGGTTTGGGGGTGGTGGGTCCCCGAAAGTGCCATATGCAAAAAAACGGCATACCTTCTTGCTAATTTTTTACTACCCCCCCCCCCCCCCCCCGGTTGGAAGATTTTTTTATTTTGGAACAGAAAGTTGACTAATGAGATTAATAAAATAAAGTATCTGTACTAACTTGTCGCCAATTCTGGTTAATGATTTGAATGTATTCACTTTTAACCCTTTGAACCCGAGTGGCCGGAAAAACGACCGCCACGTGTTTATTGTTTACACACATCGTCGCGGTCATCTGCTTCTCTAATAATTATGTTTTTGTTTGTGTCTTGTTGCTATTGCGTTTAACTACACAACATCATGAATTATGAAACCTAAAACATTTTCAGTAGACGAGGTGGTTGTGAGTTAGAATTAGAAAGAACAGTGGCAATTAGAAAGGAGTGAGACAGGGAGGCATCCTATCAACCAGTCACTACAAACGCTTCAATAATCAATGGGCTATCTCATTCCGGGGACGTAACTCGTGGTCATCAGCCCAAGACTTCCGGTAGAGTCTCTCGTACAATGGATACTGCTGTTCTGGGACTAATATCAGGGTGTTGACACTGTTTGTGTCGGCAAGTTTATGTGCGAATATACCACCACTTTGTGGGCGTTGCGTGTGTTATTATATAAACGGTGATTGTTGTCCAAGTATATAGCGGAAATGGCGATCAGTAAACACGAAATATGAGTCGGTGAAACAATAGGCGCTAGATTCCGCCAGGAACAGACAAAATCGTATTCACGGCTAAAGGGTTTATGTGTTTACTAAGCCCGGGGACAGAATATATTAACACGAATTTATCGCATAGAGAACTATAAAATGGAAACCATGAACCATGAATCGGGAATAGAATGAGGAACACCCTTTTTTGGTCCATGTCGTGCGAATGGCTGTTTTTTTCAATGCGTCTTTTGTGGTTACATAATGCCCGTAGAAAATTAGTTAAGATATGCATCGACCTATTCCGATACGAGTAAAATTCAAAAGCTAATAATATTTTGTGTATGTTGAAGCGCAATCCGCCATGTGGCTTTACATTATTATTAAATCAGGCTGTTAACCCATGTAATGCCGTAAAATATACCATCTGGAAAACTTGAAGGATGTTGTTTCGGAATGTGGCACTTTTATATGTAAAAGCCATCCATTTTTAGCCAGCAGTCCAGATTGAATAGTTAGTGCTTCGAAAGTAGTTGAAGTTAACTTAAATGCCCCTATTCTGCACGAAACACCACGATTTCGCCAGAAACAGTTAACTACATTTAAAATGTTAATCAGAAATTGTCTTTGAAAAAATATTTCTACCAGGTCCAGGGTCAGTTGTTGTGTAGGGGAGGAAAGAATGTGATTTTATCGTATACACATTTATTGACTTCAAAGTGATCAATATTAAATATTATATAAAAATGCACTGCTGAAGGATTGTCCTTGAATTTATGAATACCGAAAGACGGAACTTTCTTGAATGAAGATTCCTCCGTTTGGGCTGTGGTACTGAATGATGATAATACATGTAGTCCTGTGTCAATAACATCAGTGTCATCAATCGGCAGATTCACATATATAGAATTTCTACTTTATGTTATGAAAACTCGCTTGAATTTACGAAATGAACTGAACAGTATTTAAATCAGTATAGCACATATCGAGCTACATGTACTTCAATATAGAGGAATTGAACTTGTATTACATTAGATTAGTTATTAAGCAAAATCAATAAAGAGCGTTACTTATTTCATTAGCATGGTCCAGTACGGCTTCATTACAATGTTTATTAATAATTTATGAATTCTTGAAATAGCGAAAATATGAAATTCAGATAGGTAAATGAATGTTTTTGGTTATATACCGGTATAATGTTACATTGTTAGTTGGATATTTGCAAATGCATATGGTTATGTAAATTACTTATTTTAAAGAGAATATAGATTCAATTGATTCGAGGCCAAATTGACTCCATTGTTTTATTCATTTCCATATACAGGTCATATCACAGAAAGAGGATTTTTGGTATTCACCATAACCGGCTTGAACTAATATCTAGAAAATAGTGTTATCGTTCATTCGACCAGACTTTAAATTTCATAACCAGAATGTATGTCAGTTAAGAGTCATATCACATGAAATTTAACTGAATGGTAATAATACATGTAGTCCTTTGTCAATAACATCAGTGTCATCAATCGGCAGATCCACAGATATAGTCAAAATGTATATATCATGCAAGCCAAATTTTAACTCACACATACGTTTCCATATTTAACACTTTATATGTTTTCATTAAAAAAACATACTTTTGTCATATCTGGCTAGAAATTGGTCATCAGTGAAATGTATGGCACAAACAACGGCAAATTCAACAGGTTCCCATGTGTCTTTCTCTTGATTGGCACGTTACTCCGTCGAATGGCGATTATCCATTTCTCACGAAGCTGTAAAGTAGCTTCATTGGCAGCTTTTGGAAATAAAATGTCCACCACGATTGTTACAGTACATTGCACAAGGTTGTCCTGTCATTTTCTGTGAATATTTAGTTGCAGATAGCTAGATATTAATAAATTAGGCGTAATACATCTCCTTCGTTGTAAATCCAACGCGAACGTGAATAGCCATTGACTTAACCGGAAATTGATATATCTGTTGGTGCGCATCGTAGCGGCCGCTGGTGTTAAGGGAAATAACCGCAAAAAGATAGCCCATTACTTCTTCAACTACAAGGACGCAACGATCGGATCCATAAACATCCCCCACACAACCTGTGCAGACGACCTGGCACTTATGTCACATAATGGCATAGAAGTCCAACAGATGCTGGCTCTGGTAGAAACCTTCTCCAGACATAATCGTTATAACAATCAATGCCACAAATAGCAACTGCATCATCTATAACCACAAAGCACGAACAAACATCACCCTGAAGATTTTCGACCAGCCTATCGCTCACCCTGAAGAAACCAAACATCTTGGGCTAATACGAAATATGAAATCAACGCCAGACATCAATAGCAGGATCAATCTTGTACGCCGAACAACCTACTCATTAATGGGTGCTGGCATTCATGGAAGAAATGGAATCTCACAAAAGTGAAAATAAAGTTATGAAAAACCTATGTTAATCCTCGCATAGTATATGGACTTGAAGCTACAATGATAACGTCAACACAAATGAAAAAACTCGACAGCTTCCAAAACAAGATCCTGAGACAGATTCAACACTTACCAGACAGAACCCCACTAACAGCAGTTAATGGACTCTTAGGATTACCTCCAATATCAATTATCATCCACATGAACATTCTCAACCTCTTCATCAGAATAGCAAGATCTCCCAGCTCAACAGAAAACCACATTGCATTCCGCCAACTAGCCACTAAGGACATAAACGACACAAGTTGGTTCTCCAGAGTCCGTATATTACTTGATGACTATGGCCTCCCTTCTGCATTTGATATTATGAAAAATCCCCCAGCGAAGAATGTATGGCGAGACGCCATGCAGAAAGCTGTTGCAACTAAACTAGAGTCAACATGGGCAGAAGACACCCTCATCAAATCCTCTCTTAAATACCTCAACCCATCGTCTTTGAAACTCAATAACACACATCAGATCTATCGTAGTCAGACCCAGCATATACGACGTCAGGCGTGCAGAAATCAAGACAAAGCTGATTTGTGGTACTTACACCCTACAAACAAACAAGGCTCTATTCAACCAATATGTAGTCGACCCTACCTGCCCTACTTGTCACCATGGACCGGAAACAGAGAGTATCTTAATGCCACATGCCCAACTCACACTAAGGAAAGAAATCGATTCAAGATAAAAATGTCCAACCTCATGTCTGAAGACAAATATGATACAACTCTCCTTGAAAATCCACACCAATTAACTCAACTGACGCTAGATTCCAGTCATGCTTGCATAGACGATGTAGATCACCCATTTGATAATCATCTTACTGCTCAGCTAGAACTCTCCTCCAGAGAATACCTATACCAGATACATATCAGACGATCAGCTGTCCTGCAACTGAGGTCAGGAAAATAAGTCACAATCTCGAGAAGGCTGGTCTGAGCTTAAAGTTAATTGAAATCTCTATTTTTTCCCCAGTACAAATCCATTACTGCTGCCATAATATTCTGTAAATATGCATAAGATGAAATTCACATGTGAGGACAGATTCTGAGGATTCTTCGGATCTACCTAAATTCTATGTGTACATATTCTTAAGGATCATATTCATCCACTTATACTGGAGTGCCTCGTCAAATCATCGGGGGAACATCCTTCCAAAGAAGAAGAAGAAGTGGCACTGGGAGAGATTCAGACCACATTCGCTCCAGCAGCGAGTGGCGTTGTTTCAAGTATCGACACGACAAGAGGTCAATGTATGGGGCAGTTGATGTGTTGTGGAAGAGGGCTGAGCTTATGTCGAGGTAGAGGTAGAGGTAGAGGTAGAGGAATAATTGGTACCTCATTCCCAGAGCTCTAGTATATTTTATTAAAGGGACGTCTCCTGTACAGATATATACCATTTCCATGGCCATAAAAAGGGAATTAGGGGTTACTTCCCTTATATGGTGTACTTATTGACTTGAAATAGGGGGAAAAACCCTATTTTCATATTATCAGCATCCCTGTCTCCATCAATTTGTGTCTCCATCCCAGAGATCTAGTATATTTTATAAAAGAGACATACCCTGCACAGATCTACCATTTCCATGGTCATAAAAGGAATCTAGGGGTTACTGGGGGATTGCTTCCCTCATATGGTGGGCCTATATAGACTTGAGTGATGTGTTTAGGCCTGTGCCATTTAAAATTAATTCAGGGGGGATCAATGAATATTAATTTTTATTTGCGCTTAAGGTAAATGATTTGCGCTTAAGCGCAAATGATTTACGCTTAAGCGTAAATGATAGAGGTTATTTGCGCTTAAGCAAAGCGTAAATGAATAATAAATGTGAAAAGGGCCTCACATAGGCGGCATTACATATGATTAACTCTGCGCGCCACATTGTTGATGTGTTCATGGATGTAAACAATAACCCGACTCTGTTATTGTTTAAATCCATGAAACATTGTCTATCGCCGAGTTGATCCGGTGGTGGGGACCCGAGTCAAACAATATGGGAGGTGTGTAATAAATGGAACCATCTTTGTGAGAACGTCCGTAATGTGACCCCATAACGTAACTAGTTTATGAAACAATCTGTGCTTGTGTGTTTCATTGTGGGGACATGCAAATGTCCTTACAATGTATGGACTTCCAGATGTTGTGCATAATAGTGAAGTAATGAATCGAACCAGCCATATGAGGACGTCCTCACAATGTGTCCCCACAAATACGGTCCCTTTGAAAATATAGTTATAGAGCTAATTATACAATTTAGTACAATACAGAGACACTGTGCATCACTTGTGAATATATCAACCCTGTAGCTCCGTGGGAAACATGTGTCCCCATAACGCTGGTTTCTGGTTGGTTTCTCATGGGGTCCCCGCAACGTAACCTATACAAACAAGGGTGTGTTTGTACATAATTGTTTGTGCATGAAATATTTGTGTAATTCCTTATTTATATTCTACGTATTTTGCTTTATTATATATTGACTCTTCAGAAATGGAGGAATAAAAGATATATATATAGCTAAACGCAAAAGAAAACATTCTGGAAACAAGAAATCAAAGAAAGCTATCTGAACATCGTGCATCGGAATCCAGTGACTAAACATTCCATATTGGAAACTGTTGTTGAACAAAAACTTTTTGAGACAATCCTGGTGAGAAAAAAACAGTGTCTGTGTAATTCCTGGAATGTTCACATTTATTCAGTTGAGGAATAACATTATTTTTACACATACAATTTGTATGTTATTGTTATGCCACGTCCAAACAATTACTCAAGAGCCAATCTTTTTAATGTGGTTGGCCCTGAAAAGGGTCGTTTGAATGGTAGAATTCCGAGGTTTTCAATCAAATTCTGTGAGATCAAGCGTACAAGTACCAAGTTCCCATTCACCTAGATCGGCTCTCGGTCCCCATTTCTGAGGTTTGTACCCCGCATCCTCCGAGGTTATCCTAGCCGACAAAGGATTCAAACGAGGAGGTACGCAATTTTGTTAAAATATTAACTCAAACAATAAATTTCAATATTAGTTCATAATTAGTACATTCGATTCGTGAAATAATTGTTTTTTTTTAAATGCATCGGGAACGAAAGTGTACACCAGTTTTAATTAAATTGTAATCATAAATGTATCAAAAATCACCAACAGGCGGATCGAAACAAACGCCACGTCATGACGTCAAAATGACGTCGAGTTAGTTTAGACCCGTCTTTGGTGGTGGATCGAAAACTGGCAATGTCATTTTGATGTCATGGCGTTGCGTTGATTCCGATCCTTCTTTGGTGATGGATCAATCATTCAAAACACATAACATGCCAACACAATGGTGTGTGGCATACAAAACCCTCACGCAACATCGTATATATTCTTAACATTTCCGTGAGGTGTAAATTTTGGGGTAAATTAGATGTGCATACGCATATGGTGCTCTGCAATAGAAACGACTATATATTTGATTAATAAGCAAGAGTTCTGAGATTATCGTTTTTTTTAATTTGGAGTAGCAATACATACGGGTATGAATTTATGCGACAAAACAAGTTTTGTCATTTTGACAGCAAGTATTTAAGAGTCGTCTTTTTCGATATTGGGGTGGGGCCTGAAAAGGGCCACCCAAATTTTCAGAAAGATAACTCTAAAATCACTAACTTCATAATTGTCGATCCGTGCAATGGAGATTTTTTGACAAAAGACAAGTTGACTTTACATTTTAGAAAAAATTTACCCCGGGACGGACACTAGCTAGCTATGGCGGGATTTGGACCAAAAATCCCTCTGACTGGCAATATTGGGCTTTTGGACCAAAATAAATCCCAGTACTGGTGGGCACTATAAATTTCATAGTTGCCGATCCGTGTAATGGAGAGTTTTTGACAAAAGACAAGTGACTTTACATTTTAGAAAAACATCATCCCGGGACGGACACTATATAGCGGGATTTTTTACCAAAAATCCCTTGGGACGGACACTATAGCGGGATTTTTTACCAAAAATCCCCTCTGACTAGCAATATTGGGTTTTGGACCACAAAATCCCCCGTACTGGCGGACACTATAAATTTCATAGTTGTCGATCAGTGCAATGGAGATTTTTTGACAAAAGACAAGTTGACTTTACATTTTAGAAAAAAAATCACCCCGGGACGGACACTATAGCGGGATTTTTGACCAAAAACCCTCTGACTAGCAATATTGGGCTTTTGGACCACACAATCCCCCGTACTGTCCGGATTTTTCTCTCAGCCCCTGGACAGAGTTCAACCAAATTTGGTGTGGTGACTCGGGGTACCCTGGCGAATGCTATAATGATGGTGTTAGTTTTTCAATATTTTGAATTAAAAAAAAAAAAAAAAAAATTGGATTTGTTAAATTGAGCAAGGAGTTCAATAAAAACTATTATTTAAAACAATATATATAAATCAAAATGTTTCAACGATCAAAATGTTCATGAAGCGCACAAAGGAGTCTAAAGGCTCTGTCTATAAAGACCAAAATGTGCGCGAAGTCCCACAAAAGCGGCCACATGTGTCTCCGACGCTCAATATAGGGAGCCTGTTTCAGCTAGTTAGATGTGTTAGATAATGGGCTGATTGACAGACTAATCAGGAAATAGTTAGAAATTATGGAATTGTGTGAATCCTGCACAATGACCTAGGTTTACATTTTTTTTTCACTTAAAACAGCTTCTGAAACAGGTTAAACTATTATTTGAACTAAATAAGATCACTCCCAGTCATTTTGACATTTTTGTACCTGTCAACTCCACAGCTGCCGCTATATCAACAATTGCGGCAGCCCTCTTCTCCTTGTCTGTATAGCAGATGGCTGATATGTGGTATAGGCACTCCCAGTCGTGCCAAATCTCCACCAATGTGGCCTCGTTTTTGTAAGTCCAAGAAGTTTGTAAACTTTGCGCCATTTTTGAATTTTTTCTTTTCGTGGTATTTACCACATGAGGTTTTAGCGCGTCGTGTGACAGCTACGATCGCTCGCGTTGCCAAGGTCACGCCGCGATTTTCCTGGTAAAAATCAAACATTGCTTGATCGCTACGATTTGGCTGCGACATTGTCGTGGGCATGCGCAGTGGATGCTCCACCTGCGATTTCCCCCACTTACGATTTTAATCGCAGCGTCTGCGGTATAGCTCTTAGCCTAAATGTATATGTGCAGGCTATCACCAACATGTACCGACGTCTACAATAAAGAGCGTTTACTAATTTATAATTTCTTTGTGGATCATAAATCTATATTCGGTTATTTTATGCCGATATATTTATATTTTATATTAGTAGCCATATTAATTAATAAACTAACGCCCACCGAATAAAGAGGGTTCATTCTATAACTTAATTAGTTATGCTACCATCAGCCCTTGTATTTAATTAATAATTATAGGCACTATACCCAAATACCCGATTAACCCTTTCATGACGGGAGCTGCGCTTGTTCAGAATTAAAGATCATGTGTCAGTGCATTCTCTTATATATGGGCCGAGTCCGAAAAAGTGGGCCGAATTTAAGTTTTCGGCCCTGGTGGCCATTTATGACCCCGGACTTGTATCGGACATTTGCGTTTATTTTCGGATTTTGCCTATTTTCACGGTATTTTTGAACTTTTGATCTGGATTTTTTTCACAGGAAATTTCGTCTCACCTTACTAAAGACGTTGCCATGGTCATTTGTCAAATTTTCCTGACCGAGCAATGCGGGTATTTCTATTAGACCCACTTTTTCAAAAGGGCACTAAACACATTACCCATTGCCATAAAATAACTCACTATTTATCAACTCACTCCATCCATGATCATACAGACAGCACATGTATACATATACACCAACCTGTCACAGTACAGCCACACATGGTACACCTGTACATCCCACCCATGACCTTTAATACAGTCACTCCAGATAAACATATACAACACACAGATGACCATGTAGTTACCCTCGTATCCATACACCACATAAATGCCCATACAGCCACACCGGGTACACACGTACTGGTTATACACTTGGAGACATTTAGCTAACAAGAATACTTGGAGACATTTAGCTAATAATATTAAAATATTGTCAATCGAAGCGAGAAAAGACGGCTTTTAGCTAAATACAAATTTCACTGATAGGAACCGGAAACGGATCGAAAGGCTGAACTCAATTAATGCAATGACATTTGGTTCTCACTATCCACAAATATATCTTGATTTTATCCAGTGAAACATACTGTAAGCCAGGGCTTCCGCTAGGGGGTAGGGGAATGAGGCAGGTAGCCGTCCAGTGGAAAAATCCAGGTAAAAGTAGCCTGTTTTACTTTTAGCACTGATTGAACTACTTTTGTTATATCGGCCAATAAAATCGTGTGAGAGTAGAAATGGCAGATTGCTTTGTTCCATATCTGCCCAATTGCCAAGCTATCAAACCTTATAGATGTACCTGTAACTTTAAAACTAAAACTATAAAAGTAAATTAATTATATACAAATTAATTTACAAAGTACATGTACAGAACACCAGTAATTTGGATCCCGAGTTAAAAGTGCTCGTTTATGTAAAAGACTCACTGTGGAAGACCCAGCAGATATTTCGGATGCATAACGTAATCGGAATATATTAAGGCAGACTTTCATTTTTAGAAAATGTAGGCGCACATAGTCCCGCTCGCTGGGTTTTGGCCAGGCGCGCGGTTTCTATCAAGATAAAATAAACAGTGGAAATACATTCATAAATGCTGCATAAATTGAATTAGTTTACTCACGATCGATCTCCAATGAAACTCTTTGATCTGCTTAATCCACTACCCATAAGCCCAAGTGAATGTTACACATTGTGTTTTTATATTGTACATGCTCCTATATTAATTGTAATTCATAATTATTAATAAGGAATTAATTTAGTACTCCGATTCCATGCTGACAAAATAAATACGGTAACATCTCCCGGCCACGTGGTCTCGCTTTGATTTTCCAGGAATTTATGTGACGTCATAAGCCATACATAGAAATCGTTCAAATGTATTTTAGCTTCGAATCATTCAGTCTCAGACAGATAGTGCATTTGACATGTCACATCGGGTGACCACAAATAACTTAAACTGCCAATCATCATATGGCACCAAAATATCGCCTATAGGAATATGTTAGATAATGGGCTGATTGACAGACTAATCAGGAAATAGTTAGAAATTATGGAATTGTGTGAATCCTGCACAATGACCTAGGTTAACATTTTTTTTTCACTTAAAACAGCTTCTGAAACAGGTTAAACTATTATTTGAACTAAATAAGATCACTCCCAGTCATATGAGTGATATCTGTAGAGTTTTCTGCCGTATTAGACCAAATTTAGTGAAATTTGAGGCGGTGGGTGTAAAAAAATTGGGAGTAAAAACATTTTTTTTTTGCAGGTTTGGGGGTGGTGGGTCCCCGAAAGTGCCATATGCAAAAAAACGGCATACCTTCTTGCTAATTTTTTACTACCCCCCCCCCCCCCCCCCCCCGGTTGGAAGATTTTTTTATTTTGGAACAGAAAGTTGACTAATGAGATTAATAAAATAAAGTATCTGTACTAACTTGTCGCCAATTCTGGTTAATGATTTGAATGTATTCACTTTTAACCCTTTGAACCCGAGTGGCCGGAAAAACGACCGCCACGTGTTTATTGTTTACACACATCGTCGCGGTCATCTGCTTCTCTAATAATTATGTTTTTGTTTGTGTCTTGTTGCTATTGCGTTTAACTACACAACATCATGAATTATGAAACCTAAAACATTTTCAGTAGACGAGGTGGTTGTGAGTTAGAATTAGAAAGAACAGTGGCAATTAGAAAGGAGTGAGACAGGGAGGCATCCTATCAACCAGTCACTACAAACGCTTCAATAATCAATGGGCTATCTCATTCCGGGGACGTAACTCGTGGTCATCAGCCCAAGACACTTCCGGTAGAGTCTCTCGTACAATGGATACTGCTGTTCTGGACTAATATCAGGGTGTTGACACTGTTGTGTCGGCAAGTTTATGTGCGAATATACCACCACTTTGTGGGCGTTGCGTGTGTTATTATATAAACGGTGATTGTTGTCCAAGTATATAGCGGAAATGGCGATCAGTAAACACGAAATATGAGTCGGTGAAACAATAGGCGCTAGATTCCGCCAGGAACAGACAAAATCGTATTCACGGCTAAAGGGTTTATGTGTTTACTAAGCCCGGGGACAGAATATATTAACACGAATTTATCGCATAGAGAACTATAAAATGGAAACCATGAACCATGAATCGGGAATAGAATGAGGAACACCCTTTTTTGGTCCATGTCGTGCGAATGGCTGTTTTTTTCAATGCGTCTTTTGTGGTTACATAATGCCCGTAGAAAATTAGTTAAGATATGCATCGACCTATTCCGATACGAGTAAAATTCAAAAGCTAATAATATTTTGTGTATGTTGAAGCGCAATCCGCCATGTGGCTTTACATTATTATTAAATCAGGCTGTTAACCCATGTAATGCCGTAAAATATACCATCTGGAAAACTTGAAGGATGTTGTTTCGGAATGTGGCACTTTTATATGTAAAAGCCATCCATTTTTAGCCAGCAGTCCAGATTGAATAGTTAGTGCTTCGAAAGTAGTTGAAGTTAACTTAAATGCCCCTATTCTGCACGAAACACCACGATTTCGCCAGAAACAGTTAACTACATTTAAAATGTTAATCAGAAATTGTCTTTGAAAAAATATTTCTACCAGGTCCAGGGTCAGTTGTTGTGTAGGGGAGGAAAGAATGTGATTTTATCGTATACACATTTATTGACTTCAAAGTGATCAATATTAAATATTATATAAAAATGCACTGCTAAAGGATTGTCCTTGAATTTATGAATACCGAAAGACGGAACTTTCTTGAATGAAGATTCCTCCGTTTGGGCTGTGGTACTGAATGATGATAATACATGTAGTCCTGTGTCAATAACATCAGTGTCATCAATCGGCAGATTCACATATATAGAATTTCTACTTTATGTTATGAAAACTCGCTTGAATTTACGAAATGAACTGAACAGTATTTAAATCAGTATAGCACATATCGAGCTACATGTACTTCAATATAGAGGAATTGAACTTGTATTACATTAGATTAGTTATTAAGCAAAATCAATAAAGAGCGTTACTTATTTCATTAGCATGGTCCAGTACGGCTTCATTACAATGTTTATTAATAATTTATGAATTCTTGAAATAGCGAAAATATGAAATTCAGATAGGTAAATGAATGTTTTTGGTTATAT
The DNA here is from genome assembly GCA_032622095.1 of Siphonodentalium dalli. NCBI lineage: Eukaryota > Metazoa > Mollusca > Scaphopoda > Gadilida > Siphonodentaliidae > Siphonodentalium > Siphonodentalium dalli. Next base: position 64,903,207 of record CP136067.1, on the reverse strand, counting down.
ACCGGTATAATGTTACATTGTTAGTTGGATATTTGCAAATGCATATGGTTATGTAAATTACTTATTTTAAAGAGAATATAGATTCAATTGATTCGAGGCCAAATTGACTCCATTGTTTTATTCATTTCCATATACAGGTCATATCACAGAAAGAGGATTTTTGGTATTCACCATAACCGGCTTGAACTAATATCTAGAAAATAGTGTTATCGTTCATTCGACCAGACTTTAAATTTCATAACCAGAATGTATGTCAGTTAAGAGTCATATCACATGAAATTTAACTGAATGGTAATAATACATGTAGTCCTTTGTCAATAACATCAGTGTCATCAATCGGCAGATCCACAGATATAGTCAAAATGTATATATCATGCAAGCCAAATTTTAACTCACACATACGTTTCCATATTTAACACTTTATATGTTTTCATTAAAAAAACATACTTTTGTCATATCTGGCTAGAAATTGGTCATCAGTGAAATGTATGGCACAAACAACGGCAAATTCAACAGGTTCCCATGTGTCTTTCTCTTGATTGGCACGTTACTCCGTCGAATGGCGATTATCCATTTCTCACGAAGCTGTAAAGTAGCTTCATTGGCAGCTTTTGGAAATAAAATGTCCACCACGATTGTTACAGTACATTGCACAAGGTTGTCCTGTCATTTTCTGTGAATATTTAGTTGCAGATAGCTAGATATTAATAAATTAGGCGTAATACATCTCCTTCGTTGTAAATCCAACGCGAACGTGAATAGCCATTGACTTAACCGGAAATTGATATATCTGTTGGTGCGCATCGTAGCGGCCGCTGGTGTTAAGGGAAATAACCGCAAAAAGATAGCCCATTACTTCTTCAACTACAAGGACGCAACGATCGGATCCATAAACATCCCCCACACAACCTGTGCAGACGACCTGGCACTTATGTCACATAATGGCATAGAAGTCCAACAGATGCTGGCTCTGGTAGAAACCTTCTCCAGACATAATCGTTATAACAATCAATGCCACAAATAGCAACTGCATCATCTATAACCACAAAGCACGAACAAACATCACCCTGAAGATTTTCGACCAGCCTATCGCTCACCCTGAAGAAACCAAACATCTTGGGCTAATACGAAATATGAAATCAACGCCAGACATCAATAGCAGGATCAATCTTGTACGCCGAACAACCTACTCATTAATGGGTGCTGGCATTCATGGAAGAAATGGAATCTCACAAAAGTGAAAATAAAGTTATGAAAAACCTATGTTAATCCTCGCATAGTATATGGACTTGAAGCTACAATGATAACGTCAACACAAATGAAAAAACTCGACAGCTTCCAAAACAAGATCCTGAGACAGATTCAACACTTACCAGACAGAACCCCACTAACAGCAGTTAATGGACTCTTAGGATTACCTCCAATATCAATTATCATCCACATGAACATTCTCAACCTCTTCATCAGAATAGCAAGATCTCCCAGCTCAACAGAAAACCACATTGCATTCCGCCAACTAGCCACTAAGGACATAAACGACACAAGTTGGTTCTCCAGAGTCCGTATATTACTTGATGACTATGGCCTCCCTTCTGCATTTGATATTATGAAAAATCCCCCAGCGAAGAATGTATGGCGAGACGCCATGCAGAAAGCTGTTGCAACTAAACTAGAGTCAACATGGGCAGAAGACACCCTCATCAAATCCTCTCTTAAATACCTCAACCCATCGTCTTTGAAACTCAATAACACACATCAGATCTATCGTAGTCAGACCCAGCATATACGACGTCAGGCGTGCAGAAATCAAGACAAAGCTGATTTGTGGTACTTACACCCTACAAACAAACAAGGCTCTATTCAACCAATATGTAGTCGACCCTACCTGCCCTACTTGTCACCATGGACCGGAAACAGAGAGTATCTTAATGCCACATGCCCAACTCACACTAAGGAAAGAAATCGATTCAAGATAAAAATGTCCAACCTCATGTCTGAAGACAAATATGATACAGCTCTCCTTGAAAATCCACACCAATTAACTCAACTGACGCTAGATTCCAGTCATGCTTGCATAGACGATGTAGATCACCCATTTGATAATCATCTTACTGCTCAGCTAGAACTCTCCTCCAGAGAATACCTATACCAGATACATATCAGACGATCAGCTGTCCTGCAACTGAGGTCAGGAAAATAAGTCACAATCTCGAGAAGGCTGGTCTGAGCTTAAAGTTAATTGAAATCTCTATTTTTTCCCCAGTACAAATCCATTACTGCTGCCATAATATTCTGTAAATATGCATAAGATGAAATTCACATGTGAGGACAGATTCTGAGGATTCTTCGGATCTACCTAAATTCTATGTGTACATATTCTTAAGGATCATATTCATCCACTTATACTGGAGTGCCTCGTCAAATCATCGGGGGAACATCCTTCCAAAGAAGAAGAAGAAGTGGCACTGGGAGAGATTCAGACCACATTCGCTCCAGCAGCGAGTGGCGTTGTTTCAAGTATCGACACGACAAGAGGTCAATGTATGGGGCAGTTGATGTGTTGTGGAAGAGGGCTGAGCTTATGTCGAGGTAGAGGTAGAGGTAGAGGTAGAGGAATAATTGGTACCTCATTCCCAGAGCTCTAGTATATTTTATTAAAGGGACGTCTCCTGTACAGATATATACCATTTCCATGGCCATAAAAAGGGAATTAGGGGTTACTTCCCTTATATGGTGTACTTATTGACTTGAAATAGGGGGAAAAACCCTATTTTCATATTATCAGCATCCCTGTCTCCATCAATTTGTGTCTCCATCCCAGAGATCTAGTATATTTTATAAAAGAGACATACCCTGCACAGATCTACCATTTCCATGGTCATAAAAGGAATCTAGGGGTTACTGGGGGATTGCTTCCCTCATATGGTGGGCCTATATAGACTTGAGTGATGTGTTTAGGCCTGTGCCATTTAAAATTAATTCAGGGGGGATCAATGAATATTAATTTTTATTTGCGCTTAAGGTAAATGATTTGCGCTTAAGCGCAAATGATTTACGCTTAAGCGTAAATGATAGAGGTTATTTGCGCTTAAGCAAAGCGTAAATGAATAATAAATGTGAAAAGGGCCTCCCATAGGCGGCATTACATATGATTAACTCTGCGCGCCACATTGTTGATGTGTTCATGGATGTAAACAATAACCCGACTCTGTTATTGTTTAAATCCATGAAACATTGTCTATCGCCGAGTTGATCCGGTGGTGGGGACCCGAGTCAAACAATATGGGAGGTGTGTAATAAATGGAACCATCTTTGTGAGAACGTCCGTAATGTGACCCCATAACGTAACTAGTTTATGAAACAATCTGTGCTTGTGTGTTTCATTGTGGGGACATGCAAATGTCCTTACAATGTATGGACTTCCAGATGTTGTGCATAATAGTGAAGTAATGAATCGAACCAGCCATATGAGGACGTCCTCACAATGTGTCCCCACAAATACGGTCCCTTTGAAAATATAGTTATAGAGCTAATTATACAATTTAGTACAATACAGAGACACTGTGCATCACTTGTGAATATATCAACCCTGTAGCTCCGTGGGAAACATGTGTCCCCATAACGCTGGTTTCTGGTTGGTTTCTCATGGGGTCCCCGCAACGTAACCTATACAAACAAGGGTGTGTTTGTACATAATTGTTTGTGCATGAAATATTTGTGTAATTCCTTATTTATATTCTACGTATTTTGCTTTATTATATATTGACTCTTCAGAAATGGAGGAATAAAAGATATATATATAGCTAAACGCAAAAGAAAACATTCTGGAAACAAGAAATCAAAGAAAGCTATCTGAACATCGTGCATCGGAATCCAGTGACTAAACATTCCATATTGGAAACTGTTGTTGAACAAAAACTTTTTGAGACAATCCTGGTGAGAAAAAAACAGTGTCTGTGTAATTCCTGGAATGTTCACATTTATTCAGTTGAGGAATAACATTATTTTTACACATACAATTTGTATGTTATTGTTATGCCACGTCCAAACAATTACTCAAGAGCCAATCTTTTTAATGTGGTTGGCCCCGAAAAGGGTCGTTTGAATGGTAGAATTCCGAGGTTTTCAATCAAATTCTGTGAGATCAAGCGTACAAGTACCAAGTTCCCATTCACCTAGATCGGCTCTCGGTCCCCATTTCTGAGGTTTGTACCCCGCATCCTCCGAGGTTATCCTAGCCGACAAAGGTTCAAACGAGGAGGTACGCAATTTTGTTAAAATATTAACTCAAACAATAAATTTCAATATTAGTTCATAATTAGTACATTCGATTCGTGAAATAATTGTTTTTTTTTAAATGCATCGGGAACGAAAGTGTACACCAGTTTTAATTAAATTGTAATCATAAATGTATCAAAAATCACCAACAGGCGGATCGAAACAAACGCCACGTCATGACGTCAAAATGACGTCGAGTTAGTTTAGACCCGTCTTTGGTGGTGGATCGAAAACTGGCAATGTCATTTTGATGTCATGGCGTTGCGTTGATTCCGATCCTTCTTTGGTGATGGATCAATCATTCAAAACACATAACATGCCAACACAATGGTGTGTGGCATACAAAACCCTCACGCAACATCGTATATATTCTTAACATTTCCGTGAGGTGTAAATTTTGGGGTAAATTAGATGTGCATACGCATATGGTGCTCTGCAATAGAAACGACTATATATTTGATTAATAAGCAAGAGTTCTGAGATTATCGTTTTTTTTAATTTGGAGTAGCAATACATACGGGTATGAATTTAAGCGACAAAACAAGTTTTGTCATTTTGACAGCAAGTATTTAAGAGTCGTCTTTTTCGATATTGGGGTGGGGCCTGAAAAGGGCCACCCAAATTTTCAGAAAGATAACTCTAAAATCACTAACTTCATAATTGTCGATCCGTGCAATGGAGATTTTTTGACAAAAGACAAGTTGACTTTACATTTTAGAAAAAATTTACCCCGGGACGGACACTAGCTAGCTATGGCGGGATTTGGACCAAAAATCCCTCTGACTGGCAATATTGGGCTTTTGGACCAAAATAAATCCCAGTACTGGTGGGCACTATAAATTTCATAGTTGCCGATCCGTGTAATGGAGAGTTTTTGACAAAAGACAAGTTGACTTTACATTTTAGAAAAACATCATCCCGGGACGGACACTATATAGCGGGATTTTTTACCAAAAATCCCTTGGGACGGACACTATAGCGGGATTTTTTACCAAAAATCCCCTCTGACTAGCAATATTGGGTTTTGGACCACAAAATCCCCCGTACTGGCGGACACTATAAATTTCATAGTTGTCGATCAGTGCAATGGAGATTTTTTGACAAAAGACAAGTTGACTTTACATTTTAGAAAAAAAATCACCCCGGGACGGACACTATAGCGGGATTTTTGACCAAAAACCCTCTGACTAGCAATATTGGGCTTTTGGACCACACAATCCCCCGTACTGTCCGGATTTTTCTCTCAGACCCCTGGACAGAGTTCAACCAAATTTGGTGTGGTGACTCGGGGTACCCTGGCGAATGCTATAATGATGGTGTTAGTTTTTCAATGTTTTGAATTAAAAAAAAATAAAAAAAAATTGGATTTGTTAAATTGAGCAAGGAGTTCAATAAAAACAATTATTTAAAACAATATATATAAATCAAAATGTTTCAACGATCAAAATGTTCATGAAGCGCACAAAGGAGTCTAAAGGCTCTGTCTATAAAGACCAAAATGTGCGCGAAGTCCCACAAAAGCGGCCACATGTGTCTCCGACGCTCAATATAGGGAGCCTGTTTCAGCTAGTTAGATGTGTTAGATAATGGGCTGATTGACAGACTAATCAGGAAATAGTTAGAAATTATGGAATTGTGTGAATCCTGCACAATGACCTAGGTTTACATTTTTTTTTCACTTAAAACAGCTTCTGAAACAGGTTAAACTATTATTTGAACTAAATAAGATCACTCCCAGTCATTTTGACATTTTTGTACCTGTCAACTCCACAGCTGCCGCTATATCAACAATTGCGGCAGCCCTCTTCTCCTTGTCTGTATAGCAGATGGCTGATATGTGGTATAGGCACTCCCAGTCGTGCCAAATCTCCACCAATGTGGCCTCGTTTTTGTAAGTCCAAGAAGTTTGTAAACTTTGCGCCATTTTTGAATTTTTTCTTTTCGTGGTATTTACCACATGAGGTTTTAGCGCGTCGTATGACAGCTACGATCGCTCGCGTTGCCAAGGTCACGCCGCGATTTTCCTGGTAAAAATCAAACATTGCTTGATCGCTACGATTTGGCTGCGACATTGTCGTGGGCATGCGCAGTGGATGCTCCACCTGCGATTTCCCCCACTTACGATTTTAATCGCAGCGTCTGCGGTATAGCTCTTAGCCTAAATGTATATGTGCAGGCTATCACCAACATGTACCGACGTCTACAATAAAGAGCGTTTACTAATTTATAATTTCTTTGTGGATCATAAATCTATATTCGGTTATTTTATGCCGATATATTTATATTTTATATTAGTAGCCATATTAATTAATAAACTAACGCCCACCGAATAAAGAGGGTTCATTCTATAACTTAATTAGTTATGCTACCATCAGCCCTTGTATTTAATTAATAATTATAGGCACTATACCCAAATACCCGATTAACCCTTTCATGACGGGAGCTGCGCTTGTTCAGAATTAAAGATCATGTGTCAGTGCATTCTCTTATATATGGGCCGAGTCCGAAAAAGTGGGCCGAATTTAAGTTTTCGGCCCAGGTGGCCATTTATGACCCCGGACTTGTATCGGACATTTGCGTTTATTTTCGGATTTTGCCTATTTTCACGGTATTTTTGAACTTTTGATCTGGATTTTTTTCACAGGAAATTTCGTCTCACCTTACTAAAGACGTTGCCGTGGTCATTTGTCAAATTTTCCTGACCGAGCAAAGCGGGTATTTCTATTAGACCCACTTTTTCAAAAGGGCACTAAACACATTACCCATTGCCATAAAATAACTCACTATTTATCAACTCACTCCATCCATGATCATACAGACAGCACATGTATACATATACACCAACCTGTCACAGTACAACCACACATGGTACACCTGTACATCCCACCCATGACCTTTAATACAGTCACTCCAGATAAACATATACAACACACAGATGACCATGTATTTACCCTCGTATCCATACACCACATAAATGCCCATACAGCCACACCGGGTACACACGTACTGGTTATACACTTGGAGACATTTATCTAACAAGAATACTTGGAGACATTTAGCTAATAATATTAAAATATTGTCAATCGAAGCGAGAAAAGACGGCTTTTAGCTAAATACAAATTTCACTGATAGGAACCGGAAACGGATCGAAAGGCTGAACTCAATTAATGCAATGACATTTGGTTCTCACTATCCACAAATATATCTTGATTTTATCCAGTGAAACATACTGTAAGCCAGGGGGTAGGGGAATGAGGCAGGTAGCCGTCCAGTGGAAAAATCCAGGTAAAAGTAGCCTGTTTTACTTTTAGCACTGATTGAACTACTTTTGTTATATCGGCCAATAAAATCGTGTGAGAGTAGAAATGGCAGATTGCTTTGTTCCATATCTGCCCAATTGCCAAGCTATCAAACCTTATAGATGTACCTGTAACTTTAAAACTAAAACTATAAAAGTAAATTAATTATATACAAATTAATTTACAAAGTACATGTACAGAACACCAGTAATTTGGATCCCGAGTTAAAAGTGCTCGTTTATGTAAAAGACTCACTGTGGAAGACCCAGCAGATATTTCGGATGCATAACGTAATCGGAATATATTAAGGCAGACTTTCATTTTTAGAAAATGTAGGCGCACATAGTCCCGCTCGCTGGGTTTTGGCCAGGCGCGCGGTTTCTATCAAGATAAAATAAACAGTGGAAATACATTCATAAATGCTGCATAAATTGAATTAGTTTACTCACGATCGATCTCCAATGAAACTCTTTGATCTGCTTAATCCACTACCCATAAGCCCAAGTGAATGTTACACATTGTGTTTTTATATTGTACATGCTCCTATATTAATTGTAATTCATAATTATTAATAAGGAATTAATTTAGTACTCCGATTCCATGCTGACAAAATAAATACGGTAACATCTCCCGGCCACGTGGTCTCGCTTTGATTTTCCAGGAATTTATGTGACGTCATAAGCCATACATAGAAATCGTTCAAATGTATTTTAGCTTCGAATCATTCAGTCTCAGACAGATAGTGCATTTGACATGTCACATCGGGTGACCACAAATAACTTAAACTGCCAATCATCATGGCACGAGGTATCACCTTTTGATATATGCCGACAATGAATTTTGGTTTCGGAGAATTCATGAATTTCATTTGATATTTTCCTACAACATTCAAGCTGTTCTTTATACTTGTACGCTCTCTGTATTTGGCCTAAGTGCGCAATCGATCGCTCGCTCGTTTTCAATTTTAGCCACGTGATGTTGCGCAAGAATGATTGCGCGCCTCAAAAATAAAAGTCTGTTAAGGCTGATTACATATCTGGCCGACAAGTATTCTTTGTGGGCAGTGGTAAGATGCCTTGATGCCCGGTGCGGCCTTCTAGCGATGTCAGTTCCGATCTCTTCCTGTTTCAATTTAACAACGCGTTTAGAGTGTGTACACTCACAAGATATAAAATAAATTCACCTTTTAAAATTCCTTAGTACTATTCCAACAAAATTCAGAAGTTTTAAACATCTTTATACCTTTGTATACATGCAGTATGTCCTGGGGTATGGCAGGAGGGGGAAACTTGGCGAGGGGAACTGGGCCATCAAGGGGACCCTCTGTCGGTATAGCGGAAACTGTGTAAGCTCAATCTCATGGAGAGAAATCTTTTGTTGAGTATCGATAAAAAAATCGGATTTACAAAACAGTTCGTTCCGCAATATAATGATTCTGATATAATGCCCATTTGACATTACCATCAGGTTACGCATGCACACTGTCAATATAATTACGATTTAGAGGCAGTATTTTACTCATAAATCGCAATAAAATAACTAAATAATGAATGTCTTGTTGTAGACAAGGCGGGCTATAAAAAGCCTGCCTTGGAATATTCTAGGAAGGCTGTAGGCGAGCAGCCCGCCTTGAGGTTTCCAGGCCTGTTAATGTGTTTCTATGATTAAGAAGAATATTATATTCTTAAACAATTCCATTGTATGGACGTAGCCAATTTTGCCTCTGATACAAACCTTATGTGATGAAATGCAATATTTGAGGTCATGCAACTCAATAATTTTATATCCATATGCCATGCTTTTTATGTTTACTCATACCATAGTATGGTAAACATAGTGTCGCTGTCTGGATTGACCGCTCGTCGTTCGTCCGTCTGTTTGTAGACACTTTACGAGTAATGCGATAAATAAAACATTTTCTATCCGTTCTAAAAATTTTGTATATGGGTTTCTCAGCCCAGAATACAGATCGAGTTCGAATTTGGGTTTGATCCGAGGTTTTGTTACAGAGTTATTGCCCTTTTTCGACTTAGAATTCACACATTCTGCCATAACTCAAACATTTTTATCTGATTGGAACCAAATTTGTTATGTGAGTACAGATTGAGTTCCAATATGGGTTTGATCCGATTTATTTTAAGGAGTTATGACCCTTTTTCGAGAAAAAAAATTGATTTTGTTTTATTTATTTTTAACCTTTATATTAAATAATAAAAAAAATGTCATCGACTCTTTCATTTGTTTTTATTTAGATATTTAGAGATTATGATACAAGTTGATAAAAAGGTTCCCAATGTGTTCCTTTAAATATTTAGTAATGAACCCATAAATTAATAGTGTTAAGCTGCCATTACACGACCGAGCCGTGTTTGCATACAGCACCGATCCCCCATTAATGTCAAGTAGCAGTTAAATAACAGAATTCCTCCTGATATCTGATAAAAAACACATGTGTAGTTCACAATATTGGAGTGTACTATATAGACTGCCACTGGTTAATAGAATGTTATTTATTTGGTGATAGACTGTCACTGTATCCCACAGACCAGTTAATTATAATGGACAGTCTGTGAAAGATTTCCTGATAAAACAGTGCTTTTAAAAGTTTTCTGGATGCTGCATGGCACAGCTATATAACTCTACAGATGGCCTGAGGTCATTGTAAATGTTATTGTATTAATAGAGATGCCAGCATCAATATAAACAATGTCTGTGATTTGTTGACAGCTCTGCTATATAATTGATATTAATGGGTCAGCAGTGAGGTGTCTTTATCTTGATGGGTGTTGTTGGTAGAATTTGAAATATTATCATTGTAAACTTAAATTGGACTCTCTTAACCCAAGTATTCCATGTCCAGGTCACCTTTTTCACATTTAACCCAAGGCTGTGGTGGTGCAGCATTACTGATCCTGTACCAGTGCATTCTCTTATATAAATGCGAGTCACCCATGAATTCCAATAATTTGTCTTATGTACATTTGTCTATAATAGTACATAACAGTATACTCTATAATTCAACATCAAAACTCTCATTTATGATTCCGATCATAGTAATTTACTATCGCCAAGGGATGGGTTAACATCTGCCGATCGTGATCGGCCTCTTCTTCTTATAACCTATTACGTAAATTATTAGATTAGACAAATTTTAAAGGTATTAACATAACATTGTTTAAGAAAACCAACTTATAGCCCTTTGAATACTTAGTCTAACTTGTTTCCAAAAATGCAATTTTTTTCCATTCTAAAAGGTTTGGAGCACAAATACAATTACTCCCACAACACTTCACAGTGTTAAAAAATTAGCCTTTAAGGTTATGCCATCGTATGTCACTTGATTTCTTTCATTTTTTAGGGAACTAACTCCAAATTTTAATGAGCCTGGTTGTCGGATTAGGTTATGGTTATGCATGAGGTCGGATTATGTGATGGTTATGCGTCCGGTTGTCCGATTAGTTTATGGATATAAGGTTGTTTTCAGAATAGGTTGCGGTTCCGAGTCTTGTTGTCATATTGGGATATGGATATGAGCCTGGATGTATGTTTAGGTTATGGTTATGAGCTTGGTTGTCGGACGCGTTGGGCAAAACAATTTGTCATTTTCATCTAACTTTTCATAATATAAGTACCTTTTCTGACAATTTTATAAGTCGGCATCAATTCAAACTTCATTTTCCCATTTTAATTATATATGTAGAAATATTTAAAAAGTATTACCTCACAAACTCTATTTGATTATATATGTAGCAATATTTAAAAAGTATTATCTCACAAACTCTATTTATTAAATGGTTAAACTAAACGGGCAATAAAGTATCATCGCCAAAGCCCAGATATGGGCTTCCAGCACTCTTACGTGTGGTCCAAATATGGGCTTTCAGCACTGAACCATTTAATGTTGATATAGGGGTAGGTAAAATAAAAAAAGGCAATCGTATCACCAAATTACAGCCATTTCAGACACAATGTTTTCTTCCAATTTGTCTACATTCCTGTTGCATTATAAAACTGCTTAATACGTTATTGGACATTGATTTCAAATTTTATGGTCATGTTGTTATAAACAATCCCAAAATGCTAATTTGACATTTGACTGCCAAATTCTGACAAAAAATATTATAGCCCTGTCAATAAACATAAACAAAGGAAATGTTTAATTTTGTATGAAAGAACAATGTATGCAGAAGCTGTTAATATAAAGTGTTATGCGTCAAGATCATTAATTTTGAAGTTTTTGTTGATAAGCTTTCTCCTACCTTTGGGCAATATATATATGAAATAAGTTTCCAGAATGATGAGTGAAATCCAGTGACATTTATTGGTATATATATTAAAATGCTATTTTCTCAACAACAAAAATGATTCAAGAGGACAGATCAAATAATTTTACACAAACTTTTGTTCATTTTTCTGAATGTACACAAAAACATTCATAGGGCCATAATTTAAATTTCTTCACCAATGTATATGGAAATTCTTTCATTATTTATATAATCAAGTATTCTCAATGTTATGAAAAAAGCAGAACATATGGATATTAATTTATTCAGTTGCATGACCTCAAATATGGCATTTCATCATACAAGTTCTGTGTCGAGGCCAATTTGGCTAATTCCATACCATGGAAGACACATTTTGTTTGAGAATATTTTATTCTTCTTAATCATAGATGCACATATTAATCATATATTGTGTTTAATCTAATGAGGTAATTACTAAAACAGTGAAAAAGTAATTGAATTTGCTCTTGTATTATAAATAATTAACTATACAATATGGCATTTGGCTCATTCTGTGCAATGTTTGTTGCAATAGTTCTGGGTAAACCATAATACACTGGAAAACTGTCCACCTCTTGCCACCCAGAGCTATCAATATTCCATTATGATTTCTGTTCCTGTATTTTGAATAACCTTACTCATCACTTGTACATCGAAAATCAGTACACAAGTCCAAATAAGAGGAAATACAACAAATCAAGTTGAATGGCATGCGTATTTTTGCTTAAGAACTGTAGATACTCAATTTTTTTGAAATACTGGATAATCTTCAATGTAAAGAAACAATTTAATAACCATCACAAGTATGTGCTTTTTTGCTAATTAATATCGATTTAGATAATTTTTCAGAAGAAAACTGAAATTTATTGCTCAAATTAGCAGTCTCTATTTTCAAGTTGCCTATACGTCCAGTGCGTTTATGAGGAAAAAGTGCCAAACCTGAAACTAATTGCAACACAATGTTCGTAACAGGGATAAACCACATACCTTAATCGTATTTAAATTCGCGCAGTATTATTTTTCGCTTAGTTTTTAATTTGCGCACTTTAAATTCGTGCACCTAGCTGCGATTTCAAAACTGACAAAAAAAAATTCTTAATGTTTCCCTGAAATTTTTGTATATCTTTGAGCTGATGGCAATTTCGGTTCTTTGTCATTGCTGGAGACAGTTTATGTGTATTAAACACCATCGCGGCGGATTTACATCGTGTCGACAATAAACTGGTATTTACATGCATCATTTGTGGCGACCTGGAATTTTAGTATTTCTTATACAAGTTCGACACTGTCTATATATACATGATTTGTCGCTTGGCATTGTGAGCAATGGTCTTGACAACGGTTGGCCGAATGTAAATATATGCATGTACATGTATAAGCGTAATTGTCTATTCAACCGTTCATAATATATGTAAACTCAGCAACATTCCCCTCTTGTATTACCTATAGACTGTGGTTTAGATTAAACTTGGGAGTCGTACTATTTTTCGCTCAGTTTTAAATTGAAAAATAGTACAGCGCGAATTTAAATACCAGTAAGGTATAGTAAAAATCAAAAAGATCAAGAAAGGCGAAATTTATCAATTTTGTGAATAAAATATTTTTACAAATTTTCTTAGTAGGAATAACTCCATTAACCCATTATAAACAGCTTATTGAAAATCAAAAGGGTTAAGAAATATGAAATTGGCAAATTTATGGCTTTGCAAGGATGTTTATAAAATAAACCCATTTCACAAGTCCTTCCGTTTTATTGAGTTCACAATTCTGATTACCGAACAGAAAACATCTTCCAGATACGTTATGTGCCTCCAAAATTGGTTATTTGTCCAATTTTGTAGACTCAATTTCTAAGAGTAAACTGAAATCCATATTTTATTGTCTAGTATTTTAAAAAACTAGAGAAAAATGAAGGGATATCTCGCTATTGTACTAGTTTGCATAAAAAATATTTCTCTATGCATCTATGACCGAGAAGACAAAAATATTCTTAAACAAAATGGGTGTTTCGTTGTTAGGAGTTTGCCTTGCTATACAGAACTGATGTGATGAAATACCATATTAGAGATCATGATACTCAATAAATTGATATCCATATGCAGTGTTTTTCTCATAACCTCTTATGTATGCTAGGTTAAATATGCTGTGCTGTAATTGCTGAATTCATATGTGCCAAACTCAACTTATGGCCCTATGCATCTTTAGTTTTGAATTTTTTTCCCAAAAAATTGGTTTTGTTTTTTGGGCACAAATAGTGACAACAATGAATACAATTAGTGTTTATTGTTTACAATCAATTGAACCTTCCTCCTTAAAACACTTATTGTTGGAAAAAATAGGATTACATTGTTTATGCGAATCACATTCACTGGATTTCACATATTTTTCAAGAAGCTGACTCCAAATATGAATGTTGATAATGTGGTAGGTGATATGTCAAGAGGTAAGGCTCTGATCTTGTTTAAAATACCATATTGTAGTCATTGGAGACAAACGGTTGTTTTACTCCAGTTTGTATAGATTATTCTTTCGTCATAACGAGTTAGATACTTCAGTAGTAGTTTATGTAGAACTTTATGAACAACACCGAAATAATGATTCGCCATGGAATAAAAAGGCTTGTAGGTCTAAATATGAACATCAAAACAGGAAGCAGTAATGTTGTATGCACCAAGGTCCATATTTTCTGAGTTTTTGTCAATATGGTTTCCCTACCCCATTTTTCAGATAATTCAAATTTGGGAGTTTTCAGAAAAAATGAGTGACATTTATTGACATATCCAATAAAAGGCTATTATTTCAACACTCAAGTGTTTCAGGAGGAAAGTTCAATTGAGTTTACACATTAAATACACATTATTGTTTTTACTATTTATAAACAAAGACCTTTAAAAATGGGGGGGGGGGGTTAACCCCAAATAAACGGCATATTTGGAAAAGAATCAATACTAAGGATTCATATAAGTTGATTTTCTTCACCATGATTTTGGAAATTAATTCAGTGAGTTTAACCATGTCATGTGTGTACTTGTGTGATTATGAGAGATACAAGGAATATGGATATATATTTATTGAGTTGTTTTATGCCGGTTCTGAATCACAGGCAAATTTGGCTAAGTTCATACAATGTAAACAAACATTTTGTTTCCAAATATTTTTGTCCTCTCAATCATAGATGTATAAAGAAATAATTTTTGTGCACAACCTAGAGAGGAAATTGCTAAAGTAATAAGAACTCCCTTCATTTTTCTTTAGTTTTTAAAATACAAGAGCATAAAAAAATCATTTTAACAAATTTTAAGAAATTGAGGCTCTGAAATTAGTTAGACTCCACATTTTGGAGGAACATAACTCAAAAAATACTCATCATATCTGGGAAAGGTTTTCTGCTGTATAATAAGGATTGTGTTCTCTACAAAAGGGGTATAGAAATAATGTGTTTATGTTTACCCATACCATAGTATGGTAAACATAGTGTCGTTGTCCGGATTAACCACTCGTCGTTCGTTCGTCTGTCTGTCTGTCCGTCTGTCTGTCCGTAGACACTTTACGAGTAATGCGATAACTCAAACATTTTCTATCCGATTGGAACCAAATTTTGCATATGGATTTCTCAGCTCAAAATACGGATCGAGTGCGAATTTGGGTTTGATCCGAGTTTTTGTTACAGAGTTATGGTCCTTTATCGACTTAGAGTTGACACATTCTGTCATAACTCAAACATTTTTTATATGATTTGAACCAAATTTGGTGTGTGAGTTTTACAGCCCAAAATACAGATTGAGTTCGAATATGGGTTTGATTCGATTTATTTTAAAGGAGTTTTTAACTTTTATACATGTAATAATAATTTAAAAAATGTCATTGACTCTTTCATTAGTTTTCATTTAGATATTGATTATGATAAAATGGTTCACAATGTGTTCCTTTAAATATTTAGTTATGAACCCATAAATTAATAGTGTTAAGGTGCCGTTACACAACAGAGCTGTTCTGCATACAGGGATCTCCCATTAATGTCAAGTAGCAGTTGAATAACATAATTCCTCCTGATATCTGAACACATGTGTAGTCACAAAATTGGAGTGTACTGCCACTGGTTAATAGAATGTTATTTATTTTGTGATAGACTGTATCCCACAGACCAGTTAATTATGATGGACAGTCTGTGAAAGATTTCCTGATAAAACAGTGTTTTGAAAGTTTGTTGGATGCTGCATTGCACAGCTGATAATATAACTCTACAGATGGTCTGAGGTCATTATAATGTTACTGCATTAATAGAGATGTCAGCATCAATATAAACAATGTCTGATTTGTTGAAAGTTCTGCTATATAATTGATATTAATGGGATATTAATGAGGTGTCTTTATTTTGATGGGTGTTGTTGGTAGAATTTCAGATTTTATCATTGTAAACCTAAATTGGACTCTCTTAAACCAAGTATACCATGTCCAGGTCACCTTTTTCACATTTAACCCAAGGCTGTGGTGGTGCAGCATTACAGATCCTGTACCAGTGCATTATTTTATATAAATGCAAGTGACCCATAAATTTCAATAATTGGTTTTATGTACATTAAATTTTGTCTATAATTATACATAACAGTATACTCTATAATTCAACATCATAACTCTCATTTGTGATTCCGATCATAGTAATTTACTATCACCAAGGGATGGGTTAACATATGCCGATCGTGGTCGGCCTCTCGTTTATAAACATTATTTCACAAAATTCATCAATTTTGCCTTTATTGAATCTTTTTAGTCGAGTTTTTCAACTTATGGTTTGGCGAGGGACGGTTGGCGGGCGGGCGGCGGGCGGGCGGACCTAAAGAATGCCGTATAACTTTGACATTTGTGAACGGATTCAAAAAAAATTGGGTATGGCAGTTGCTCCCAATGACTATTTACTGCCTGTAGAAAATGGGTCACGTCCGAACTTTTTTACAAGAGTTATCCATCTTAGATGGTTTTTAGTTAAGTTTTTCACCGATAGCGCGATAACTCACGCAAATATTAACCAATTTCAACAATATTTGGTATATGAGACTCTTTCAACAATATTTCGGACGAATTCGAAAACCAGGTTTGTCCGAATTTGTTTTCCAGAGTTATGGGTCTTAGTTTGTCTATTTTTTTTAGCAAGTTTATCACCGTTAGCGCGATAACTCGATGAATTATTAACCGATTTCAACAATATTTGGTATGTGAGTCTCCTGCAACAATATCTCGGACGATTTCGAAAATCAGGTTTGTCCGAAATTTTTTCGCGGAGTTATGGGTCTTAGGTTGTCTATTTTTAGCAATTTGATCACTGTTAGCGCGATAACTCGATGAAATATTAACCGATTTAAACAATATTTGGTGTATGAGTTTCCTGCTACAATATCTCGGACGAGTTCGAAAACCTGGTTTGTCCGATTTTTTTTCCGGAGTTGTGGGTCTTAGTTTGTCTATTTTAATCACAATTTTATCACCGTTAGTGCGATAACTCAATGAAATATTAACGGATTCAATTGATATTTGGTATATAGGTCTATTGCAATAATATACCACCGTCCAACTTTTTTCCCCGGAGTTGTGCACCTTATTGGCAGAAGTTTGGTTCGACTGCCAAAAAACTCGACAAAAGCATCTTAGATGCGTACCCCTTGTTTATTTGTAGTATGTTGTTTGTGATGGATTAATTATCTTATTCCCACTGAGAAACTGTGTTGCAATTAGTTTGAGGTGAAAAGTAAATCTGGTCTATATAGATCTCTGAGGTAGACATGCGCTCAGGTGAAAATGTTTTATATAAAAAAACAAACAAATTCCATAGAGGAATTTTTGTGCCAATAAGTCTTCAATTATTATGAACCATGTAGGGTAATAGGGTAAAATGAGATATTTTACTGTTCATTTATTTGAAAAGTAAATTTTGCAGTAAATAATATTGTGTTGCTAGTTTTCAAGGCATGCTACTAGCACTTTCTGTTCTATAATTTGAGTATCAAAAGTCTTAAGCTAGAATGATGTGCAGCTTTGTGTATATATGTGTTATGTGAAGTTTGTGTTACTATTCTATTAAGATATTTAATGCAAGTTTTGTACCAAATAACACGCAAACTTGTGTTTGGCATCAAAACACGAATACAAGCATTTAGCTACTACCGGTATACATTATTTTAGCATGTATGTGGTAGCAAACTCTTTATAACACTGCTTTCGATTGATGAACACTGATAATCAAATTAATCACGGTTTAAATTCTTATAACTGTACACCAATATGGTTGTATATCTGACATTTTCAGACAGGGGTCGTGAATGGTTGGTTCGAGGCAGGAAAAAACTTGTGATGCAAATTATACTTATTTAAACTTTTTCATCTATATATTGAACACAACTCCATCATTACATAATTAATGCAGTGGAGGAGTAAGCCGTAGTTAATTACCACTTGGGCGCAGTGCTACACTGTAGGCCTGTGGTACTGCCACTTATTATGCCACCGACTTGAAGTCGGCGGGTATATAGTCGACGTCTCTGTCCGTTCGTCCGTACAAACATTTTGCATTATTGTTCAGCAACTGCTGGGCAGATTTAGCTGATATTTGGTATGGTGATAGAGCAGCATGGGGGAACAGCTACATGCATAGCGCGGGTTTCGTCCACCCATTTTCACCAGAGTTATGGCCCTTTTTTGACTTAGAAAATTCAATTTTGTCCGTACAAACATTATGCATTATTGCTCAGCAACCGCTGGGCAGATTTAGCTGATATTTGGTATGGTGATAGAGCAGCATGGGGGAACAGATACATGCATAGCGCGTATTTCGTCCACCCATTTTCACCAGAGTTATGGCCCTTTTTCAACTTAGAAAATTTGAATTTTCGCTTGTTTTGGGGTTTCCGGATCGCTTGTTTTGTAGTTTTTAGTCAACATTTCTGTACGAACTTCTTTTGGAATGGTCATATAGACCTCCTCGGATACCGCAGTTTCGTCCATGCTTAATCCAAATTGCTACGGTCTGGGGCAAATGCCACGCGACAGCGTACCTCTTGTGTTCAACTTTTCAATGGTGAACACAAATGCATTATGTCTATATAAAACATATATTACAACCTTACTCGTATTTAAATTCGCGCAGTTTTGAATTCGCGCACTTTGAATTCGCACACCATGCTGCGCGAATTCAAAACTGACAAAATATTTTCGTAAAATGCTTGGTTTTTATGAAAATTTTAGATTTTAATCGTTAATGAAGATACGTGTGCATATTAAACACCACCATGCATGACTTTTGATAGTGTATAATTTAACATAACTGCATCATCAATATCTTGTGAAGACGGCTGTTTATACTTTCCAAATGTTTATTATGATATTGCAATAGTTATGAACATAATTGAAATGAACTCGACAGGAGTAGAACCACAATCGCGTATAAAAAAATTTCATCAGAAAAAAAATCAAAACTTTGACTGTGGGTTGTGTTGACATGATTAAGTCAGAATATTCGTTCACGGGGCAGTGCTATAGCGTTGTGATTCGGGGACGTTCTTTCCTG
Source organism: Siphonodentalium dalli (assembly GCA_032622095.1). Classification (NCBI taxonomy): domain Eukaryota; kingdom Metazoa; phylum Mollusca; class Scaphopoda; order Gadilida; family Siphonodentaliidae; genus Siphonodentalium; species Siphonodentalium dalli. The sequence goes on along the minus strand of CP136067.1, from coordinate 64,883,789 downwards.
CATCTTCAGTCAGAAATATGTGTATTTCTTATTTCAACAGCAATGATGATACTATTATTTGTTTCTGTGTAATTATATCACACATATCAGTAATGTTTTATGTTGGTTGCCCGCATGCAAATTATAGTCCTGCAAGCCTAATATTCGGTCCAACCTTCCGAAATCTATATAGACATGTACCGGTACTTAACTCTGAAATTAACATAGCCTTCTTGTTTCTCGGTCGTTGGTATAATCTTAGGAGTCGTACTATTTTTCGCTCAGTTTTAAATTCGTGCACCGACGGGTGCGCGAAAAACAGTACTGCGCGAATTTAAATACGAGTAAGGTAGTATTATATTTTTGGTGACCCAAACTTTATCTGAGACTAGTTTAAACATAACTACATTTTACATATCAACTGTATTGATTGTATTTCCTCTTATCTGAACTTGTGTTTGGCTTTTTGATGGACCGCTCATCACCATGTCTCATATATTCTTTTTACCACCAGGATCAGTCATACTACCCATGGAAATCTAAATAACAACACTTAATTCTGTGCATTTCAATGCAGCATTGCCTGTGAATATTTTCGTTTTGTTTGGCCTTGTATAACATGAATCATTTTCCATTGTATATATATTTAAACCTATCCGTCCAATGTGACAACTGGGATCTTCTGTTGAAATGTTGTCTAATAAGGTTGCACATCTTGTAACATGAATCATGTTTATCATTCTTCATAATAAATAAAAAATATTGGCATTGAGCTATACTGCCTCAAATTTGGAAAGTCTGATTCCATCACCTGAAATAAACATATAATAGGGACCTGCGAATCAGGGATTTTGCATCGAATCGAATCTCAATATCGAATCTCCTTCCCGATATCGACATTAAATCGAATCTAGAATCGAATCAGCTAGTGATTGTCATTGTTTACCTGTGTTTATTTCAGTGTCTGGTGACAAAACAAAAAAATCTAAAATGTGCTAGATACTATATCAACAATGTTAGTCTCCTTAAACATCTGCTGGAATTTTTGTGTGTTTTTTTAAGGAAAATCATGACATAGGTAAGTCACTCTTAGTCTCACGGAGCGTTCGGGGCACATTTCATTGAATTTCCATCTAGCATTGTCATGGCGAATATGACACACAAGAAGCGACCGTAAGACACATAAAGCCAGTCCAATCAACGTATCACAAACCCCATGGTCTCGAAGTCACTTGTCTGCATTATTTATTAAAGATAATCTAGATTTGATAAACTCGCACATAGGTACACTGGTAAGCTATATAATTGTTGTAGTTGTAGTCCATACCAATGGTAGTTATCTCAGTCTCTTAAACGTTTTACCCCACGATAGGTTACAAACACATACATCACATATTCACAGTAGTTGTCTTCGCAGTGGGGGTCCCAGAAAACAGACATAAATTACAAGTGTTCAATGTTATCAACACGATTCAATGGATCGAACCCTTATGCATACGCTCGATTTCCCAGGAAATAGAAATTGAATTGTAGGAAATTTCAAGAAATTCTATATACCGACAGTGTCGCAGATAACTGGTCGCACATAATGACGCCTATTTAAGAACGTAATCAACCGATTGTTCTGAGGTTTTTGTTCATTCCAATCTATGTTTTGTCGCACATAACATTATTTCGACACGACCCAGTCTGACATTGCTGACATTTGTCAATATATGCACATAACATGTAGAATAGACTAGAAAATAGTTTGAAATATTATATATCACAGCCCTCGAAATTCACACATATTCATGGCGGTGTATTGCCGTGGCAAAATTAGACCCCCATGGCATCCCCACGGCAATTTTAATTCACATTCCCAATGTAGTTATTCTACATTCTAATGAGTCTACTATAATTCAAGTACATCGATTGTGTCTGACAGACTCTCTACTAGTGCTGGGACGGTTGGGTTTTCTCCTAACCGGTTAACCACGGGCATTAACCTAATCATAACCGATTAACCGCGACCATCATTACCTAAGTACAAGATTGAATACACTGGTCACTATATTTGCAAAATAAGTGTTTATTAAACGTCACGGAAACGTTGATATACATGCGATAACAAACAAAGTCTTACTCGTACAATGCGGAAATAAAGTTATTGAACACATCACTAGATAAAGTGTGGTCGTTGGAGAGTTGAACCCGGAATAAATTGGATACAAGCTGATTTTTGTGTTATTCGACGCGGAAAAATACCAGGAACAACATATCCAAAATCCGCAAAAATCCGCTCATGGGAAAATTCAGGATCCAAGACGGCGTCCATAATGTCTGTTGTTATCGCAAAATACTGAATTTATGCGGTAGGTGCTCCAAATTAATGCCAAATTCGTAATAAATTGAAATATATACAAACAATGCTTTGTCGTAAACCATATATGTAGAATGTATTTCCCAAAATGGCCGCCAAAATGGACAAAATCGAATGAAATTTACATGTTGTGCAAAATTGAAGAGCTATAGTCCTATACGAGTGAACACACTCTCGAATTATGCGAGGAAGAATGATTGCAGAGTATAAGAGAAACTTTTGATTAGAGATATACGAATTATCTCTAATGTATCTCACGAGAGAGCAAGCGAAACCAGGGTCTTATGAAACGGTTAAATCTTGACTCTTGTACGCCCAGAAACGGAAACATAACGCAGTTTTTTCTGTACTGCTTATCTTGAATCGTGTGATATATGTGTAATTAAACAGCTATATGGGATTTAGTAGAGATGTATTGACTATGAGACCTTTTTCTAGAAGCAGAAAAATGTGTACTCCGAGCAGTCTCACGAATGTGACCGATCATCATTTATTTTGATATCTACAGCATGAAACCTTCAAAAATTAACTGATATAAAACGGTATGAAAGATATTCATATATAGTGCTGGGTAAAATGCGTATATTCTATTGTCCGTGTCTCAAAATAGTAGTCATAGTTGCCTCAGATCAAGTGATAAAACACGAATATTTCGCTTTTATCACAAGAATGCATGGTGGTATACCATGAACTAAATGTATTAAAACACGAAGGAGTACCATATATAGACTATCGTCAATAAATTCTAAACTTGACCAAAATTGCCTACATACTCTGTGACAAAGACTGTGTTTATACCTGGAAATTATATTTGGTTGAATTCACCAAGGCCACATCTACGCGAAACTTACTACGTTTTCATCAACCGCATCACCACGTTTACTCCTTCTCCCTAATGTTAAACATAGCTGCTGCACACAGAACCACAATGAATACTACTGCGTGAATGTTCAACGTTGAAATAACATCTTAAACGGTGATCACTCGATATTTAGCATGATTATGTGGGTGGTAATGGTAAGTTATCTTCAAACAAAAATATACTGAAAACTAATAGTGTTCATTGCGTAGCTGCATATTCCAGTTGTAAAGTTGTGATTGAAGTAATCTGAACAAAATTGTCTACTAAGAACACGGTTTGTTAGCAGCATGAAAATTAGTCTTACAAACAATATGTGTAGTACCGTCTCTTTGGTCTGGTGAGACGCGGCGCTAATCTATTGAAGATATGAGTGTTTCTTTACAGTATAATTAGCATTGCTACAAATATGTATTGTTTAATATTACCGGGAGTGTTGACAATTCCGGAAATATAACTAACATTTAGACCGCTAGAGTGTGCACTTAAATTTCGGCGTTATATTCAATAATTAATCATCATGCCGAATGAAACTACCATGAACTGTGAGGCGAAACATTAGTTCGTGTGTTGCATGTCCGATACTATTATTTTTGGCCCGACAATTAGATGTTGGATAAGCAGAACACCAGACTTTAAAGACGCAAATCATTGGGGTTTGACTTGCGGTGCTGTGGCCGATAAATCCTTCAGATGAATCTGTTTAATGAGGTGTGTACATTTAAAGATATTCAACAACCGACTTGTATATTACCAATACATATTTTCACTCCTATGTGGTTATCCAATATGTTGCTTTCTTTGTTGTGTTGCTTGCAGTTGTGGCCAGTTTGACAGCCATTTCATGGCCACGATTGTATGATTTTCTGTGCGTGTCACTCTATTCGCTCCCGTACTATAATTTAACACAAACTGGTATAACGGCGTAATTCCGATGCCACAATATATCGCATAATGACTTGTTTCGAGAACTGATGTAGTATAGACAACCATGTTGAACGCCATCTTGGATAACAAAGTTTCCCCACAGCGGATATTTGCGGATTTTGGATATGTTGTTCCTGAGGCTTTTCCGCGTCGAATGACACCAAACTAAGCTTGTATCCAATTTATTCCGGGTTGATCCCCAAATTCTGCTTCAACGACCACACTAATATATACTCTTGAGTTCCCATGCACTCCCAGTGGGCCTGTATGTGTTTTTTTCTGGATATTGGATATTGATCCAGAATAGGCCTAAACGAATCGCGTTCGATAGGCCTTGAATTCCGCCCATTATTTTTTTTTCTTTCGTCATCTTCAATTGGGACTAAATGTCCACAAACATTCGATTTCTGTTTATGTATGTCTTCTGCCATCGTTTTGAGACGAAATAATTATAATGACAAGGGGGGCAGTTTCAATAAAACAGTCAGACTATTGATGACGTAGTAAAAGTCTAGAATTGATTGCTCTGATCAGTGCTCTGATTGCATATTTTGTAAGCCACAAACGTCTTGACTGAGCTGGTTTAACTAGATGACAGCCAAGAAAATTGGTTGAGCCAGCCGTGAAAACTAGTTGTTGTGGCTTCGGGGTCTAAACACGAGACTACACCAAAGTAACCCAAATTCGAAACTATCCGAATCGGCGGACCGATTCGTTGTATATATCGAATCGGGTGCCCAATTTCGACATCGAATCGAATCTCAAATATTCACAGGTGCCTAACATATATGGACCATTCTATTACGCAACGAAACTCATCTTTTAAGACATGATTTTATTCCACAATGTTGACATATTCTGTCAACTCATAGAATTCTGGGATTGAAAATGTCGACCGTTCTCAATACACAGATATTTGTGAGATCATTATATTGTCTGAAGATTTTGTTTTGATTAGATACTTTTCCATGGCATAGTGATGTTTGACATGTTCGCCATGACACAGCTAGATTGAAATTCAGTGCAACATAATTAATCCAAACCCTCCATGAGACTGAGAGTGACTTGTCTACGTCATGATTTTCCTAAAAAAAAAACACAAGTTCCAAGGATGTTTAAGAGATTAACATTGTTATATAGTATCTAGTTATAAATTTTACAGTTTTATGTCATGAAACACCGAAATACTTGCTGGCAAACAATGTCAATCACTAGCTGAATCGAATTAAGGAGATTCGCTATCGCTATCGATATTTGATCTGATGCAAAATCCCTGATTCGCAGATCCCTATATATTAACTAATTTTAATGAATTTTTAGCTTGTTAAATGTACTCAATCCGATCAAATATTATCATATATTACTATTTCTTCTTTGACTTTGGGGGGGGGGTAACAAATATTTGATTCATAAGTCGAGAAACCCACCCATCAAAGCTCAGATTGATTAGTTATAAAAATTTCTATCCTATCAATTTTCGGAGATCTGCCACAAAAGTTAGCAGAATCACGTGAATCAAGTTATTCTGCTAACTTGTGGGAAGATCTCCGAAAATTAATAGATATATAATTACTCTGAGCTTTGATGGGTGGGTTCCTTGACTCGAATAAAATATGTTTTACCCCCAAAGCCAAAGAAATATGAATATAGGACCCTCTGATCGGATTGAGTACCTTTGAGCAAAAAAAAATATTTGAATCTTGAGGCAAATTTTTTTTCTCAATCAATGAGGGAGGGGGGAACTTTAATTATTTTTAAATTTGTGTGTCTTGTCCTGAGTCTTGATCATATTGGATCCATCAAGCTCCCATTAAGCTGTTTAAGTGCTGCATGTCAAAGTTCTGGAGGCGCATTCCATATATGGAGTTTTGAATATTCATGAATTCCATATATGGAGCTTTTGAATATTCATGAATACCATATATCATATGGATTGCAGCTCCAGAACTTTGACATGTAGCACACTGCAGAAAGGAGGCTGGATGAATTAAATATGGCTGATTTCACTTATTGTTCTGGAGTTACAATTAGTACACCAGACTATGATGCTCGGCTTTCTGTTTTCATCTACTAGTACTAGTATTCATCTACTTAATGTTCTATGTTACTATATGTATACAATTTTTACACATTACACTGAGATATGTTAAAAGTTCATGAATTTTGTTTTTTCAATAGGTATCATCAATGGGCTTCTTTTGGTGCAAACACTTTTTATTGCATTTTCAGAAATTCGTGTTCCAACATGTCGTATTTGCTATATAAATTCCATTTTTCGCTGTTTTTTTATAGAGAAATTTGTGATCTAAAATGTCCTTAATTCTAAAATGTCGTAAATTTTATTTTCGAAACCGTTCCTGGTAGGATCATTCTGATCGGATTATTTTGAAGAAACCTGGGGTGTATGCTCCTTATCCCGAGTGACAGAGGCCACGGAATCGTCAAAACTAAAATTTCGTATCTCAGTGTATTGTCACAGATTTCTATTTTTCCTTCTGAAGTGTCATAATTATTTTGAAGAAACCTCGGGTGTATGCTCCTTATCCCGAGTGACAGAGGCCACGGAATCGTCAAAACTAAAAATTCGTATCTCAGTGTATTGTCACAGATTTCTATTTTTCCTTCTGAAGTGTCATAATAACCATAAAATAATGTTTTCTCATCAACTGGAAGATAATTGAATATGAAAGTGTATTTTATAATAACTGATATAAAGATTTATTGTGTAAATTTGATGAGAGAGACCAATTATAGCTCTAGAGATAAACAGTTTTATGCATCTCCTGAACAATTTGATTTTCCTGAGGTATGACCTTTTGGAACCACTCTGATAGTATGGACATGTTGGTAACAACATACCAAAATAATTTTGAAGAACATTCTTTTTTACTTTCTTTATCATAATATCAAGAATCAAAATTAAACATCCATTGCGGGCTATTTATTTCAATGTGGCGGTGTCTTAGACTCAAATGAAATTTTTTATTTGGCCTTAGTGCAATAATTTTAACAAATATGAAGTAATTTGATAGATATTTTGTATGCGAGACATCTACAAAGATATCTTGACTAAGTGCATTTTCAGTAATGGATGCAAGCCACTACAAGTGCCGTGAAATATCTAACTTTGTAGTATATCTATATAATAGAACAACACTTCATGTTGATATTAATTATAAACCAGCACCCACCCTGCTTGAGTGCACTAATTTCTAACTAATCTACTTATCAGCTGTTGTTCTATGTTATTCACGCATCTCCTACTTATTCACCGGCTTAATAACTGGTTAAATTCTGACAGTGGAATAATTTGGATTTAGTGCCAGAGGCTGATGGAAACCTGTTATCCCTACACTAAATAAGTGAATATAAGTGGCTTGTTTACCCATGTATGCAAGTTCAGTTTCCTACCAATGAGTGTACAAGTGTGTATAAATTCATCTATCTCGCCGTATATACAATTTTAGTTGACCACTATTGGGCTATATGATGCTGAAATGTATTATAAAGCTACGGCACCTGGGACAGAATTTACTCATATTTACTCATAGGTAAATAAATATTACATCAACAATGTAGAGTGTATAAATACCAGAGTTTTATAAATTATTTTACCGTGTCTTATTCATGATGTGCTTGCATCTGCAATTGTCCTGTATAGCACTCTGTCATATAAGTCCTCGAAAACGTAAAGTTCTATGCATCAAGATCCATGTTTTTGAGATTTTTTCATTATGGTTTCCCCTTCCCCATTTTTCCGATATTCAAATTTGTAGTCATTTTCTAGAAAAATGAGTGAAATCCAGTGACATTCATTGACAAATCCAATGTAATGCTATTATTTCAACACTAAATTCTTTTAGAAAGAACCTTCAAATAATTTTACACACTCAACATGCATTGTTTTTACTATTTTTACACAAACACCTTTTAACATGGACAAAAACGCCCTGCAATGGCATTTTTAGAAAATGGCCAATCCTAAGGATTCATATGGCCATTAGTTGATTTTATACACCATGTTTTTTCAAAATTCCTTCATGTGCAGTGTGTTTAACCATGTATTATTAAGTAATTATAAGAAATACAGGGGATGTGGATATATATATATGCAGTTGTTTGACCTCAAATATGCCTTTTCGTCATGCCGGATCTGGATCACAGGCAAATTTGGCTATTATATGGGACCACTTTCTTTTTTACTCAGAAAATATGCAACAAATGAATGAAATTGAGTCATGTATTTGGGCAAAATACACTTGTGTGCTCTATGAACATTGCAAGCATGGTAATTATAATGAATATGAGTTTATGACTGGAGTCATAAATTCATTTTCATTATATAATTACCATGTTTGTGTCATTCATACGATAAATGAATCGTCGGATCACACTGAGTGAGATTTCCCCGGATCAAATCAGATCACACGCCTACGGAAATTGCCGAGATATGCCGATTAACGAAGACAGACTATTTATCCGATGAAAATAAGAAAAGTAAACTGCTAAAGTGAAAACAACTGTAATTAAATCAGATTGAATGGTTATTATTGCAGACTTGGCATCATATAATAAACCTTTTATCACAGCAGTGAGTTGACCCGTGACGTCGTATCATGTCTCGTTGAGGTGGGCAGATTGCCGGATCAAACTCTCTGCCTGCGGCAGCTCGTTTGATCCGGCAATCTGCCCACCTCAACTACGACACGGATCAACACACTGTTGTGATAATATGTATGTATTTTGCACTCATATATGGCTCAAATTCATTAATTTGCTGCATATGTTCTGTCGGAGTATAAAAGGAGATGGTCCCATAAATGGCCGGATTTAGCGTACAGTATACCTCTAAGTCCATACAATGGAACAAACATTTCATTTGAGAATATTTTCAACTTCTCAATCATAGATGAATAAAGAAATAAAAAAAATTCCACAATCTAGATAGGAAATTATTAAAACAAGCTATCCCATCATTTTTCTTCAGTTTTTAAAATACAACACCATAAAAATACATTTTAGCTCATTTTGAGAAATTGAGGCTCTGAAATTAGTTATGAACTCCCAATTTTGGATGCACATATCTCAAAAAATTCTGAACATGTCTGGGAAAGTTTTCTTTTCTGTAATCAGGATTGTGTACTCCACAACATGGATAGACATAGATCATGCCATGAATCTCTACCAATGCTAACGCTGGTAGATATCATATTCGTTTTGTTCAAAACCCAGGAACTTTTTTTAAGTTTTGACAGGGAACGGTATAAAGTCGAAAAAATAACACAGGGAATGTATTTCTCTGTTCAAACTTGTTACTTAATGATTTATTCATCAGTACTGGAAGTTCCCAGCTCGATATTTCATTGTTCAGGTGACTTTTGAGACCCGATTCCACGATAAATATTTATTTTACTTCCTGTCGCAAAAATTCAGGCTGTAAGCGGCCACACGCGGAAGCAATTCTGATTGGTCAATGATCAAAAGTATAACTGAAGTATAATTTCCAGCCACCGAACTGGTTGCATATATTGCCATTGATTTTGAATAAAACATTGTTTGTGCATGAATCGTTTATATCTGTCTCTGTTGTGAATAAACTTGTATCATATGGCCCACGGTGTCCCCGATAACAGAGACAACCATTGCATTGGATTATGTGAGTGAGTGTTACCCAGGGGAGCTTGACACATAATTGCTTCAGCGTGTGGCCGCTTACGGCCTGAATTTTCGTGACCGGGAGTAAAATAAATATTAATCGCGGAATCGGGTCTCATGCATATGGAAAGCCTTGTGAAATAAATTTTGTATAAACATTTTTGAAAAGCCATGGAAGTATTTTACCAAATTCTGACATTTATTTCACAAAATTAATTAATTCGGAAACTTGGAAGTAGTTTGAGGTGAAACCATCAATGCACTGGAAAATAATATTGAGAAATATAATAACAGTTTATTGTTTTTTTATATTGTGTTATGTTTATGAGAGATTATTTCTGTTATGTCCAAAAAATATGTGATTCTGGTTATAATCCAGATGTTGACCAATAAATAATTAAATTGAATGAGTATAATGGTGTTGTCAATCAATTCCTGTCATATAATCCATTAATCAATTAACTTTATTTCTGCATGAACCAAATTCTTACCACTATTTTGGAAACCACAGGCTTGCTCTTCCCCAATATAGGACCAATTTTGGTTTTGATAAAAATCAAAATTGGTTCAATATTGGGGAACAAGTTCAAAACCAATTTTAGTTTCATTCAAATCCAATTTTGGTTTTGATCGAAACCAAGTGCTCAATACCATTTGGTTTTGATCAAAACCAAAATTGGTTCTATATAGTTCAAAACCAAACCCAAGTGCTCAATACCATTTGGTTTTGATCAAAGCCATAATTGGTTTCATGTTGGGGGGGGGGGGGGGGCGATGTTCAAAACCAATTTGGGTTTTGAATGAAACCAATTGCTCAATACCATTTGGTTTTGATCAAAACCAAAATTGGTTTCATATATTGATTTTGGGCGTCTAAGGCGAAGCGTTGGGGAAGAGACACCGCCCGTGGGTTACTGAACGTTGACACGGCTTCGAGGGCAAAGACAAAGCGAAAGAGGCGAAAACAAATAACGCCCACCATACCTTAAGACAGTCACGGTTAGTCCCGCCGTTTTCCCGCGATCAAGTGCTCAATACCATTTGGTTTTGATCAAAACCAAAATTGGTTTCATATATTGATCAAGTGCTCAATACCATTTGGTTTTGATCAAAACCAAAATTTGTTTCATATATTGATCAAGTGCTCAATACCATTTGGTTTTGATCAAAACCAAAATTGGTTTCATATATTGATCAAGTGCTCAATACCATTTGGTTTTGATCAAAACCATAATTGGTTTCATGTTGAGGGGCGAAGTTCAAAACCAATTTGGGTTTTGATTGAAACCACATGCTCAAAACCATTTGGTTTTGATCAAAACCACATGGTACTGTGGTATATGGTTTTGATCAAAACCAATATTGGTTACATATATGGGACAAAAGTTCAAAACCAATTTTGGTTTTGATCAAAACCAAATACTCTTGTTATTGGGTTTTGATCAAAACCAATTTTGGTTTTGATCAAAACAAGTTGGCGCTTGGTATTTGGTTTTGATCAAAACCTAATTTGGTTACATATATGGGACAAAGTTCAAAGAGTGTGGGGTATATTGACAAATTTAGCCCTGAAACAGGTCCAATAAGTTGGCACGAGAACTGTGCACAATGTAGATTGCCTAACTGATCTTATAATTATGTGGCTAAAATATGTAATTGAAATTATTTTTGTAATCATTTATCGAGTCCAACGACTGATAACAACATACTTATGCCGACATAATATTGCTTTAGTCCCGTAAAACAATTAGCCCCGTGTTCTTAACATTTGTAGTACACAAACTGAATAACGCAAACATGTAAAGTAGTTTTTGTTTCGGGAGTTTTGTATTCGGTTTTATATGAAAACACACTTTATCAAGTGATTTATAATTTACACAAACTTGGCAACTTCGAGTCATGTCTGCCAGAATGCCAGTATTTGTACCGGTATTGGAACCTCAGACCATATATAGACACCCTATACCGGGAACTAAATGTGTTATTAATTATATATCCATGTAGATAAGAGGTTGATATAAGACAAACATGAGAACAAATTTGCATTATTCATTTGTTCCGGCCTTGTGTTTGGAAACAAATCAGCTGTGGTTTTAATTTGCAAGACGTATAGGCAATCGTTGGTTTATCGCATTGGACAGGTGTTTATCATGATAACCATTCTCTTTTTCAGATTGGAATTTTTATTTTCAGATATACCGCATGCACATAGAGCAATTTAGCGACTTTCGGTCTGTGATTTAGCGTTGTTAACGGTCTCACACCCCTGTACTGATTAGTATGAGGTCCGTTGGATGTTCGTCCCAACAAACAGGAGTATCTCCGCATTTTGTCATATTAAAATTGTCATTAACTTCATCGTACGCAACTGTTATTAAATGCTGATGTCCCGTTGCCATGGTAGAGTAAACATCGACGGTTTCTCCTGCCTTTATCTTGGAAAGATTGGCAGACGAGAGGTAAATGTCATGCCCATGTTCACCAGGCGGATTCAGGACAGTTGTCCTTATTTTCAAATGAGCTCTACCCGTGCTGACCGAACTGGCTCCCATGGGGAGGCTCTCCATCATTGGCAGATACTGTTGCATATTCATAAAGATTTCTTTGATAGCTTCCAACTCCTTCATCTCAGGACTTCCCTCGTTGTGCACCGGCATGATGGGGAACCTCGTTCTGATGTTACCAATGGATTCTATTTCCGGAAGTATAATCCGAGTTCCAGACGCCACAACACGCCGTACCTCCCCATCGGGATTGAGAACGCCTGCTACGTTGTTGATCGTATCTGCGGGATCAGTATTGACTTCTGGTCCGTAGAAGAATGCAGCTGGTGTCCTGTAATACGTCCCGTCGTGCGTTCCGTTCCATGCAGCGCTGCCATCCAGACCGCCATTCCGTCCATCTGCGGTGACTGTTTGGCCCGACGACGACCTCCAACTACCTTTAAAATAGGACACAATACAATATACTGTTTCCATATATAGCAGCACATACTCGCAAATACATTTATTAGCTAGTGGTATGATATCTATCGCGATGTAACATGAATAACTTTGTTTATGATAAGAGAAAATATCTCCCTCGAGTTGGATGCATGTGTGTAATATATATATATATCAGGCACCATATGTAAACATTACTACAACAAATAGTAGAAATGTCTATATAATTATGTTGCCTGAAGATATATAAAAACGGAAATATATATATATCAGAGTTATGGAGTGTTCATTGATTATTATGTGCTTAATTCAGTGGTCGTGGACAAATTATCATCGACATTGCCATGTATCGATCGGAATGGCACATTGAGATGTCCCTCAACTCAGATCAAGCTTGAAAATCGGTCCCCATTTTCGCCTATGTCGGGGTTCGAACCCGCGCCAACCTCGTCTATAGCCCAGACTGCGATGATCGTATCCACGACCCAACCACATCGGCTACGGGGGCATCCTAAAAGAAAGCCCTTACAGGCTTTAATGTAAAACATGTATAAAGTAGAATATATATACAATGTAATGAGTACTGTGAAATGTGTTTTTTTTGTTGTGATATGCATAGCATCCTTCAACCAGGGACGTGGCTAGAGGGTCTCCGTTGGGGGTATCCACCTTGGGAAATTCCAACTGCACCGCTCCCCCTTGAGTCAGCATCAGTTCAACACAAGTTTTTGCATAATTCCATTTGCACCCCCCCCCTTGCACCTCAGTCAGGCCTAATTTCCTATATATTCATAAGCCATGGTTCTATATTTCCGGTATGAGAACATTAAGATATTTTAACCTGAAAATTGCAACAACAAAAAACAACTAGTGGCCTAATTCCAGACAAATGCACACAGCTACGGACAAGAGACCAGGGCAACCATGGTCGGCCCGGTGTGAGAAAATTTTGAAAACTATACAAGAAAATCGCAAATCCTATCATCTAGACTGGCCTCAACTGAAACTTCAACTGATGACCATTTCTGTCAACAAGTTTGACCAAATGTAGTAAAATATTGTTTTGCTAAACTAATTAGCAGTTTTGTATTGGCCATGGGGATGGGGCAATGAGACACCGGGCCGACCATGGTTCGGCCCGGTGTGCGAAAATTTTGAAATCTGAACAAGAAAATCGCAAAATCCTAACATATAGACTAGCCTCAAGCCTTCCTACTGTTGGAAATTTCAAACCCTACACCCCCCACTTAGGTTGGATAATTTCCAACTGATGACAATTCCAATGACAATGTTGACCAAATGTATGACAATATTGTTTTCTTAAATTAACTAGAAGTTTTTGACTGGCCACGGGGGAGGGACCAGGACACAAGCTTTCCAAGTGTTGGAAATTTCCAACCTGTCACCCCCCCCCCCCCCGCAAGGTTGGAAAATTTCCAACTGATGACAATTTCTGTCCAAATTTTTTGACCAAAAATAGGAACATATGCAAATATTGGTCCAAAAACAATAAATTCCCCCAATAAATTGTTCTATAATCAAACTACAAGAACATTTTAAACCTATTGTTGGTGTGAAATTTCCAACTAATGTTTTGCCAGGTATGAAATTTCCAACTGTTGAAAAATTTGACCAAAGTTGGGGGTAAACCCCACCCCCACCCCCCCCCCCCCCCCTGTCGTCACGTCTCTGCCTTCAACCACAGGAGTTACCTTTATATTCGAGGTTGAAAGGGTTCCATTTGAGTAGCGGTGTCATGTAGATTATCTCTAGTGGTATGGCATATGAAAGTCGGATGGTGTTGTCCTCACATACTTCTATTCCATCGATATCTTCACAGTTATGCACGGAAGAGGCAGATATCTTGGGCTGAGTTGTATAAGCAACGAACATATTTTCGTCTGAGAAACCGCGAAATCGTCCGCTCAGCCCCATTCCGTCCTTTCTTGTAACCCGGTATCTCCTGTGGTAACGTCCAGAATTGAGCGTTGCGCCGCTTGTGGCTTCCATTGCGATATTTCCGAGAGCGTTGTCAATTAAGTTCGCGGGGTAATTGTCCTTCCCTGTATGGTGATATGTAAACAATAACATTTTAATTCCCAGTGAAACAATCGCGTGAAATAGTGGGGTTGGATTTGAAGATACCATCGGTTACGTGTAAATAAGTAAGAAATATTGGTATCCAAATGTTCTATTTTTGGTCTGCCGGTACTCCATTGTTATATAGGTTCCGCGATTCGAGAAACAAATTTTATTTCCAACACGTGAAAGTTTGTCATCGACATTATATTATATAGTTGTTATCCGTTCTTAACACGAGGATTTGTTGTCCGCTTTCAACCTGGAATGTCACATGAGGGGCGCCAGGCCCGAGAGTGACCGAGAGTGACATTCCAGATCGAGAGCGGCCGCTAATCCCCGTGCCTCACAAAAAACAAGGGTGACAACCGTGTTTTTATCTGCCAAAGAAGTACACACGTGCATATTCTTTAATCCAGTTCTATAAAAGTTTATTTTATGTTGAAATCCTCGTTTTGTTTTTGTTTTTATTTTTTGAAAATGAAAAATTCAAGTTGCAGATCAATTAACACATCCATCGTCGGGCTGTTATTTGCCGGTCATTTTGGGGGTCGAATTGTGGGGATCGGTTGACGGAAAGAGGAGTAAAGCAATTTCGAAGTATAGAGTATACCCATGGGGAGAAATATCAGGTTTCGTTTTTAATAAGAGTAATTTAAAGAACGCTAACATGGACCAGTTATGCACAGCGCGTTTATAATTGCAAACTAAAAACAATAATTATGGAAATTAGCGAACCCGACATTTCGCGATAATTACGAAACGGTGGTGTTTATGAAAGGAGTGATTTATGAGTATATTTGAGAGCTGTGAAGGAGCACGTTTGGGACCAAACTGTCCGCCATGTAACCCACCTTCGGGATAATCTGATGAAAGAAAACAATACGGGTTGTGTTCCTTTTATCCATGCGTTGAGATAATACATGTGTAGTAGTAAATTAGTAATCATTTGTCCAGAAAGAATGCTTTGTATGGAAAAAAAGATTTTTATCAGACCAAGCATCTTCCTAACTTCGCGTGGGCGGTCTTTGTCCTTTAACACCTACTATTAAATTCTTATTAGAAAAATATCTTTGTGCCACATAAACTACTCTGTGGGATTTGATTAAGATTGGTAGACTTGTTTGTCGCTAGATGTGTGTATTTGATGCTAGAGCTTACTAACAGTCGGTATTCCACAATTGTGATGACATTTATTTCCGAAGAGAGGATATAAATCGCATGATGATTCAAAATTTTCCTAATAAAAGAGGGCGAGTAAAGATATTCAGACGACAGTGAGCTAAAATATGAACCATTATACTAGAACAGTGATTAATTCAGAAAAAGAAAGTGATAAGATATATCGAACCATCACGATCCTTAAGTTTTTATAACGGGAAACTTAACACTACCCCCTAAAACGTGCGCCATGGCATCGAGTGTCTGAAAAGCAAAAGTACCACATAATAGTCCTGGCGTTTGCCGTAACAATTGGGTAAATGGTGATAACACTATGAAACTTGGCACATAGATTCCTTATACACTATTAATCATTTTTAGATGTGTAGACATTGCGGCAAGTCCTTCCTTAGCAACGGTTGTTAGGTAACTATCAGATCATCGAAGAAATACAAATATGACTGGCATATTTTAACAATCTAAACTACGTCATGCAGCACTTTTATGGTGAAATAATATTAGTTGTTGTTGGAGTGGATCTGGCTGGAAAATTACCATATTTCTTACTTACAGGGGTGGTAACAGTTGCAAGGGACATACGCGAAATCGAAAAATGTCGAGCTGACTGATATTATGGTAGTTTTAACAAACTAATATTTTTAACTACGTCATTATCATTTTATGGTGAAACAATTGTAATAGATGTTGTTAGTGTGGGTTCGACTTAAAAAATTACTATATATTTCTGGTAACGGTTGCTAGGGCATACCCGAAATCGAAAAATGCACACATGACTGATATTATGGTAGTTTTAACAAACTAACTGATTCCACCAAATTGATATATGTTCTTCTCCATGATACAAGGAATCTAATTATGTGATTCAAAGACGCCAAATTGCTGTCGTTTGGATGAAAGATTGTGGGGGGGGGCACTAAATTTGATAAGTATATGTTCAGTCGCCGATTGCCACCACACCTATACAATATCATCCCCATGGTATGAGGAGTCTAATGGTGTGGCTTAAATCTGTCAAATGTGGCGTCATTCGAGTCCGCGGTGCACTGAAAGGCAGAGGGTCACAAAATTGATACGCAATATTTTTAGCGCCAATTTCCATGATACGAGGAGTCTAATCGTGTGATTTACAGACGCCATATTTGTGCTGTATGGTGAGAGATGTGGTGGGCACTAAATTTGATCAAAATTTGTTTAGTCGCCGATTAGCACCAAACTTATAAATAATCAGCTCCATGATATCAGGAGTCTAATTGTGTGGTTTAAGGATGTCACAAGTGGGGCAATTCGAGTCAGGAATACATAGAGGGTGAGAGGGACACAAACAAGATAAACAGTATGTTTAACGCCGATTTCCACCAGATTGATACATATTATTTTCCCTGATACGAGGAAATCGTATGGTTTAGATACGCCAACTTGGTGCCGTTTGGGCGAGAGATATGGGGGCCCTAAATTTGATACGAATTTGTATACTCGCCAATTTTCACCAATGTTATATATATGGATTTCCACAATGAGTCTAAGTGTGTGGTTTAATGATGACACAAGTGGCGCTGCTTCAGTCTGAAATAGGGACGGGATGGTCATCAAAACTGATAAAAAAAATATGTTTAGTGCCAATTACCATCAAATTCATACACGTCCATCTCAAATGATACAAGGAATCAAATCGTGCGGGTTAAAAACGTATAATGAGCTAGCAAAACTGATAGATAGAAGAAAGCATTAAACATATATTTATCATTTTATTTAAGATATACACATATTCTTGCAAACCGGGAGACCTCGAACCGTCAGAGGATAACACAATTGAGTCTGTTCCATTCTACATAGTTTCCACACAAAAATGTACAATAAACCACTCAAAATCTCGCTCTGTGTCGGGCACATGTAGCTGATATACATGAACAGAGGAGCACCTGGACATTTCTTTAAAACATCTGTATCTTCATGGAAATTGGCAGGTGTCCTCAAAATCTTAGCCTAACCCACTAGATTGGTTGATATATCTCTATATATGTAAAACCTAATTGTCGTCTTTTATTTTTGCGAACTAATGTGTTTATGATGGTCATGTTTCATGCCATAATGTCTGACGTATATGAAGTTGTATATGAATAAATACTTCTTTATTGGTGGAACGGATTAATCGCGACAAGCAAAATGACAATCAACAAGGTGAGCCACTACTTATATTCCATGTTTAAGAATCAAGTTTTGTGATGCTATTTGGATATACAATTTATGAGAATACGTGTAACACTTTGAGCAAGAGTATCCTCTATTCCAAACAAATATCCACAGCATGCAGAGGGTTTCACATAACTTTAACCTGGGCAACGCCGGGTAACCCTGCTAGTATTAAATATAAGCAACAACTTTTCAACTCTCACTTTGAATTCCCGATATCTGAACTGATGGAGCATAACGGATAATTGTACCATATGCAAACTAAATTTGTAGCACATTCTGGTTAGTCTCACACTAACAACATTTATAATTGTTTTCACCATAGTTAAACTACCATAATATCAGTCATATGTGCATTGTTGTATTTCGGATATGACCTTGGCAACAGTTACAACTCATATAAGTAAGAATTATATGGTATTGTTTTCAGCCAGCTCAACACTAACAACAACTATTATAATTGTTTTCAACATAAAAGTGCTATTTGGTGTAGTTTACTTCGTTAAAGCTACAATAATATCAGTCATATGTGCATTTTTAGATGTTGGGTGCTTCCCTGGCAACCGTCACCCCCTGTAAGTAAGAAATATGGTAATTTGTCAGTCAGATCAAAACTGACAACAATTATTTTCATCATAAAAATGCTACACGAAGTAGTTTAGTTTGTTAGAACTCACATAATATCAGTCATATGCATTAATTCGATGCCGGGTAGTTGCCTAGCAACTACTGCTAAGAAGAGCCGGTCGCGAATGTCGCCACATGTGAAAATGAGCAGTAGCGTATAAACAACATCGTGCCAAGTTTAATGTTATTATCACATTTTTCACAGTTGTGGTGTGTTCTACGACAAGCGCCTGGACTGGCGGAAGAGCAAAATGACGAGAGCCAGTTTAGGGGTAGGGTTACGTTTTTACAAGTATTGGCCAAATATATATATATTTCTTTATTTCCTCCATTAATGAAGAGCTCACAGAGATATACCTGTAACATATACACAGTTCAAAAGAAAAAAGACAAGAAAAGAACAAATCATACAAGACGGAGCATAATGATACAGTCATATGAAATACAGAGTATTAAGACAACGCATCGCACTTGTTATGTACAATATGTATATGATAACGAGATCGCACACCCAATCACACGTACAGCGTATTCGCAGCACTCAGACAGGTATCTGCGGATCCGCTATGCGCATATACACCTCTCTCTCTCTCTCTCTCTCTCTCTCTCTATCTCTCTCTCTCTCTCTCTCTCTCTCTCTCTCTCTCTCTGTATCTTACTCCCATGTCTCTCTATTTCTCTCTCCGCTATATCTTTCTCTCTCACACGCGCGCACCCTCGCACACACACAAACACACCCCCTCTCTCTCTCTCTCTCTCTCTCACACACACACACCCTCACCACACCCTCGCACCCACACTCACACACATACAGCCTCACCTCCCTCACACACACACCCTCACACACACCCTCTCTCACACACCCTCACATACCACCACATAATCCCCACGTGCACACTCACACAACACCCCGTGACAGTTCACGCTCTTTTACATAGTTATAGGCTTGCTTGAGATCCCGCAATTCGACGCATAGGTTTACCTATTTTGTTGAGTGACTTCGACCTCATAAAAGTTCTGTATAGCGTTCAACGCCAAATCATGCATCATTGCTGAAGCGTGCATGTGACAGGCGAAGGCCGAAGTGCTAGCTGTTGGCTATAGCTGGAGCTTGGCCATGTAAAATATCCTGTCAAAGATTTGACACCATCGTACTGTATGCCTTCCAAAGTAAATGTGTGTGGTGCACCATGAAAGAAACGAAACACATGGGCTCGTCGATGAATGAATAAAGTTCGCCAGGTAATTTTGTTAGATGAAGAAGTACATCATTTTTACAAGTATTGGCCAATTATCATAGGTATAGTCGCTAATTCCGCATATTATATTGAAGGAGTGATGTCTATGAAGTTTTTAAAACAAATTGCTCGCGCCTACGTAATGAGTAGCCCGAGAAATTTGACATCAAATACGAGAGTTTGTCGGAAAAAATCGCCATTTTTTGGGGTCATTATGTTATTTTATATCAATATCTGCGAAATTCATTCACCCCCCCCCCCCCCCCCCCCCCCGTTTAATTGGTATCTCTGGTTCGAGAATTGTGTATTGAACAATATTGAGTACATTTTGTATATGTTTCGGCTGAAAAATTGTTATAGCATCCCATTATTCCCATGATTGTGAAAAATATAAAAGTTTGTTTTTTTATATGGAAAAAATGGTTTAACTCAGAAAGCTCAACTCGGATTTTAGGGGACTTTTCGTGTCGCGTCCGCGATGATATGGCCTAAATAATATAAAACAAATCAGCTTTCACCGATTTATTTCCTTACTTTTCCCCTTTCAAGTCTAATGTGCCTGGACTATCATGTTAATAGATATCAATACTCTTACTTCATCAGTCTTAAGGTCAATTCACACCGGGCGCGTGCGCGCGATTATTACGGCCGTTCTCTGGCGTCCGTAGCGGTTTAAAGCGCGCGATGTTTACATTCACACCGCAAACGACCATACCGTTGGCCACGACGCGCCGGACGCGGTCACAGCAGTGATATGCTTCGTCGATTTCTCGCTGTGTGGCAGAACAGCGGGATAATTCGGTCGCTGTCACATAGGATGTTTATACGTGCGTATTCGTCCTATTTGAAGGCGACACATTCATTCGTCGCGCGATAACAACGGTGGTGGAGGACTATAGCGACATGCTGAGTGCAACATCATGTGTGACTGTGTGACACGAATTCGAAAGAGTATACAACGATAAAATGAGCCCACAATTGCCCCCCCCCCCGGATAAAAAAAACCTCACAAACTAGAATGAAATTCAATTAAACGGAATTGCTATGAGAATTTAGGAAGCCCGTGCACCATTACACTTGACATACACTTACATATTATATTTGACAATTAAATTAGTTTGAAAAACTCTTACATGTACATGTATATGTTTAGCAAATTCTTTTTTAAATGTCCATATACATTGTATTTGTGACCTGCCTGCAAATGATGCACTCGAACGACTATCTACCCTAACCATCGCGCGCAATGAAGCGATCCAGTCGCTTTCGGAGTGAATATAAAAATATTGCGCTTTGAACAGCTACGGAAGACAGAAAACGGCCGTAAAAATCGCGCACTCGCGCCTGGTGTGGATCACAGGTCCACAGAACAAAAATTGACCAATACTTAATCCTATAGATCGGGTTTAAAACGTTTGATACACAAAACTATATTCGGCACAAAGTGCAGATATAATTCGAATAAATCTCCTGTATAGAACCATAACAGTCGTGATTGTCTTGATATAAAACCGTATTGAAATAAAACCGTATTAAAACCGTTGTGATTATATTAGGCTAATGCTCCAAATTTTCGACCCCTATCGGGATGTTTTCTCAGATATTATACACAAGAATAACACAGGGATACTTTGTCTTTGTACTCAGTTTTTCATCTTCAGTATGCATTTCACACAATACGTGCATCCAAAAACAAAGGAAGTATGTTTACATCGCTTGATTTTCAGTTATTACATGTTAAATTATTAGACAATAACTGGCTATTTCCGGGTTAAGGTAAATCCACACCGGACGCGAACGCGCAATTATCACGGCCGTTTTCTGTCGTCCGTAACAGTTCAAAGCGCGCGATTTTTATATTCACACCGCAAACGACTGAATCGCTGACCACGAGGCGACCACAGCAGTGATTTTATGCTTCGTCGATTTCTCGCTTTGTGGCAAACCAGCGGGATAATTGGGTCGCTGTCAAATAGGATATTTATACGCGCGTATTCCTCCTATTTGAAGGCGACACATTAATTCGTCGTCGCGATAACAAAGGTGGTGGAGGACTTTAGCGACATGCTGATAACTCAAGTTATGTGACTTTGCAATAAATAAATCAATCAATCAAGTGCAAGGGTAAATGGGAAGAGAAAATGTCTGGCAAGAGCTCGACGTAATAATAGGATCGTCTGCTTAATTGTTGGTCCCAATCTATTCCAAGCTAGTGAGGTCACTTTGCCCACAATTTCCCCCCCCCCCGATATATATATATATATATTGGCTAGAGGCGACCAAACGGTTGGACCCTCGGAGGCTCGGGCTGAACATGGTACAAATGATATTTTTACCATGTGAGTCGTATTAGATAGGTCACGTTTACCTCCCTATGTCTTAAAAGGGCACTACTAATTAATTTGAATTGTATTAGATAGTTCCCGTTGACCTTCAGTGTCTTAAACGGGCCACTACTAACTAATTTAACTAAATAATTAACTATATACCCAAAATAGTTGCAATCTGGTCGGTGAAAAATGAAACACGCGGGGATAAATTTACTCGTAGTGCCATGAGATAGATGCAGTTGACCTCAGATTAAAATATATGTAGGAACATTTGTACAGATGGGTTACCTGACCAGAGGATTGCCATGGGATAGGCCCCTTTGACATCAGATGACTTAAAGGGGGACTTATAAATTATATGATCAATAAAGAACGTCTATTATTAGCCCAGACACTATATGGAACATTGGTATGCAAAAGTAAAATGACTCTGAGAATGTAACGAAATAGGTGCTGTTGATCTCAAATGACTTAAAGAGGCACTAATAATTAGCGTTTTAGATCATGTATTATAACCTTGAAAGATAGATGTAATTTTATCTGGAGAGTCATGCAATAGGTGATGTTTAACCCAGGTGACTAAGAATTATTTAAAATGACTTGAATGGGGACACTAATAAATTACGCATTTTTCACCCATGCTGGTTACCCCTGATAGTGTGATCTAATGTTCGGCTTTCGATAACAAGGGCACTTCTACAGCCTCTGTTCATTCGGGAAGTTTAATGAATTCAATATATCTATAATTTTGCATGATATGGTCCTGGTGTTACGGTTCCAGTACACCAAATAATCAAAATAAATCATTCCCGAACCATCACAAAACCGGCAATAGAATGACTTCTGATGCAACAGTTCCTACACAGTAATATACAGTGATAGAAACACAGGCAGTGGTATCGCAGCACTGCCTCTGAATAGGAAGTGAATACATATAAAACCATGTCTGACTATTGCAATTCCTGGCGGGAATGAAACACCTTATATACGTTCAACGTCTTCGTATCCATATCGACATGGCATTGCCATGTTTACTTTGTATTTGATGACATGACTCACCGGGTATTTCGTACATGATGTCGTCCAAGAGGCCGTAATTGTAGGCTTGGTCTTCGGTATAAGCACTGTCTCTGTAGTTTAAGCGGAATCGAGCAGCTCTCGTTGCGCCGAACTGTTCAAGGGTTTGTCCGCGTGCGAACCGAGCAGCGAGATCATCAACCAAATCAAACGCCCTCGTACTCTTCATTGCGGACGCTATAGGATTGCACAGTATTCGGTAGTTCCACTGAGAAAAGTGAGGTGATCCATGTGTGATGTTCATAATTGTCGTAGGGAGGTAAGCATAGTTCTCTAGGTTATTCTTTACACCCGTGGTAGATGTGAATCTAAAATAATTTGAGTCCAGTTAACCGCAGATCTTAAATCCTGAGAGTCGGTTAATTCGTTTCTCACCCACATGCGCTATATAAACAGTACATCCCTATTCGAAGAATGGTTTATTTAAATATATTATAATTAACTGAACACTGCTACACCTCATATAGATCCCACCTCAGAGGAAACGTGGCTACCAGGAATAGACGATCCCCGCGAGTTACAATAAATTGAAAGCTATTTTGTGTTGGGGTGAGAAACAGACATCACTTGACAGCAAGGTAGTGTTATTTTTGTAAACAAATCGCTAGCGAAATGTCATTAACATAATGTGAAAATAATAGCTGAAAAACGCTGATTGTCCTAAATGTATTACATATACACATACGTGGCCCACGAAAAAACACTTTGGACAGAGTTTTATGGATTTTGGCCTTATTTTTTTGTGTACAATCGAGAACATTAAATCCCTGTTTGTCTTGCAAATAATCAAGTTGTCAATAGAGGCACATGTAGCCTATATGTTCCATTGCATATTTCAGTTTACTATCGCTTATATCAACAAAATTTAATCACACCACTGATAACGAACATTCAAGCCTTTAGATTTTATGTTTTTTAATAAGTCTAAATCTACATTATTATGTTTACTTAATATTATTTGAAATGCTGTCGGTACTTATATTGAAAAAATAGAGTTTCATCTCTTGAGTCACCGGATAACTTGAGAAGTAATATGCATGATATGTATGCATATAGAGCAGAGGTATTCAATTGCGTACCATGCTGTTCCATGGACTATATCATGTAATTCAATAGTAATGTCATAATACATTTTAAAATAGATCTCAAATATACTTAAAGATTTCAGCTAATGATAAACATAGTTACGTTCGGTGCTTGAATAAGAACACATTTTGTCGAAAAATCGGAAAACGGAAGTGGAACGGAACAGTACATGTGTGATTTGAAGATTAATAATGACCATCGGGAGGCGGAACATGTCTAATATGGAAACCTAATAATGGTTTCGTCACAACTTGACGTACATATTTTTGACAACTAGTGATCAGCATCTTAAACAACTAGGCGTACAGGGACTGAAGAATGGGGTGTCCAAATAAATAGTCTCTACCTTCAGATTGTGAATACACCCTAGCCTAGTAATGTCAATATATGTTCCACAAATAATGGCCTTTCCGCTGCAATATAGTGGGATTTCCGACAATGCTTTTTTTGTGTTATAATGAAATTTGAAGAGGGAATCTTTGCGAGAAAATTATTTTCTGAAGTGATCAAATGCCGTTTTTATCTATAAAAAAGAGTCCTTCGCTCAACGAAGCCCGCTTGCGATCGGTGAAGGGAGTATTTGGGGGGGGGCTAACCCCGGGATTGTCGAAAGGGCCGATAGGTCCTTCCCTTAACACCTCATATTTTAGCCTTTATTAAACAAAGCTAAAAAAAAGAAAAGCATTTTGATGTTTGAATTATTTTATCTTTTTTCTCTTTTTCTTTGAGTTTGGCTTTTCTGTTGAAGATTGTGGAGATTTCTGTTGTTGTTGTTGTATAAAATGTTCTATTCGTTGTTCTTGTTCTCTTCTATACTGTATATTTTCTCTCATGAAGTTTTCTTGGTCTCTCATATACTTTTGATGTTCAATTTCTTGTTGTTCTCTCATTTGCTTTTGTTGTTCATCTTCGACAGGAGCAGGGGTTTTGGTTCCTGCTCCTCTTCCATAATGCTGCCGGGGGACACCGGAGATCTCGGTGTCGGTGGATTAAAATCCTCCGCAGCATCTGGGTCAGGAGGCGACGGAAATGGTGGTAAGTACTCCATTCTGACCACAAAGTCGGAGACAGGGACGACCGGGGTGACATCGGCGTCCCTGTCCTCTCCGCTGATGGTAGTTGCCGGCACGTCGACAGTAGGCTGCGGTTGTTGTACCGGGACCAGGTGGGGGAACTGGGCGTCTCTCAGTTCCCCGTCTCCACCTGGCCTTCATGTCGGCGTCCCTGTGACGGCGCGACGATGTCTTCTTCTTCTTTGACTTTGACTTCTCTCTCTTCATCCCGTCTGTGGTGGTCTGGCCAGCCCCGGACCGGTGGATTCCGGTCGGTCATACCGAGCCGCGGCCGGCAGAGGGTTCCGCCGGGGCGACTCTGTACTCCAATACCACGTCCAGTCTGTCCTTGTAAGCATGTACATTCCAGCCTAGACAAAGAACAGACGGCAGTCCACTCAGCATGCACTGGACTTGACTGGGGATTAATTCCATAACCAGTCAGGCCCGGCGACAAAAAAAAAGATCACGGATCGCTCACGGCTTAATGCCTCGAGCATTAAATGCGACCGCCCCGCAAGCGATCCGGAAGACGAATGAATAGATCGGCGACCCCATGGGCCGAAAAAAAAAATCCGAAACTCTGTTAATAATATGAAAAAATTTGCAAAGAAACGATATTTAGAAGAAGTTCAAACAAATCTCAATCACGCCCATGATTCGAAATCGTTTTGGAAAATCACAAATGAAATTCTCTGTGAGAAACATAAATCAAATACCATACCACCACTACAACTTGAAGATAAATTTGTCTACAATGACGCAGACAAAGCAAATGTCTTAAATGGGATTTTTATAGATAATAGTAAAATTAACGACCACGGTCAGCCTATTCCATATTTTCCCATGCGAACAGACAAGGAAATAAAGTCGATCTCGATCACACAAGATGATGCGGAGAAAATTATCAGGGAATTGAATACTAACAAAGCTACTGGCCCAGATGGTATAAGCAATACAATTTTAAAATGTTGTCACAAAACACTCTCGTTGTCGCTGTATATTCTCTTCAAGCACTCCCTGGACACATGCACTTTCCCATCTCAATGGAAAGTTGCTACCGTAATTCCAATCTTTAAAAAAGGTGAGAAAACCGACCCATGCAATTACCGACCAATATCACTTCTATCGTGTGTGAGTAAAATACTAGAAAAGATTGTTTTTCAGAAAACGTACGACTACTTTATGGAGAACAGCCTACTGTATAAATATCAATCTGGTTTCCGCCCAGGACACAGCACTACTCACCAATTATTGGAAATATTTCATTACCTGAGCAAAAATAGGAATGAATCGAGGATATCTATAGGTATATTCTGTGACATATCTAAAGCATTTGAACGAGTTTGGCATAAAGGACTAATTCACAAATTACGCAATTATGGTATAAACGGTAAATTACTTTCCTGGTTCAATGACTACATCAGTAATCGATTTCAACGCGTTCTAGTCGGATTGGAGTATTCTACCCCATCACAGCCATCCTCTGGTGTTCCACAAGGGTCAGTCTTGGGGCCTTTTCTATTTTCAATATTCATCAACGACATAGGTGATAACATGAAATCAAATGTTCGTTTATTTGCTGACGATACTTGTATATTTTATTCACTACCATCATTTGAAGACCTCGTGATTCACACGAACAACGACCTAAGATCACTCGATAGATGGACTAACAACTGGTTGGTTTCCCTTAACTCATCGAAAACGAAAGCGATAATATTCCAAGGTCAGCAATCAACATGAAGAGTAGTTATAACCTAAACACACTTGAAATTTCACTGAATAATGATATGATTAAGCTGAGCAATTGGTCAAGGCAATGGATGGTGAAATTCAATCCATCAAAAACCAATCTAATGTTTTTTGGAAGTTTCCCTGAAAACACTAGGCCCGTGGTTAAATTCAATGGTGAAGTCCTGGAATACACCGAAAATCACAAGCATTTAGGCGTTGACCTGCAGAGTGATCTCAAATGGAATATGTGTATTGACAACACGTGTAAACGTGCTAATGCGAGATTGTCCCAAATAAGGAAACTTAAATGCATACTAAGCAGAAAGACTTTAGAAACAATGTACTTGACATACGTGAGACCGCTTCTCGAATATGCAAGCCCAGTGTGGTTTGGAGCTCCGAATTACCTCCTTAAAAACCTTAATGATATTCAGCTAGATGCAGCCAGAATCGTGGCGGGTTGCACTCGTTCTGTA
Organism: Siphonodentalium dalli; assembly: GCA_032622095.1. Lineage (NCBI taxonomy): Eukaryota > Metazoa > Mollusca > Scaphopoda > Gadilida > Siphonodentaliidae > Siphonodentalium > Siphonodentalium dalli. Next base: position 64,855,991 of record CP136067.1, on the reverse strand, counting down.
TCAGATGTCAGATTAATGACTGAGATAGGCTGGGATAGTCTAGAGGACAGAAGAACCGTTAAACGGTTATCCACCCTTCACAAGATAATAAATAATAATGCACCTCGTTACTTAAGCACAATCCTGCCCGAACGTTTCAGAGACAGGACCGATCGAGAATCAAAATATGCTTCTGATTTCATTATCATTCGCTGTGACTCTGCAAGGTTAAAATCCACTTTTATCCCTGCCTGTACAAAGGAATGGAACTCCATTAAATTAACTATTCGCAATCTTGCCCATGATGAATTCGTGAAGCAATTGAAACATATGCACCACGCGGGGACACACGCAACTTCGATGTAAATGTAGTGCCCTACAATCCGATAAATTACGTAATCATATCTCAGATTCCGCAACATGCTCGTGTGGCTTCCGGGATGAAAATGCTAACCATTTTTTCTTTGAATGTAACCATTATGCGGAATCTCGGCAAAAACTCAATAATAATCTTATGCAACATAATATTGACTCTGTAGACATACTTCTTTGTGGGAAACCCGAACTTACTTATACTGAGAATAGTGATATCTTTAAGGCTGTACACTCGTATATTAGAGATTCCGGCCGTTTTGAGAGAACCTAACACTTTGACCATGCCATTCTACACCAAATCTACTTATAATATAATATTCTAAGTTTGTACCTTGTTTCCTATGTACAATATATCCCAGTTATGCACTCAATAATTGATATATGCCTGTACTATCGTATTTTTACTTGTTGCAAGGGAATGATCACCGACGGGTTGATGAAGCATACTCACACTCATCCCATATCTCCACTGTAAACCGACCCTCCAATTCTCCTCCGCAATCGCCATTCTGTTTATTTACTTATATTTTTCATTATATGTATGTATATAATATACCTAGTGTTTTGTTCGTCTTTAGTGTCATAAAATTTGTCAGTGTATCATACTAGGGAGAGGAGGGTATTCTAAGTGATTTAGCACTTGTCCTCCAATCCCTTTTGTCATAAACTAATTTAATTTATGAACAAATAAAATATGTTTAAACGAAAGCAATCAACATGCCAGCGCACAGCAGATCTTATATTTTGTTCTAACAAACTTGACATAGTTGAGGACCACCGACACCTCGGAGTAATTTTCCAGTCCGATCTCAAATGGAACCTTGCTATCGACAACATTTACAAGAATGCATGCGCTTCGCTCTCACAAATACGCAAATTAAAATATTTGTTATCAAGAAAAACCCTCGATACCATGTTTAAAGCTCATGTATTACCTATACTAGAATATGGCAACTGTGTATGGGATTCTGCCCCTGACAGTATTAAATCAACATTGGACAAACTTTTCTATGATGCAGCGCGAGTGGTTTCAGGCCTAACAAGATCTTCGTCAAACGCGACACTGTTAAAGGAACTTGGATGGCAACCGCTACAGCAACGTAGGGATGCACAAAAACTATGTCTAATGCATAAAATTGTTAACAACAAAGCCCCCCTATTCCTAACCGAACTGCTTCTACCTCGTGTCGGAGATATCAGCCGGTATTTTTTACGCAATTCAGATGATTTAGAAAACTACTTTTGTTATCTCGAAGCTTTCAAGAAAACATTCTTCCCGAGCACGATTAATGTCTGGAATGTCTTGTCAGACGAAATAAAAGGTAAAACATATGACACTTTTAAATCTACAATTGTCCCAAAGACCAAGATTCCGTTACACGTTCATCTCGGCGACCGTAAGATTAATATCATACATTGTCGAATCAGGAACAATTGTAGCGACCTGAATTATGATAAACTTACTAACCACATCGATGATAACGCCATGTGCGCCTGTGGAAACCCTGTTGAAGATGCCGAACACTTTTTTATGCATTGCCCCTTTTATATTCATCATCGCACGGATTTGGTACAAACGTTGAGATCATTTGGTGTATTATCATATGAAGCTCTTATCAAAGGCGATATTACCCTAACACATAATGAGAACAATTTAATTATAGAAGCAGCTCTGACATTTATCAAATTGTCTGGCAGGTTTGCAACTTGTTGCGAATGACCTCACGTTAATCCACTAATACGATTGACCGGCCCCTTGCCATGTCCCCACACACCGCCTATTACCGTAACACAATCGACCCCCCCCCCCTATATAGTTGTTCTCGAAGCGTGAGAACATCCAATTTCTATTTAATAAGCCCCATTCAAATATTCCCTAATATGTATAAAAACCCCGCCATCGTTTTTCGATTCTCTTACGAAATCATACTTAACCTGGTTCGATCTAGTATATACATTTGACACATCATGCCCGTCATACCAAACCTATTTATAAATATTACTCTGTTTACATATGTTTGAATTTATATTTGCTGTAGGGAGCGGAGGTCCAGCTAAGTTTCCAGAACTTGTCCTCCAATCCCTAATAATAATGTATTAATATATCCATTATACATGACAATAAATATGTTTAAATCAAATGGGCCCGTGGACACTATATATCGACGTTTTAAGGTAGCGACATACCCCACGAGGTCAACCTAGATAATTTTACTCGCTCGCTCGTCTCCGGCCGGTGTTAATAACCCCGCATATGCCGACATTGGCTGAGAGAGCCCGGGTGATCCCGGGTGTCTTCGTGTGTTTTCGGAAAGTATATTTTGGTGATGCGTGGTTGTGCAATACACCTCATCTCCATCTGGCTCGGGAGTGGAGCGAGGCGGACATAATTGCTTTGTCCGTATTAGTTCCTCTCGGTCAGACGTTGAGCACGGGTGAGTTGTGTGGCCGCGCCCTCGGATGCAGCTGCCCTCGTTCTTAACGCCAGTGAGACGGTTTTGGATTAGGCTTATGGATTTAATCCCCGAAGCCGTGTTGGCCGCAGTGCAAACGAGTCGGGTAGTGGACATTGCTAACTGGACACTCCAGTCTAGCAGGGGCTACCTGAACCTTTGCCTGGAGTTCCGGACTGAAGATGCTGGTACCCAGATATCTCAGGACCGGGACGTCAACTCCAGAACCACCCACTGTCACTTGAAGAAAGAGATAAAGAAGGGACCAATAAAGAAGAAAACGCCTTCTAGAATGAAAAGGGACGCTGACAGACGGGCGAAATGGAAAAAGAAGAAGGGGGTGACCGTTGATCTGCCGGTCACCCCTCCCAGTGTGGTCCAGCCGTCCAGTGTCACAGTCAGTAGGTCGGAGTTGTCTGAGAGACGCACAGACGATCCGACCTGCACGGAGACAGACGACATCACTACAGCTAGCAGGGACTCCGTTGATTAGCCGGAGGTCCATGCTGTCGTCATCGAGGCGAGCGGAGAAAGGGAACAGGATACCACACCTGTTGTTCCTGCCGCCGGTCAGTGTTAATAACCCCGCAAATGCCGACATTGGCTGAGAGAGCCCGGGTGATCCCGGGTGTCTTCGTGTGTTTTCGGAAAGTATATTTTGGTGATGCGTGGTTGTGCAATACACCTCATCTCCATCTGGCTCGGGAGTGGAGCGAGGCGGACATAATTGCTTTGTCCGTATTAGTTCCTCTCGGTCAGACGTTGAGCACGGGTGAGTTGTGTGGCCGCGCCCTCGGATGCAGCTGCCCTCGTTCTTAACGCCAGTGAGACGGTTTTGGATTAGGCTTATGGATTTAATCCCCGAAGCCGTGTTGGCCGCAGTGCAAACGAGTCGGGTAGTGGACATTGCTAACTGGACACTCCAGTCTAGCAGGGGCTACCTGAACCTTTGCCTGGAGTTCCGGACTGAAGATGCTGGTACCCAGATATCTCAGGACCGGGACGTCAACTCCAGAACCACCCACTGTCACTTGAAGAAAGAGATAAAGAAGGGACCAATAAAGAAGAAAACGCCTTCTAGAATGAAAAGGGACGCTGACAGACGGGCGAAATGGAAAAAGAAGAAGGGGGTGACCGTTGATCTGCCGGTCACCCCTCCCAGTGTGGTCCAGCCGTCCAGTGTCACAGTCAGTAGGTCGGAGTTGTCTGAGAGACGCACAGACGATCCGACCTGCACGGAGACAGACGACATCACTACAGCTAGCAGGGACTCCGTTGATCTGCCGGAGGTCCATGCTGTCGTCATCGAGGCGAGCGGAGAAAGGGAACAGGATACCACACCTGTTGTTCCTGCCGCCGGCTTCGACGTGGAGTTGGACAGTCTACCAACTCGGACACCGGAATTCCATCTCATCCCGGTGTCCCCCAGCTCCACGGGCAGCTACAGCAACAATAACATCGGTACCACCACCACCTTCAGTATGACTTCAGAAGAGAGAGACGCCCTCTGTGTCAAACTCGACAAAATGCAGGCACAGGCGGATGCAGCACTGGCAATATGTGCAAAGACCCACGAGGACTACCAGTCACCATCGCCGTCTCCACCTCCGTCATCGGGAAAAAAGAATCCCACCAAAAGAAGAAAAAAGAAACACTAATTTAACTTCTTTTTTTCTATTTCTAAATAAAGCGCAAAATGAGGGTTTAAGGAAAGGGCCATTCGGACCTTTCGAAGATCCCGGGGTTAGCTCCCCCCCCCCCCAAACTACAATCCCTGCAATACACCTGAGTGTGAATTCCATATATTGACTCGTTGACGCGTCCACGGCCGATGTTATTAACCCCTCAATATGCAAATATTGGTCCAAAAACAATAATTCCCCCCAATAAATTGTTTGAAAATCAAACTACAAGAACATTTTCACCCTATTGTTGGTGTGAAATTTCCAACTAATGTTGTGTCAGGTATGAAATTTCAAACTGTTGAAATTTTTGACCAAAGTTTGGGGGGTGAGACACCACCCCAACCCCCCTGTCGCCACGTCTCTGCAGTTATCGGATATCTGATATACCGGGTGTGACTAATTATCGCCCAGAACCGCCCGGGACCGCTCGGGCGCCCCCCACGAGCCCGTGGACACTATATCTCGACGTTATAAGGTAGCGACATACCGCCTGAGGGCAACCTAGAAAATTTTACTCGCTCGCTCGTCTCCGGTCGGTGTTACTAACCCCGCAAATGCCGATATTGGCTAAGAGTGCCTGGGTGATTGCGGGTGTCTTCGTGTATTTTCGGAAAGTAGAGACCTTTCGCATCCTCACGTTTACGATTACGAATACGGATAGCTATTCGTAGTCGTAAGTCTATCCGTATGGCCAAAAAGTCCTTTCGCAAAACGACTACGCATAAGAGTTTTTACGAACACGTACCATCATTATTTCGTACCACTTTTAGAACTCAAAGCGTGTGTTTGGTATACAGTCCCTTGATACTTCACTTATCGTCTCATTTGCAACAATGCGATAATCATGACCTGTTTATTGTCAATAATTCGACCAGTCACAACCTACGACCCGGTATACGACCCGGGATATATTGTGGAAATACAGGTATAAATGTCAGGTCATATGTGGTGGAAAATCAGTTCGTTGTTATCATGGATGACATGATATACGTTATGTTGATGGGGAAAATGGGTTCCTTAATTTGGACCTCACATCAACCACGACTCCACCACTTCAAGACCCTTCCAGTCCGCAGTTTGATTTCAATGCGATTTCGGCTTCACAGGCCTATCACCACTTTGGGTTTAGGAAATCCGACATAAGGTTGATGTGCTCGCTGATGGGCATCAATTCTGAATTGGTAGTACCAAATCGAAACAAATTCGACACGGTAGAAGCGATGTGCTTTTTTGTTTCAGATATTTGACAAACCGGCAAAATTTCGTTGAACAAAATATTGATAAATAACAATTTTATACCATAGTTGACTCTGGTTATATAGCATTAATTTTGGGCAATTACTCGATTCTGATAACAGAAGCGGCATTTAAAAAAAAAATGTTGTTGTTGTTGGAATCTGATGATATGGGGACATCTAATCGGATTGAATACCTTTAAATGCCGAATTTGTGCGAGTTGTGTTTTTTAAATTTAAAATAAATGCAAAGAACAAACCTAACAGGGACTGCTGAGCTCTGGTGCTGTCGATGACTATCCCCTGTGAATAGCGATCTTATTTTGCGGGAAGCTCGAGATTCAGGACGACGAGTAGAGTGATTGCCAATCTAAACAGCACACCGAGATCGTAGCTCAATACAATTGGATGGTTTACATGATATACATATACAGTCTCGAACGGAGTAAAGTAAAATATTGCAGAAAATAAATTTCAGGTGTTATTTGAGCTTATTAAAAACCATGAATTCGTAACCGTTATCACGGATAGTAAAATACGACAACGATTAGAAAGTACACAAATGTTGGTGACGTAGTACCCTATCCGTATCCGTAATCGTAATCGTTAGTTTTGCGAAAGGTCTCTAGTATATTTTGGTGACGCGTGGTAGTGCAATACACCTGAGTATGAATTCCATATATTGACTTGTTGACGCGTCCACGCCGATGTTATTAACCCCTCAAAATCCGGTAAAATACCATATTAAAAAAAGGACCCGGGACCGCCCACATGGGCCCGCGGACACTAAATCTCGACGTTATAACGTAGCGACATACCCCACGAGGTCAACCTAGAAACTTTTACTCGCTCGCTCGACTCCGGTCGGTGATATTAACCCCGCAAATACCGATATTGGCGATATAAGAGAGCCCGGGTGTCTTCGTGTGTTTTCGGACAGTATATTTTGGTGATGCGTGGTAGTGCAATACACCTGAGTGTGAATTCCATATATTGACTCGTTGACGCGTACACGGCCGATGTTATTAACCCCTCAAAATCCGGTAAAATACCATATAAACAAAAAGAGCCCGGGACCGCCCGGGCGCCCCCATGGGCCCGCCCGGGCGCCCACATGGGCCCGTAGACACTATATATCGACGTTATAAGATAGCGACATACCCCACGAGCTCAACCTAGAAAATGTTACTCGCTCGTCTCCGGCCGGTGTTATTAACCCTGAAAATGCCGATATTGGCTAAGAGAGTCCGGGGGAGCCCGGGTGTCTTCGTGTGTTTTCGGACAGTATATTTTGGTGATGTGTGGTAGTGCAATACACCTAAGTGTGAATTACATATATTGACTCGTTGACGCGTCCACGGCCGATGTTATTAACCCCTCAAAATCCGGTAAAATACCATATAAACAAAAGGAGCCCGGGACCGCGCCCGGGACCGCCCGGGCGCCCCCACGGGCCCGTGAACACTGTATCTCGGCGTTATAATGTAGCGACCCGGTGCTGCACATATTAAAGTGTTGTGGAATTATCAACTGCATGGGGTAATTTGATGAAAATAGAAATGTTTCTTCTCAAATTCGTCTCATAAATGTTATGTCAAAAATATACATAACATTCTGGTTTTACATGTTTGCGTTATTCAGTTTGTGTACTATTAGTGTTAAGAACACGGGGCTAATTATTATGCTGGACAAAAGGAATAATATGTTGGTTTATATATGTTGTTATCAGTCGTTGGACTTACAAATTTAAATTATATGTTATACCCCACTTATAATAACAATATCACAGTTAGGCAATCGACATTATGCACAGTGGTTATGACGTATCGAACCTGTTACATGGTTAATTTGGACAATTTACCTCATTTTAAGATATTTAGGATTATATTTTATTTTTAATTCACACACGATTATATATAATCTACCCCATTTAAGGGCAATTCCACGACGGAGAATGAAATTTGTGAAAAAATTAAATCTTGAATATTGACTAAACAGTTTGAAAATCTGATAGTTATGGTATTCAAGTTATTGAAAACAGTTTTTCTCTCTCTCATATTCATCATTTTAGTGCTGAAAGCTTATGCCATTGTTAACCCACATGTGCTACTAAAAGTTTTGCCAAAAGTCGCTTGTGAGTAATTGAGCAAATAGTAACAATTATTTAAGATTGGCCTGTAGTATTTCTGTATTTAAATAGGTCGATGCACACTATAACACATCTTGGGTTTATATTTCTGTGACTGATGTCCATTTGGGAAAAAATATTTTCAGAAATCTACATACTATATGTAATGTCAGTCACGAAAATACTACCATTTTTGTTATAAAACAATATTGCATGACAATATAACAATCATATCTTAGAGACGCTCAATATACCTGAGCCTCAATGTCTGTGTTCAAAATAAGCACCATTCGATGTCTAAGTTGACCGCTAGCAAGAGTTGAAATATGTAATGTCAGTCACGCGTAATGTCAGTCACGGCATGTAATGTCAGTCACGTTTTGCAATTTGTTCCTATTCTGGTAGATGACATAAAAATCTTGTAAGAAAACATACTACATGTAGTAATTGGATTTGTAAACATATGCAGTTCCATATAGGTGCATCTACTACCAGTAATTTTGAATATTGTTCTCATGACAAACTATCAATAAAATTCAATGTCATGATCATTGGTACACACAATTAGTCTATTCTAAAAAGAAGTATGCAAAGTCTGAGCTGCTAACTGGTATATATATGTGTCTTTTAACGCCCCAATATCTATCACAGCAACTACCGTACATATATACTAACTTCTTATCACCATAGGGACGTTTATTGAGAAAATTCTAACTTCTCCCTTCAAGCATTGATAAGCTTAAATTAGCTATGGATGTGGTGGAAAATATGCGACAAATTGTTTGACGGGTAAAGTTAGAAGTTTTTCAAAATAAACTTTCCTAATATTTCCAGTAAAATGGTCAATATCCTGCTGTTTGCATTAAAAAAACAACTACAAATGGGGCTGCAACGCTTCATCATGATTTCAATGCATCGCAATTTAGTCAATGCATCGCATCGTAAATGTCTGAAGTGATACATCACGATATATGAAAGGCACACTTTTGAATAAAAACTCATCAAATGCTTTCTAACAACACTCAAGAATTCAGTTTCTCAACATTTATTCCAAGAGTGACATCAATTTCATCAATGAGAATGCATGAATCAGATTGGTAAATTACCATGATTTGGGCAATGAGCAACTTGATCCCTACAATGAGCCGGAACGAGGCTGAAGTAATTCATAGATATGGTAACAACTAGCAATTATGCATCATGGTTCACACCCCATCGATGCATAAACATTGGGATGTGCATTGCAACGTGAACTTCCGCATTGTTACAGCCCTAACTACAAGTGGGCTGAAAATTATCAGCTAGGTTATATATTCAGAAATTCATGTTCCCAGGTATAATAAACAGTGTACTCAGACTGTTGTTGTGGTAATGAGTTGTTCAACTTCTAGGAGAAAGTCCCAGTATTATGCTATCATATTTCTCAGGAGGCTGCCATAAATGACGATTCCTATCCACTTATTTATTTATTCAACTTGTATAAAAACTAAATATATCTCACTAAACAAACTACATTGTATACCATGGAAATTACAATATAGATTTGATGTGAAATATCCAACTGAAATGTCATATGCATGCAATATGTGTTGAAAATGTTTGCCAAAGTATAAGACAACCTACGCAAACCACCTCCCATTTTCCCGGTCTCCGAACGCTATTGTGTGCAAAGGGTAATTGAGAATTTGTTCATACCCTAAGCTAATGCTTTGCACAAATTCAATCAAATAATATCAGTCACAGACATTAGTCTGTCCATAATTTTTTTTTTTAATTCCAACTATAATAATTGAAAAAGGTGTTCATATCAAATTATTTGAATGTAAAACAACATAAATTTGAAATCCAGTTACCATGTATCTTGGATAATTTTGTGTAATGTTAGTCACGCTTACATTAGCCAATGTCATGTTCATGTGCTGTATATGATAATAAAATATATTAAATGCATTTAAACCAGTTTAAACCCCATAAAATATGATTGTATGGCACTAATTACTCATTTGGATCAGCAACTGTTGGAAATACTTGATATATTTCATAGCGTAATGTCAGTCACAAAATTAGTGTAATGTCAGTCACGCATAATTTGGACAACAAAAAATATTTTATTATAGTTCTAAGCTTAAATTTTGCTTTTACATTATCTTGAAATATCTACCACGAAAAATTAACAAAGAAAATAAAATGAGTTTCTGTAAACAAGTTGGCAATGTGCCTTGATATTTTCATGTAATGTCAGTCACGCTAATATTGAACGATGCCATTTTATCATCGCTTGACTAAATTCAGAATAATGCACATTTTTGTGTGCACCCTGGTACAAGCCAACATCACACATATAAATAAGATTATAAATTTATACATGTTGCTGGTATTATCACAACGAATCTGGAAAAAGTTCTTTGAATGTAATGTCAGTCACGTGGAATTGCCCATTATAACGTAATATCGTGTGATTGGTCGGTAAGCAAATTAAGTGCACGGGTTTCCAGAATCACAAATACTCTCTTCGTCACCTTGATCGTTATTGTCTAGCACAAAGAATATTATGGGATTACGACCATTTTCGATTGCAATTAAAACACGGAAAACTCATCGCAAATCTCCACTGTTGTCACGAGATTCCCTGCTCGTCTTCCCCAAGTGTTATGAAAACACAGTTTCGGTTTAAATCCACCAATATGTCTTCTAATTATTGTGAAGTTGTCAATGTATACAATATAACAATTGCGATACCGTTTTATTGCTAATTGATATTAACACTTTCTCCCATCTGCCGCGGCTCTCTTCGGACAAGCAGTTTCTGTCGAAATCAACATTATTACACCCGCTCGTGTCATAATATAAAAATATAGGTGTAAAGTTATTAATTTTCAATGGAAACTTTCAACAAAATTGGGATATTTACGATCAGAGACGAATATTTATGATGATACGGTATTTTGCCGGATTTTGTGTGTGTTAATAACATCGGCCGTGCACGCGTCAACGAGTCAATATTTGGAAGTCACACTCAGGTGTATTGCACTGCCACGCATCAGCAAAATATACTGTCCGAAATCACACGAAGACACCCGGGCTCCCCCGGGCTCTCTTAGCCAATATCGGTATTTGCGGGGTTAATAACGCCGACCGGAGTCGAACGAGCGAGTAAACGTTTCTAGGTTGACCTCGTGGGTTATGTCGCTGCGTTATACCGTCGAGATATAGTGTCCACGGGCCCATGGGGGCGCCCAGGCGGTCCCGGGCTCTTTTTGTTTATATGGTATTTTACCGGATTTTGAGGGTTAATAATAATAATATCGGTCGTGGACGCGTCAACGAGTCAATATATGGAATTCACACTCAGGTGTATTGCACTACCACGCATCACCAAAATATACTTTCCGAAAACACACGAATGTCGGCATTTGCGGGGTTAATAACACCGGCCGGAGACGAGCGAACGAGTAAAATTTTCTAGGTTGACCTCGTGGGGTATGTCGCTACGTTATAACGTCGAGATATAGTGTCCACGGGCCTATAGGGGCGCCCGGGCGGTCCCGGGTGGTCCGTGGTGGTCCCGGGATTTTTTGTTTCAGTATATGGTATTTTTTTGGACTGACATGGCCATAAGTTAGAAATTTTCCAACCTTAGTTGGAAATTTCCAACACTTGGAAAGCTTGTGTCCTGGTCCCTCCCCCATGGGCAGTCAAAAACTTCTAGTTAATTTAAGAAAACAATATTGTCCTACATTTGGTCAAAATTGTCACTGGAATTGTCATCAGTTGGAAATTTTCCAACCTAAGTCAATTTGAAATTGCCAACTCTATGAATGCTTGAAGGTGTCTTAAAAAGTCTTCTGAATAAATGTTATAAGTACAGCAAAACGTGGAAATTTGAATACTCATTTGCTAAAAGCGAAATTATCGTCTTTGACACTCGTAAACGCTCAAATGCTCCAGCGAGAGAACATAAATGGTTTCTCGGACTGAACACTCTGAATGAAGTCAAAGACGTTATTCACCTTGGTATCCCTCAAAATAATCGGTCTGATAGATCTCGAAATATTGACAGAGCATGTGAAATGCTAAGAAGGACATTCTTCGGTGCATGCCGATCGCCAATCACCAAATTCCTGACTCCCTCGTCTGCTCTTGAAATTTTGAAATGTGTAGTAATCCCCAAGGCATTATATGGATGTGAAATGTGGTATGGCCTGACAAATACACAAGTTCTGCAACTTGAGAGAGTCTATCGTATGTGTATAAAACATATTCAATGTCTGCCTACTAGAACAAGTACAGAACTTTCACTGTCATTACTTGGTTTAACACCACAGCATGTCGAAGTAGACCGGAAAAAACTTTTATTCTTGGGAACACTAATAAATATTCCAAACACTCATCGCGATGCTCTAAGAGTGTTTCTGTTCAATGTTCAGGGCCACCTCCTCTATAAACGGCCCCTCTCTGGCTTTGCGAAGGAAATATTCACACAACTGCACGCATATGATCTCATCGATTACCTCACAAATTTTATTGATTCTGGGTTCTTTCCATCACAGAAACAATGGAAAGAAATTGTAAAAGAGAAGATCAACAACTTCGCATATCAAGCACCATGGTGTGATTTGACAAATGAATCACTGAATTTCTTTAGGATGGTTAAATCCTATCCTATGTCGATCTGGAGAGGCTGGCTACTATGCAGGGAACACCCAAAGTACAAATCTAAAGCTCTCTATATGGCAAACATCATCTCCAGAACGACATATGACAACAACGCACTATGCAAGCACTGTGGGTGCCAATACTCTGACCTCATGTCACACATGTACCTCCATTGCTTCTCTCCGCACATACAGGAACTCAGAAATGAATTCTGGTATAAAATCATAAACATATTCGGAATTCCTACATTTTCATTCCTGGATTTACTCTCGCCGGTAGGATTCCTCACTTGTGCATGTGGATGTGGAAGTCATCCTACTCTGGAACTCATGTGTGATGAGAAACGCTTATTTATTCATTGTCTCATATTTGTGTGTGTCCTTTGCTCCATCTGACCAATGCAAAAGGTCAACCAACCTCATATAAGTGAAATTGATTTAGTTTGAATGTCACTGTTGTATTCATAAACATGTATATACCTATACACATATCTCTCCTTCAATGAGGCAATAAAACATCTCTCTCTCTCTCCCTGGTCCCTCCCCGTGGCCAATTAAAAAATGCTAATGAGTTTAAGAAAACAATATTTTACTATATTTGGTTAAAATTGTTGACTGAAATGGTCATCAGTTGGAAAATTTCCAAACTAAGGGAGAGTATGAGGTTTTAAATTTCCAACACTAGCAGTCTAGATGCTAGGATTTTTCGATTTTCTTGTTTAGTTTTCAAAATTTTCTCACACCTGGTCGAACAACCATGGTCGATCCGGTGTGTCCTGGTCTATTGCCCGTAGTCGTGTGCATTTGTCTGGAGTTAGACCACTAGATGTTAGGATTTGTGCAATTTTCAGGTTCAAAATATATGAATATTATCGTACCGGGTAGATAGAACCATGGTTGCAAGGAGGGAATGAAATTATGCAAAACCTTTGGTCTGATTCAAGGGGTGTTTTGGTTTGATTCAAGGTGGGGGGTGCAAATGGAATGGAATTATGCAAACTCTGATCTGATTCAAGGGGGTGCAGTTGGAATTATCAAGGTGGACACCACCCCTCCCCCAAAGGAGACTTTCTAGCCACGTCCCTGGATAACTGTAGTTTAATTTGTTTTTCTCTCGATGAAGTTGTAAACAGAAATACAATAAAACTGCCAAAAATGTATGTGCACCTTTCGGCTTCTGTGTGTCATTCTTCTATTTGGATTTACAAATACCTCGCCATCACGAAATGCCGAAATCTTTTTAAACAAAGATTTTCTCAGGCATGGTGACAGAAGTGCACCACTGTATATTCCCGTCAGCTTAATGGTGTCATACCGTCATAACTATTGACCTTAAAACATACAGTCAGGCTATAGCATATGCCATAACCAGTAACTGTCAGACCTTGGTAATGTTTTACGCTTCAACACCCTTAAATTAACATCAAGAGCGTAACTTATAACGGTCAGACCAATGTTTTTTTTTTTCACGTGTCAACCAGGGGTGGGGGTGAAAAAAAAATTCCGGCACGTATGCCGGGGTGGGTGGGTGATCAAAGCCACCAACAAGCAATTTTTTCCGCAACTAAAAAAAAATATTCCTGCTTGTTTTTTAGTGTTTTGGCAATGAGTTGGGCTTCAAAACCACTTGAATGAGAGAAATAATGTAATTCTAACTGTAAACTCACTGCAGGCAGTTATCGTGTTGTATTTTGTTGCAAATTTTGAAATCCAAGATGGCCGCTGACAGCCATGTTTTTTTGGACGAATGACCTCAAAATGACTCATTCCTATTTACATGTCCATGTTAACATCCATGATAAATAGTATGCACAGAAATTCATATACAGCTGTTTACAGTGAATTTCCCCCTGCAAATCTGTTTTAGTGTTAAAAGGGGGGGTGGGTGTCAAAAAATGGTCGGAAAAAACCGCCGAAAACGGAAAAAAAATTGGCGGTGGGGGTGGGTGGGTACAAAAAATGATCGAAAGGGAAAAAATGCCATACGTGCCTGTGTCAACACCAATTTTTGCTCTTAATTTGCTAATTTACCGTGAAATTTAGCCAAGTTCCCCCGGTGACAATATGATTTCGCGATGGGCATTACAATCAAAGTTTTGATGAAACTTGAACCCTCAATGCATACAGTGATAGAAAATACTTATGATACTTCTGGAGTTTGAAGAGAATGAAACTTGCTTGTTATCTGCCTTGTGGAGTTGAATCTGGATTAAGGGGTGCGCTCGCGTGGTGTGCACCCCTTTCACTGACTATATAAATAATGGCTATAAATTAAAAGGATAACATATCATTTAAAAAAATAAATGGGTGAGCTTTTCAGTTACAATTTATACTAATTTCGACCATTCTAAAAGATATGAACCCTTTTAAGGCGTACAGGAACAATTAAATTAAAGCTCACAGTTAAAAATCAAATGTATGTACAAGAAAAAATAAAACATCTGAATGGCATACTTTTTTGGTAACATGTAAGGCATGCAATTGTCCAGTCACTTGTCAACATAGGTCATGTCTTAATTGGTGCATGCGTACATCACGACACTATCAGTAACAGTCACAGCTAGTTGGATTGAAACCTTCAAGATAATAGCAGACCCCGTAATAACTGTGTTGACTTGGCGACAACGTTCTCCTATAGCCTATAGTCACACATTTTTCGATGAAATGTGACAACACGATGCATCAAACTGTGTATAACATGACACTGTCAATATCAGTGAGTCCGAGTTTGATAAGAACATTTTAATCAATAGCGGACTTCGTAAATTGGCGTAATAAATGGGCGATAACTTAGCGACAATCTTCTAATATACACACGTTTCCTTGGAAATTGATGAACATGATGCACCCGTCCATGTGAATTGTAATATGTGTACTTGTGAGTTGGAATTGTATCTGTGATTATCCGTCAGTTCATTGTTGCTGTTGCTATTGCCCCGTAGTCACTACTGGTTGACATCGAAGCTCTTGTGTATTACTCTCGTGCCTTTATCATCTTGTGTAAATGTATATGCTGCTTTGAAACAATCAGAACACTGTCAACTGGATTGACTTGGTCAAGTTCAAAAACTGAAAACGTTGTTATTGATATTATTGTCACTATTGGTGGACATCAACGCTCTTGTGAATTACTCTGGTGCTTGTATCCTCTTGTGTAAGTACATGTATCTGTGTTTTGATAGAGTCAAACCGCTGTCGATTTCAACAACAAGACTCGACTCTCAGCTGACTGCTCGAATATGCCGCCGAATACAACCGAGCTGCCATAATTTAGTGGAAAAATATAAATGATTAAGCCATCAGCCGGTGTTCGCAGATTTACAACTTGTCCGGTTCACAGTCTTAACATTATTCGGCACTGTAGAACTCACCTTTTTCCAAAAACAATAGTTTACATCGATCACGACCGACAATCGACATTGCATTTCGTTAGTGATAAATGTAAGGGGGTTACGAAATAGCGTAATTAATTACTATACGCAGTCGGAATGGATTGCGCTGAATATGCATGCCAGATAATGCAGACGGAATGCATTACACTGAATACAAACACTTAATAGAATAGACAATAGAATAGAATATCGATGGAGTCGGATCTAGTCATATTGTATGGAGTCACTGTCGTATATAATTTGGTCACCGATAATACTGTTAAATTTTGACGGCATGAACTTGGAATCACGCACAATTTTAACTTAGACCATTTTATGGGCGCATAAAAAACGGTGATTCATCGTACATCGGATTACTACGGTTTGATTCCGTCAAACCGACGGTATTCTCTAACAGTGTGTTTTGATAACAAAATCAATTGCCTGGTAGCACCGTTTTCCGGGAAGTGGGTTCTACAGGGTGTGTAAGTATTATTTCTCGTATAGTAACAGGTGCAACCCGATCTGCCATGCAGTAACAAATCTCTCCTCGCGGAAACCGGATGGGAACTCCTCGCCGTACGGCGGAAACGTTTCAAGCTCCGTCTCTTTTACAGAATGATGTCCGGAAAAGCCCCACCTTATCTGCGAAATCTAATACCCCATCAAACGTTGAAATAACAAATGTTAACACCAGACAGGCTAATTCCCTCAGAGCCCCGAAGTTCGATTCCACTTCCTTCAAAAAATCTTTCATCCCCTCAACAATAGACCTCTGGAATAAACTCGACCCGAACACAACAAATTACGAGTCCCTTGCATCATTCACAAAGTCCATAAACTGTACTAGAGAGGGAGTACCCTGACATTACTATGAAGCTATTACCAGGAAAACACAAATTAACCACGCCCGCCTCAGACTCAACTGCAATGGTTTAAATTATCACAAATACACAAATTTCATCGCCGATCACCCATATTGTTTATGCGGACAATTAGAGGACGACGACCATTACCTAATGAATTGCAATAGATATACATCTGAAAGAAACTCACTTCTGCAGTCACTAAATGATATCTGCAATCTGACAAGGCATAAGCTTCTTTATGGATGCCCCGAATTAACACCCAAAACCAACGCAAACATTTTCAGAGAAGTACAGAAATACATCTCCAGTACAAAGCGTTTCGCTAACTAAGCCTGTATATCGCCATGTTACATGACATAACAATGTCAGACTTAAAAGAACGAATGAATACTTAGCAATAACTCGCGCGAGTATCAATGCCGTACAGTCTGTTGGTACGAGGTCACCGAGTCATTTAAAAACACTAAAAAATCATTCTAAAACCCCTAAACCCTATCTGACATAACCCAATCTACTACCCTAAGCTCACTTCTTTCCTATCCTTAACTTAGACTTATACCATATTACCATTACCACTACTGATGATCTATCTCTTCCCACCAACATTGTCAGCAGCATTTCGAACATGATGCGTTATTATTATTTCCTTTAAAATAGACTCAAAAGACCCTCTTATATCTCACTTATATATCTATTTAATATATAAACCATATATAATAACACGTTAATGAAAAGAAGTGGAAAGAAGTGCCAGTGTAAAGAAATATGTTGGACGCTTTTGCGACACGAAGTTTATTCTACATGTACATATATGTATATATACAGAAACATAGGGAAGAGATACACCATCATTATCTATAAACATTAATTTGTTCTTCATGCCTATACACAATTACACAATGCCATTACCTGACGTACATATACCCACCCCACCTCGCGAGAGTAATAATCGGCTACATGGAACGACAGTAAAATCTTGATTAAGGATAGTATATCATACGACACAATATTATATAAATCAGACATTCGCTCTCTCGCTGGGTGGGGTGCATGGATAAAACCTATCCTATGTCGATCTGGAGAGGCTGGCTACTATGCAGGGAACACCCAAAGTACAAATCTAAAGCTCTCTATATGGCAAACATCATCTCCAGAACGACATATGACAACAACGCACTATGCAAGCACTGTGGGTGCCAATACTCTGACCTCATGTCACACATGTACCTCCATTGCTTCTCTCCGCACATACAGGAACTCAGAAATGAATTCTGGTATAAAATCATAAACATATTCGGAATTCCTACATTTTCATTCCTGGATTTACTCTCGCCGGTAGGATTCCTCACTTGTGCATGTGGATGTGGAAGTCATCCTACTCTGGAACTCATGTGTGATGAGAAACGCTTATTTATTCATTGTCTCATATTTGTGTGTGTCCTTTGCTCCATCTGACCAATGCAAAAGGTCAACCAACCTCATATAAGTGAAATTGATTTAGTTTGAATGTCACTGTTGTATTCATAAACATGTATATACCTATACACATATCTCTCCTTCAAGGAGGCAATAAAACATCTCTCTCTCTCTCCCTGGTCCCTCCCCGTGGCCAATTAAAAAATGCTAATGAGTTTAAGAAAACAATATTTTACTATATTTGGTTAAAATTGTTGACTGAAATGGTCATCAGTTGGAAAATTTCCAAACTAAGGGAGAGTATGAGGTTTTAAATTTCCAACACTAGCAGTCTAGATGCTAGGATTTTTCGATTTTCTTGTTTAGTTTTCAAAATTTTCTCACACCTGGTCGAACAACCATGGTCGATCCGGTGTGTCCTGGTCTATTGCCCGTAGTCGTGTGCATTTGTCTGGAGTTAGACCACTAGATGTTAGGATTTGTGCAATTTTCAGGTTCAAAATATATGAATATTATCGTACCGGGTAGATAGAACCATGGTTGCAAGGAGGGAATGAAATTATGCAAAACCTTTGGTCTGATTCAAGGGGTGTTTTGGTTTGATTCAAGGTGGGGGGTGCAAATGGAATGGAATTATGCAAACTCTGATCTGATTCAAGGGGGTGCAGTTGGAATTATCAAGGTGGACACCACCCCTCCCCCAAAGGAGACCTTCTAGCCACGTCCCTGGATAACTGTAGTTTAATTTGTTTTTCTCTCGATGAAGTTGTAAACAGAAATACAATAAAACTGCCAAAAATGTATGTGCACCTTTCGGCTTCTGTGTGTCATTCTTCTATTTGGATTTACAAATACCTCGCCATCACGAAATGCCGAAATCTTTTTAAACAAAGATTTTCTCAGGCATGGTGACAGAAGTGCACCACTGTATATTCCCGTCAGCTTAATGGTGTCATACCGTCATAACTATTGACCTTAAAACATACAGTCAGGCTATAGCATATGCCATAACCAGTAACTGTCAGACCTTGGTAATGTTTTACGCTTCAACACCCTTAAATTAACATCAAGAGCGTAACTTATAACGGTCAGACCAATGTTTTTTTTTTTCACGTGTCAACCAGGGGTGGGGGTGAAAAAAAAATTCCGGCACGTATGCCGGGGTGGGTGGGTGATCAAAGCCACCAACAAGCAATTTTTTCCGCAACTAAAAAAAAATATTCCTGCTTGTTTTTTAGTGTTTTGGCAATGAGTTGGGCTTCAAAACCACTTGAATGAGAGAAATAATGTAATTCTAACTGTAAACTCACTGCAGGCAGTTATCGTGTTGTATTTTGTTGCAAATTTTGAAATCCAAGATGGCCGCTGACAGCCATGTTTTTTTGGACGAATGACCTCAAAATGACTCATTCCTATTTACATGTCCATGTTAACATCCATGATAAATAGTATGCACAGAAATTCATATACAGCTGTTTACAGTGAATTTCCCCCTGCAAATCTGTTTTAGTGTTAAAAGGGGGGGTGGGTGTCAAAAAATGGTCGGAAAAAACCGCCGAAAACGGAAAAAAAATTGGCGGTGGGGGTGGGTGGGTACAAAAAATGATCGAAAGGGAAAAAATGCCATACGTGCCTGTGTCAACACCAATTTTTGCTCTTAATTTGCTAATTTACCGTGAAATTTAGCCAAGTTCCCCCGGTGACAATATGATTTCGCGATGGGCATTACAATCAAAGTTTTGATGAAACTTGAACCCTCAATGCATACAGTGATAGAAAATACTTATGATACTTCTGGAGTTTGAAGAGAATGAAACTTGCTTGTTATCTGCCTTGTGGAGTTGAATCTGGATTAAGGGGTGCGCTCGCGTGGTGTGCACCCCTTTCACTGACTATATAAATAATGGCTATAAATTAAAAGGATAACATATCATTTAAAAAAATAAATGGGTGAGCTTTTCAGTTACAATTTATACTAATTTCGACCATTCTAAAAGATATGAACCCTTTTAAGGCGTACAGGAACAATTAAATTAAAGCTCACGGTTAAAAATCAAATGTATGTACAAGAAAAAATAAAACATCTGAATGGCATACTTTTTTGGTAACATGTAAGGCATGCAATTGTCCAGTCACTTGTCAACATAGGTCATGTCTTAATTGGTGCATGCGTACATCACGACACTATCAGTAACAGTCACAGCTAGTTGGATTGAAACCTTCAAGATAATAGCAGACCCCGTAATAACTGTGTTGACTTGGCGACAACGTTCTCCTATAGCCTATAGTCACACATTTTTCGATGAAATGTGACAACACGATGCATCAAACTGTGTATAACATGACACTGTCAATATCAGTGAGTCCGAGTTTGATAAGAACATTTTAATCAATAGCGGACTTCGTAAATTGGCGTAATAACTGGGCGATAACTTAGCGACAATCTTCTAATATACACACGTTTCCTTGGAAATTGATGAACATGATGCACCCGTCCATGTGAATTGTAATATGTGTACTTGTGAGTTGGAATTGTATCTGTGATTATCCGTCAGTTCATTGTTGCTGTTGCTATTGCCCCGTAGTCACTACTGGTTGACATCGAAGCTCTTGTGTATTACTCTCGTGCCTTTATCATCTTGTGTAAATGTATATGCTGCTTTGAAACAATCAGAACACTGTCAACTGGATTGACTTGGTCAAGTTCAAAAACTGAAAACGTTGTTATTGATATTATTGTCACTATTGGTGGACATCAACGCTCTTGTGAATTACTCTGGTGCTTGTATCCTCTTGTGTAAGTACATGTATCTGTGTTTTGATAGAGTCAAACCGCTGTCGATTTCAACAACAAGACTCGACTCTCAGCTGACTGCTCGAATATGCCGCCGAATACAACCGAGCTGCCATAATTTAGTGGAAAAATATAAATGATTAAGCCATCAGCCGGTGTTCGCAGATTTACAACTTGTCCGGTTCACAGTCTTAACATTATTCGGCACTGTAGAACTCACCTTTTTCCAAAAACAATAGTTTACATCGATCACGACCGACAATCGACATTGCATTTCGTTAGTGATAAATGTAAGGGGGTTACGAAATAGCGTAATTAATTACTATACGCAGTTGGAATGGATTGCGCTGAATATGCATGCCAGATAATGCAGACGGAATGCATTACACTGAATACAAACACTTAATAGAATAGACAATAGAATAGAATATCGATGGAGTCGGATCTAGTCATATTGTATGGAGTCACTGTCGTATATAATTTGGTCACCGATAATACTGTTAAATTTTGACGGCATGAACTTGGAATCACGCACAATTTTAACTTAGACCATTTTATGGGCGCATAAAAAACGGTGATTCATCGTACATCGGATTACTACGGTTTGATTCCGTCAAACCGACGGTATTCTCTAACAGTGTGTTTTGATAACAAAATCAATTGCCTGGTAGCACCGTTTTCCGGGAAGTGGGTTCTACAGGGTGTGTAAGTATTATTTCTCGTATAGTAACAGGTGCAACCCGATCTGCCATGCAGTAACAAATCTCTCCTCGCGGAAACCGGATGGGAACTCCTCGCCGTACGGCGGAAACGTTTCAAGCTCCGTCTCTTTTACAGAATGATGTCCGGAAAAGCCCCACCTTATCTGCGAAATCTAATACCCCATCAAACGTTGAAATAACAAATGTTAACACCAGACAGGCTAATTCCCTCAGAGCCCCGAAGTTCGATTCCACTTCCTTCAAAAAATCTTTCATCCCCTCAACAATAGACCTCTGGAATAAACTCGACCCGAACACAACAAATTACGAGTCCCTTGCATCATTCACAAAGTCCATAAACTGTACTAGAGAGGGAGTACCCTGACATTACTATGAAGCTATTACCAGGAAAACACAAATTAACCACGCCCGCCTCAGACTCAACTGCAATGGTTTAAATTATCACAAATACACAAATTTCATCGCCGATCACCCATATTGTTTATGCGGACAATTAGAGGACGACGACCATTACCTAATGAATTGCAATAGATATACATCTGAAAGAAACTCACTTCTGCAGTCACTAAATGATATCTGCAATCTGACAAGGCATAAGCTTCTTTATGGATGCCCCGAATTAACACCCAAAACCAACGCAAACATTTTCAGAGAAGTACAGAAATACATCTCCAGTACAAAGCGTTTCGCTAACTAAGCCTGTATATCGCCATGTTACATGACATAACAATGTCAGACTTAAAAGAACGAATGAATACTTAGCAATAACTCGCGCGAGTATCAATGCCGTACAGTCTGTTGGTACGAGGTCACCGAGTCATTTAAAAACACTAAAAAATCATTCTAAAACCCCTAAACCCTATCTGACATAACCCAATCTACTACCCTAAGCTCACTTCTTTCCTATCCTTAACTTAGACTTATACCATATTACCATTACCACTACTGATGATCTATCTCTTCCCACCAACATTGTCAGCAGCATTTCGAACATGATGCGTTATTATTATTTCCTTTAAAATAGACTCAAAAGACCCTCTTATATCTCACTTATATATCTATTTAATATATAAACCATATATAATAACACGTTAATGAAAAGAAGTGGAAAGAAGTGCCAGTGTAAAGAAATATGTTGGACGCTTTTGCGACACGAAGTTTATTCTACATGTACATATATGTATATATACAGAAACATAGGGAAGAGATACACCATCATTATCTATAAACATTAATTTGTTCTTCATGCCTATACACAATTACACAATGCCATTACCTGACGTACATATACCCACCCCACCTCGCGAGAGTAATAATCGGCTACATGGAACGACAGTAAAATCTTGATTAAGGATAGTATATCATACGACACAATATTATATAAATCAGACATTCGCTCTCTCGCTGGGTGGGGTGCATGGATAAAACTGATTCCCGGAAACGACTCACATAAGCACACACGCTTGGTGTCGAATCCGGTCCACGATGTATTGTAATTTTTGTTGTATTCATGGAATAAATACTGTTTAAACCAATATTTGGGATGGGAGGATAAGTTCTCAACAATTATGTCCCTCAGCTATACCTGTATTAACAACAAATTAAGTGTGATGCTACTATGATGGGTAATAAGGATCAGGGCAATATTGGGATGGATGCATTGGGGAAATTGAAGGGTTGTTATAATAACTCATTCAGTGCCAGCTTCCATGGGATTTAATCTAACCATGTACCGAGTTTCCTTGGCATGTTGTCACTGTCATTGGTTTTTGGAACCAATATGTTCCTCTCACTTTCTTTAACGTGTTTTACTAAGAATGGAACACCTCCTTTGTGAGTAACATTTATCTGGTTGGGGCTCTTGATATTCGGATATTGTTGATAAGAGCCTCTTATTAAGAGGGTGTCAGACTGTCAGTGTGTTGCCATGGTAACAACATTGCTGAATGACACCACACCTGAAATGGCATTCGTCTAAATTTCCATAATTATTCCCTTGTAAACCGTTAACCAACGAAGACACCCTGGTGGCAAGGTTTATACCATAGACTATAAACCAATCACTTCCTCGCATATTCCCAACAATATCACACGTATATTAAATTAACATGTCTCTTATCAATTTAGGTAAACTCCTTATATGTATGCCTGCTATAAGACATTGTATGTTTATCTTCAAAGTAAGACCCGTGGCCTGTGTGTTCTAGTTTCTATATATTTAGAACTTATTCTCGGAATTAATGCGTTTTCAATGGTGAATGTAAATACAGAATGACGTGGGTCCCATAAGCATTTTAAATGGTTAATTATATACTTATTAAATCATTATATCAACAAAGTCCATTGACATAAAAATGTGTGAGTAGACCGAGTACAGTTGTGATCAAAACACTTTATGACAATGGACGATTTGTTTTAATTATTTGGACTGAAAACCGATCGAAAACATGCGCAAATTTCACATGCGCAAATTTATAGTTCACCCATGAAAATTAAATAGACAAGTCTCCCAAAATATGATGTTTAATCTGAAATGTTCCAATCATTTACACGAAGTTGCAGACTGTTTTAAACGAGGTGTTCCGGGCGACGAAATATCTCGTCGCCAGCACGTTAATGGTGGCACATTAATAATCTCGTCGCCGCCATTGAATGAATTAACTTGAACAATGATTGTGACAATTTGTGAGTAAATGAAATCAAACCCCGCGGGTGAATCGTGTTCCGTCTTAGTATTGGTGAAACTCCGCAGGTTCCACAGACAGGTCCCAGAAATAAGGGGTATAGATTCATTGAAATGTATCTGAAATATGAACCTAAACCATATACACTCTCAGATAACCTCTCCAGATCTGGTTCCACGGAGAACCAAATACCAGCATAGAACCAAACATTGTGGTTCCACAGTGTTTTGGTTCCACCTGGAACCATATCTTAAGTTCAGTTCTCCAAAGAACCCACCGAATTCAAGATGTGTGTGGTAACATGATTAATGCCCTAGTCTAAAATTTAACAATACGTCCGCGTGTTTGGGGTTAAGATGATATGGGGAAAACTAATTCAAGTCGGATTCCTTAGAAATACTAATTCACACAACAGCCTGGACTGTTTCGAGCGATGTGTATATACTCTGATTAGTGTATTGCTTGCGGGGGTAACTCTATTACTCTTATCACAAATAGCGGAAAGTATGGAACAATAACTTTATTCATATAATTCGATATTTCCTCCAGACATCAGAACATCTTCGGGGTCTATTCGTGAACCAACATCGTGTGATATCAATTTTAAAAGTTATAACGAATTTACGAACTAATAGAATGTTCAGTAACAAAGACACCTTAAACGTGCTTGTAACCTAAACACGGGACATTGTGTCCACAAGCACTCACAATTGTTTCCTAGTATGAATTTAAAGGTGCATAATCCGAATTAACGCTCCCAAATTACTATTTGATTGGCTTTGGGGGTAAAAAAAAAATTATATTTTTGAATCGGATCGACATAAGAAGATAACATGACATACTTGAATTATAAAAGTATGGATTATGAATTATAAATATATGGAATAACAATTTTTACTGGTTTATTTACTTAGATTATTTGAATAATGTTTTGGGTATCCGGTAATCTCCTCCATGTGGGATTAGTTAATTTGATGCAAAAAGTTAGCTTTAAACAGATAAATCATGAGTGAGATTGGTGTCATTGCTTAATAAGTTTCTACACTTTAAAGTTACAGCAATTCTAAATGGAAGTGATTACCAAAGAATTCCCTGAATGTACTTTTAGTTATATTCAATAACTATGAAATGGCAGAAAAGAAAAAAGGAAAAGTAGTGATACAGTCGAAGGAATTCAGGGCCATCTATATTGTCCATATGGTATATAGACAATATCACATAAAGGGCAATGCAAAGTCCTGAATTCCTGATAAAAGAATCTATCGCACTGCCTGTGAAAAATATTGAATTATTACAGACTGTATACTTCCCCGAACATGTCAAAATATAGGAGAAAGGAGGGAAAGCACACCGACCACTATTCAAACAGATTTTCAAGTATTGTCCTCAAGCATTTTATATCTTCTGAGATATTCTATGAAGCAATTTACAGTAAGCAGTGTGATTTTTACTTCACAGCAATACATGTATCGCTTGAATAGGAGCAGACAGAAATTTATCATGTTATATTTTGGTAAATTTTCCTCACTTAACCCCAGGATTACTTTTTCTGGTGAAATGTTAATCTCACATTTACTTTTGAACATATCTTGAAATTCCAAAAAAATTGGTTTAGAGATATTACAATCATATAATAAGCGTAACACTCTCAAATGCCTTCATCCTGACGGCGATCATCAACTTGCAACGTGATGTTGCTTCTTTAAAACAAGAAAACACAACACTTAAGAAAATAATTGAAACAGAAATTCCAAACAAGGACGCGTTGCTCGAGTTGAAGCTCTTATTGGTGATATTGAAAATGTGAGTACTACCGAGAATGATAAGGACGACTGCCAAACCATCGCGGGACACATAGACACTCTAACGGATAGTGTAGCAGACAATAAACAGGCAATGTTTTATAACGCTGACTCTATTGAAAGAGTTGAATGTGACAAAGTGACCGGGGTAGCTAGGATAAAATCTGACATAAAACTAATTAGAGGTGACATGATTGACATAAATGAAGATTTAAAAGGATTGTATCAAAGAATTACGTCTCAAGCAGGTTCGCTGGTGTCTCTGAAAGAACAACAAAAGGAATTAAAACTTACAAACAAAAATGATAAACACAATAATGAGGATGCTGATACTGGTCTGCAAAAGGTGGAAAACAGAATTGGCTCAGGTTTCGATGGTGTTAAAAAAGCCTTAAACCAGTTCGGAGAGTTGATCTGTAAACAGATGGATAATGTAGTTCTTTCTATTAAGGAGTCCTCGATTGAGAAGAAAAAACAACACGAAAATACAGACATTAAAACCTTGAAACAGGACTACAAAACCAACTATAATGATAGCTATATTACTGATGAGTGTAAAGCCGAGGACAACAGACATGAATGCAGAGATAGATCTTCTCGTGACACAATGCCCGAGAAATACGACGCTCGGTACAGATATAATGATCACGAAAATAAAGCTGAGACTCAAAAAGCCCCACATCAGAAGTCATTAGACTCGGATAAGTACTATATCATGCACAAGCATAAGCAGCCAGTATATACCAAGAGATTATTTGTAAGTAATCTTGCAGAGTGGGTGGATGCAGAAACAATTGCTGATCATTTGTATTCTAAAAATATTAAATTCACTGTGATCAAAATGTCATTATACCGCAATAGAAAATACGGAGGATATTCAGCAAGAGTCAATGTGGATGAAACGCAAGTGGAAGATGTTAAGGGAGATAATTTCTGGCCATCGCGAAGTATCTACACGGCTGACTGGAATCCTCCTCAAGGATAGGATAGGATAGGATAATTTATTTACAATATACACATGAATAATACAATGGAAGTAACACATAAAAGGTAATGTTGTATATTGTTGGGGGTTAGCCTAGCCCTATCGGGCTGTCTTCCTGCTACCCCATATATAGTGTTTATAGTTAACGTAACTAATGTCATTTACTTGACGCGGTCTACGATTGTTTATCCATTCATTTCTGTACTTTTGCATTTCAATGTGAAGTTTGCTCAGATTTGGAGTCCAAAATGGTTTCAAATGTCTCTGAAATTTCTTACGCGGCAAAACGTTTTCTGACGCATTATTAATAGCCGACACTAAACATTGATATGATTCAGATACATCATTTTCTGTGCGAAAGTTGAGTGTTGGTATATAATTTCAATTAAGTTGCTAATGATGCTTGATAATTTGAAAGAATACTTGCGTCAGACTTGAGCGTTTTCCAATTATAACGCGGCGATATGCGATATGCGGTCTTTCTTGATCGAAAGCCTCTGTCAATTATTCTCAGCTGTATTGCGGCATGGTTATATACCTGTTGCTGCCAAACGAGGTGTCATTATCACATTACATAAATGAGGATCCAAGCCAAAACACTCGTTTGACAGCTACAGGGCCATAACTCTAATGCCTACCTTATACAAATTGCTGGAGAAAGTTTTACTGAATCGTATTGAGTTACATACACCGCATATCTTATCGGTTAAAGCACGGTTTTAAAAAACACATTAGTTCTAACATGACTTCTTATCTAACCCAGGAATGTATACATTTTAAAGCTGAAAGAAATAAAAAATTGTACTGTTACTTTCTAGATGTATGGAAAGCCTTTGATACGGTTTGGATAGACGGACTTATGTACAAACTGTATGAGAGGGGCCTAGCTGGAATTTCCTTCAAATTTGTGCACCAATTGCTATCCGATGTTTATTGTAATGTGAGATATAATGATGCTACATCAAGATTAATCAAAATAGACAAAGGAACAAGGCAGGGGGGAATCTGCTCACCGAAATTTTACATGGTCTACATTGACGAACTGATAACATTACTATCAGAGTCAATATATGGCCTTCACATGGAATCAATTAATTGCACTTGTCCAACCTACGCAGACGACATGCTACTTATATCACTGACTGAATGTGGTTTGAATTCACTTATTGATATGTGTGTGAGGTATAGCTATACATGGCGGTATATGTATAATTCGTCTAAATCTGTAGCAATGGTGCTTAATGAGACAAGGAAGCAAGCCAATAAGTATAAACGCAAGTGGATCATGGGGTCTGAACACCTTAATGAAGTGGACAGTACAGTTCATCTGGGAATCCCAATTGATAAGTATAAACAAACAAATAATTTTATTGAACATTTATTTGATAAACTGAGAAGCACTTTTCTTATGCTATCGAATTCTGGTTTGTATGGTAACATCACACGATGATGCGTGGAAGTCAAGAACAAATTCTGACCCAAGTCTCTCACTCTTCAATAGAATACACACAGACTTATGGATATCTTATGTTTGGCGCCTATGTAACTCGCATCCAGAAGACAAGACCATTTATCTAACGATTGGCAAATTGATAAGCCAAATAGGAATTAACAGAGAAATATCCTGTACGAATTGTGGTTCTACCACGACCGATATTTTATCTCACATATTCATTGAGTGCACACCCATGTATTCATTTAGAAATGAGATGGAATATTTTATTATGGATGCACTTGGGATTAACGCCTACATCAAATACGATACGTTATCAAGAGAAGCCAAATTAAGTGTGCTCCTTGGGAACTTATCAGAAATTGAGGACGATCAATTGATTACAGATGATGACATTCCAATTCAAATTTTCAAACATGTTGTCAAAATGTGGCAGGCTTATTATCTGTATGCTGGTATGACCGGTATTACTTAATATAGTGCACGCTCGACATTCTCGTTATTCATACACTATATATCGACCAGTACCCTTCATGTTTACTTTATAGATATATACTAAACTACTGTAATCGAAGTAACATTTCGATGTATAGTTATATATCTCACTATACTTCACTTTTTATATTTATATGCGTAACCTTGTCGTGACGTCCATATCTCATATATATTTTGAAGACCTCTGTCTGTCTGTATGTCCTTTATAGAATCGAAAACGGGTTGACCGATCGAGACCAAACTTCCTATCCAAAGGTAAAATCCCACGGGAATCGTCGACGTCGCATTTTGGAGAAGCACAGAGCACCCATTCTCCACTCTCAGTCACAAAAAACCGCACTGCGGTGGTTAATCAAGTGATAATTTAATGAGCGTTTGTTTTTGACGCATCGCTATAAAGAGCGTTTGTTTACCATTCAACGTTATTAGCATCTGCAGAGAGAAATACGGGAACATCTAATATATAGAAACGGGTGGAGCTATCGACTTGAAATTTGCTATGTTAATGTATCTTGCCCCGTATACGAATTTTATCGGCTCGCCGAGCCCGTGCGACGCCAGCTTCGCGCATGCGCAGACCAGATCTCGGAAACGGGTGGGGCTATCGACTTGAAATTTGGTATGTGAATGTATCTTGCCCCGGATAAGAATTTTATCGGGTCGCCGAGCCCGTGTGACGCCAGCTTCACGCATGCGCAGACCAGATCTCGGAAACGGGTAGAGCTATCGACTTGAAATTTGGTTTTTGAATAGCCCGGACAACGTCGGGCTCATCGGCTAGTCTATTATATATTTTGGGAAATCTGTCTGTGTGTGTGTCTGTCTGTCTGTCTGTTCGCGATGGACTCGAAAACGGCCGAGCCGATTTCGATGAAACTTGGTATGTGGGGATACTTTCGGCCGGGGAGTGGCATGGGACTATTAATTTGCTCGTGCGACGTGACCTTGACCTTGAAATCGGGTCATTTCAAGGTCGAACGCCCGAGTATCATGGGATTTCGATGAAAATTAGTGTCTATGGATACTTTCGTATGGGGAGTGTCGTAAGCCTATTTGTTTGCCCGTGCGACGTGACCTTGAAATCGGGTCAATTCAAGGTCAAATCGCCAATTTGTATTGGATTTCGACGAAATTTTATACATAGGGTTACTTTTATCCACTGAGTGTTTTGGACGGGTCAAATCGTGACCCGACCTGACCTTGATCTTCAAAATTATCAATTCGAGGTCAAATCGGGTAAAACCGGATGGATTTCGACGGGTACTTTTGTCGGGTACTTTTATCCGGGCAATGTTTTGGACGGGTCAAATCGTGACCCCACCTGACCTTGACCTTCAAAATGGACAATTCAAGGTCAAATCGCGCAATTCGCCGAAAAGCAGAGGGGAAACAGCCCGGACGAAGTATGGTCCACCTGCTAGTCTCCTATATATTTTGAGACTTCCGTATATGTGTCCTTTATAGACTCGAAAACGGCTGGACCGATTGGGCTCAAACTTCCCATCTAAGGGTAAAAACCCACGGGAATCGTCGTCGCCGCGTTTTGGAGAAGCTCAGAGCACCCATTATCCACTCTCAGTCACAAAAAAACGGCACTGCGGGGGTTAATCACGTGATAATTTAATGAGCGTTTGTATATGACGCGTCGCTATAAAGAGCGTTTGTTTACAATTCAACGCAACGTTATCGCTCGAAATTTAGCATCGAAAAAAATTAATTTCTTCCATCTAAAACATAATTGCGTGTTGGACTGTGTCATTTTATGAAGAGCGGGGAGTGGCATGGGTTAATTTGCCCGTGCGACGTGACCTTGACCTTGAAATCGGGTCATTTCAAGGTCGAACGCCCGAGTATCACGGTATTTCGATGAAAATTAGTGTCTGGGGATACTTTCGTATGGGGAGTGTCGTAAGCCTATTCGTTTGCCCGTTCGACGTGACCTTGACCTTGAAATCGGGTCAATTCAAGGTCAAATCGCCAATTTTTATGTGATTTCGACGAAATTTGATACGTAGGGTTACTGTTGTCCACTGAGTGTTTTGGACGGGTCAAATCGTGACCCCGACCTGACGTTGACCTTCAAAATGATCAATTCGATGTCAAATCGGGTAAAACCGGATGGATTTCGACGGGTACTTTTGTCGAGTACTTTTGTCCGGGCAGTGTTTTGGACGGGTCAAATCGTGACCCCACCTGACCTTGACCTTCAAAATGGACAATTCAAGGTCAAATCGCACATTTCGCCGAAAATCAGAGGGGAAACAGCCCGGACGAAGTCGGGTCCACCAGCTAGTATATATATTTATCATATGACTCAATCATTATTTACGTTGGAAAGTATGTCATAAATCAATTTCATATGAACTACTAGTTCATATCACCTTCCGATAATTTGATTGGTTTGTTGACAAAAAGTGTGTTCTGATTGGCTGAATGGCAGCCTGAGCCGAGCCGCATCTCTAACTAAATGCAGGTCAAATTCGTGCGCGTCAATCAACGCGATGCCGAAATTCTCGCAATTATAATCTTGAAATATATAGTTTTTGACATTGTTATACGATAAATAGAATATCTAATAAACATACGATATAATGTCACAAACTGAGAACAGAATAGCGCACTATATCTTCGCGTGCATATTATTTCTGCTATTTCACCAGGTGTAATTGGGCTTCCGGTGCAATGAAGTGACGTCACATTAACCTTTTGCTGCCGATGTCATATAGCTATTTAGTGATTTGTGTGCGTTTTGGACATCATAATCAATTTATAGGTGTCATATGATAAATAGAATATGTAATTCGTGTTTCTCTCATATGATATTTATGAAACGAGTCTAAGAATTTTCAGTTTTCTCGAGCCTCCGGCGAGAGAAAACTGAAAATTCGTGACGAGTTTTCCATCTTGCCTCCAAATGAGGGTAAATTTATCCTAGTCATTTTTAAAACTTTCGTAAATGAATCTAGATGGGGGAATTTTAGTCCCCCTACCTCCAAGTTATTAATAATTACATTTTGTTTTAACTTGTCTGATATTCCTGACCATAAAAACATTTTTGGATTGTGTCTGAAATTTGATTTCAAGGAGCTGGGAGCACTGTGAGGCAGTGAGTCAATATTGGTAATAACTGTGATTTTTCCAAAGAGGCTAAGGTTTCTAAAAGACAAATCATTTAGTAAATGTTCTATTTTGTCAAGTTTGGTTTTGTAGCTGTTTTCAATATGATTTTCATTGAAAATATTCAATTAATACCTAATATAGTAAAGGATTGGTTATGATTCCAAGTATTAATTCCTTGTTCGGTATGTATTTCCTCGCCACCCTCTGTTTTATCAAAGTTAACTTTTAAGCCCGATATTCTTCCGAAATCGTTGACAGTTTAAAGAGCGTTATTCTGTGATTTTCGATCATCATCAGAGTTAGGTTATCTGCGTATTGTGTCAGAGTATATTTGAATGTCTTTATGTCTGGGTTAAATTTCGACCGAGTATTGTGTCAGAGTATATTTGAATGTCTTTGTGTCTGGGTTAAATTTCGACAGAGTGCTTAGTATTTCTACACATAGCATACATAGGTAGGATGACAATGGGCTCCCTGTCTGACTCCTACATATGTCTACTTTATTTGATAAATTTCTGATGTTAGTTATTTGGCTATAAATATTATTGTAAAAAGTTCTCAACTATCTTATTATAGAGGGCACAAATTTGAAGAATTTAAAACAATTTTGAATAAATTCCATTCTAAAGAGTCAAATGCCGTTTCAAAGTCTAGTATAGTGAGGATGCCACACTTTTCCATAAGATCAGAGATCAACCTAGTTGATTCTTCTATATAGCGCCCAGACATAATCCAAGTTGCCAGTCTGAAATTAGCTTTGGAAGGTACATTTTTATTCGGTTTGCTATTACAGCCGATGCTATTTTTGTGTCAATATTAAGTAAAGAAATTGGCCTCCAATTTTTTAGGAAGTATTTATTTTTAATTTGTTTAGGAATACATGTAATTATTCTGCATCTTTGTGTAGTCGACAAATCTTCATTTGAGTAACCGTAGTTAATTGACTAAGATCATTCCAAAAGAATTTGGAAAATCTAGTACCGGTAGTGAAACCGTCACTTCCAGGTGATTGGTCATTTTTTCATTTTCTTCAAAACTGACGTACATTCAATATAGGAAAAAGGTCCATCCAGTAACTCTGACTCTGTTTCATCTAGAAAATTGAGAAAAGAGTTATTGGTGTCCCAAAAATTATCAGAAATTTCATTATTTACTGTACCTAATTGGGATCTAAACAGATGTTTGTAGAATAATTATTGTTCGCCTTGTATTTCTGAAAAATTTGTGGTTTCTGAACCAATTGCCTTGATTAATTTTTAAATAAGTTTCTAAGTATAGTGTCTCTTAACAAGATTGTAAAAAATATTTAGTACTGTTTTCTCCTTCAAACTTCCATTAAGCTTTTGTTCGCAAAACAATTCCTGTGATTTGTTTTCCCTTATGGATTTCATTTAAGAATGTAGTTTTGCTATTCTGGTTCTACGGTGTGTCCCCCTTGTCAAGTTTTAAGTCCAAACTAGTCAGATTTTGCTCTATTTATTCTTCACTTTTATGTCTCATTTTTTCGATGTTTCGATGAATATGCGATTGTTTCTCTTCTGATCATGATTTTTAAAGTCTCCAGAAAGAGCTGGTCATTTATTTTTAGAGATGTTGCAAGGCCTTTATCATTTGTGTATTTGGAGACTAGATCATTTATGGTTTGTTTTACAAACTTATAATGATAAGGATATTTTAATAGACTGTCATTACATTTCAAAAATCCCCTTCCTCTTGGATGATCGACATATTCTAGACTGAGACTACTCGGATTATGATCTGATTTGTTACGGGTTTCTATTTAGAGCTGTTGATAACAGACTATATGTCTGAAGATACTAACAAATAATCTTATTCTTGGGTCCTCTCCAAGTGTATCTGTTTACCTGAATTATTTATTAAGCGCTTGCATTTCCTACAGGATTTTATTATTTGATTTGGTATTATTCCTATGTTTATAGTTAAATGTGTCGATGTTGTAGTTTTGGGGAACATTCCAATCACCACCTATCAAAACTGTCACATTTTCAATATGTTCAATATTTAAGAACAGGTCTTCATAGAACTTTGGCTCATCATCATTTGGTTCATAGATTTCACAAAGAGTTAATCTGTTTTTGAATGGTAGTATATGTATTAATAAAGTTTCCGCATGTACCGTTTTATTTATGTTATCTGATGAAAGTCCACAACAATTCAAATAATGTTGATAAAATTAGCCATAATGAAGAACCCAAGCCTTATCAACCCTAACTAATAAAATATAATCCAACCCTAGTAACACATGAATATTACATACCATTTCAAATGTTGATCCTATTTTTGTGTAACAATAACAATTAACTTCCGCATACTTTGCGCTTTACTCCTTTTGATCAATATATATCAAATCTCCTATATATTTTTGAGACTTCCATATATAAATATATATGTGTGTACTTTATAGAATCGAAAACGGCGGCACCGATCGAGACCAAACTTCCCATCTAAGGTTTAAAACCCACGGGAATGGTCATCGCGGCGTTTTGGAGAAGCTCAGAGCACCCGTTCTCCACTCTCAGTAAAAAAAACGGCACTTCGGGGTTAATAGCGTTGATAGTTAAAGAGCGTTCCCATCCACAGTGTCGTTGATAAACATATTCCATATTTGGGTTCGTTAACCGGTTAACGCTCTTTATTCCCTTCGACTTTCGCATACTGAACGGGGGACGGCGTTTGTTTACGTTATCTGGAACTCGCTTCCTAGGAACGGGGACATTTTCGTCGGATTAGACCCCCACGGCATCTCCACGGCAATTTTAATTCATATTCCCAACACCTAGCAGGGACATATATCTATTAGCCAGCAACAAGGCGAGTCTTGTGACGTATTAATTCAACTGCTTTCGATCAAACAATATTCTCTGTCGCACTCATATTTTGTCATCTACGAATCCACTGCAATCGACCTATTTTTAGAACGCAACACATGGTACCAAAATTACGTCGCGTTTGGTTTTGGGGGTGCACGGCGGGATTAATTTAAATGTGTCATGTTGGTAACAATATCTAGCCGAGAATTCCTCAGACCTCCCCGTGAATATCTTCTGGGAAATTCCAGGGAATTCCGATTGAGCTCAAACTTGCTACCTACGGGAAGTGTCATATATATGTGTGTGTCCTTTATAGACTCGAACCGATTGAGCTCAAACTTGCTAAATACGGGAAGTGTCATGGACGGGTTCATTGAAAAACAAAAAAAAATCGGGTAAAATTGAAAAACAAAAAATTCAATTAGCAAGAAATTCAATTAATTGAGGAAAAACACCCACTGTCCTGACTGGTATTGATAAGCTATTGGAGGGTCTACCAGTTCGCATGCAAAATAACATGAATGAAACCAACAGCTTGAATGTGGGAATAACCCACCATATATGGTATATATTCAACCAGGCTCTGCTTAAATTTTTTAATTGATGACTGATGTACATATACAGTACACACAAATAGTAATAACAATTAACGTTATGATTTTGAAACTAACCATGCTAGAATATTGACAGTAAGGTGGTATTAACTACTACGAGTAAGTGCTATTAATAATAATAGTACTATTCTATTATAATATATGTGGGCATGATGTATGGAAATATTAAAGGACAAACCAATAGTTACAATACAATTATAACATTTTTTTTTAATTAAGCGCAAGAAGAGCTAATTGCGCTTAAGCACAATAAGGGACATTCCTTATTGCGCTTAAGCGCAATAAGGGAATCTCTATTGTGATTAAGCGCAATAAGGGAATATTTAATTGTGCTTAAGCACAATGAAGAATATTCAAATTGCGATTATAAAGCCCAATAATGAATCTCTTAATAAAGAATAATATATTATATATAGTACATAAACTCCTTATAATTCAGGTGGTGTAGTCCATCTCCATGGTACAATGGGTGGAACAAATATAGGATTATTCTACTATTTGCAGAAGGGTGATCTAATGAGAGAGATATTAATTGCGTTTAAGTGCAACGGGAAGTAATTGCGGTTAAGCGTAATAAGGAATGTCTTATTGCAATAAGAATATTCCTTATTGCTTAAGCGCAATAAGGTATATCAAATTTGCGCTTAAGCACAATCACTTAAGGAATATTCTTATTGCACATAAGCTCCATGAGAAATATTCTCATTGGGCTTAAGCGCAATTAGATATTCCTTAAGTTATTGCGGTTAATCGAAATTGTCTATTAAATGTCAATTTTGTTTCCCATAGAGATCATCAATGATGTCTATGCGCAAGGGACCCACGCCAATCTTCTCTGTTTTGGGATTCCAATTGTTGGCTTAAGATACAGTCGCGCGCAAAGCACGCTCCCGTAGGTCGTGTTTTGGATCCCAGTTAATGAAAATATCATTGAAATAATCGGTTTCCCCCAATAAACATCCATATATTCAATATACATGTTTTTGGAGCAGAATTAGGTAGTCCATATTGGATGCCATCATGGAATTTAATTATTTTGTTTAATTTTCACACATATTTATTAGTCATGTGGATGGAGTTCTCATTAAACCTCACATCTTTATATTGGTTATGTGGATTGAGTTATCATTAAACCTCACATCCTTATATTGGTTACAGTAATGCCCAAAGTAATTGACCACTTAACCACAGCAGAATTATGAGTAATTTTTCAGGATTTAAACTTCTGAAAAATTACCCATAATTCTGCTGTGGTTAAGTAGTCAATTACTTTCAAGTTGGACATTACTGTATGTAGATGGAGTTAAACCTCACATCAGTGTGTTGGGGATTTTGGACCTTGACTTGGGACCTTTGATTTTTAACGCAACAAATGCGAGTACACCTTAAACACAAATTTCTTATGTAGCCAGAGTTTTTCTTGGATAAGATGAGTTTGAAGCCTGCTTACATTTCAAAACGTTGTCAGTTTTGTATTGTCTGCAGCGGAACTCGGCATGTTGAAGCAAAAGTTACAAGAGATAAAATGTGTACGTAACGAGACTATAATACAAATGAAAAAATAAATTGAGGGAGGGGTGGGCGATACAGGGAACTAAGGGTTGAACCGATATAAATTTGTAGAGCGATAACGACCAATGTTGACATATTATGCCTCTCAACTCTACTGTTGCAACAAGGCTATGAAATAGGGTTATAGGGGTGTCAGAATCTTAGTCATCTCTATATAGTGCCAGAGTAGCCATTTATGGACTTCTATAGTGGTACAACGCAAATTAGAATCAAATGATAAAAATATGCATGTAACACAACTATACTGATGAAAATAAAAATAATAATTTAGGCCGGGATTAGATGTTGGGTTGGTTATATGGACTCGGAGAAAAAGGGGTTCGTACCGATGAACTGACATAAATTAGTAGAGCGATAGCGATCAATGTTGCCATGTAATGCATCGCGACTGTACTGTAGCGGCAATGATATAAAATTGGGGGGGGGGTCCTGAAATTATCTCTATCTATGGCACCAGGATTATATAGAAAGGAATAGCAATTGATATATGTATACGACATAGTAATACCATAGACATTAGTATTGATCACATGATAAAAATATGTACATAACTCGACTATACCGATGAAAAAAATTAATAAATTGGACCGGGATTAGAGGTTGGGTTGTGGATAATTGGATATGCGGTTAATACCGATGAAACGATATAAATTAGTAGAGCGATAAAGACCAATGTTGACACTTAGTCAGGCTATGCGGGGAAAATAGGGGTTGATACGATAGACCGAAATAAATTTGTCGAGTGATAGTGTCCAATGTTGACGTATAAAGTAACGCGACTGTACTGTCGCACAATTATCAGGTAGAAATTGTCCAATATGTACCCTGGTGTCCAATATGGAGCACATCAGAAAACATTCGCAGTGCCCTAAAATTTATTTAACACAGGATTTC
Organism: Siphonodentalium dalli; assembly: GCA_032622095.1. Lineage (NCBI taxonomy): Eukaryota > Metazoa > Mollusca > Scaphopoda > Gadilida > Siphonodentaliidae > Siphonodentalium > Siphonodentalium dalli. The sequence continues at coordinate 64,817,859 of CP136067.1, read as the reverse complement.
CCATTCAAATCGATTTATGTCGATAAAACTCTTATTTTTCAAAATTTTAAGCTGAGACTTGGTGTGTCGTCGTGAAATACTGATATATTCCTAAAATGACAGGGTCCCGCACGTAATTATCTTTTAGATGGAAGGAATTGATTTGTTTCGATGATAAAAACCAGCGTAAACAATCATTTTCTCAAGTGTCGTTTTGTTCAAAATATCGCTTTCTCGACGGGGAGATCTGATCCGAATAATAGCTAAGATGTATTTAGATAGAACTATTGAGAGAATTTGACCGATTATGGTGCATTTTGATAGAATCGAGTGGAGAAAACGTTTGCTTCAAACACGCGAATTCTGCCAATTACCTGATTACAGTTGCAGACGAGCGCTGTCACTGTGGCTGTCACTGTGACTGTACTGCTTCCCAACCTTAACCCTTTCCACTCTCAACGACATTTCAATTGGTTGAAATTAAAAATTTCTCAAGTTCCAGCTCAACCTGAATCTAGTTACCCAATTGGTAGAAATACTTTAAAAGTACATTTTAGTTTTATCAGTTTTAACTATAATTTTATTGACGATATGAGCTCAACATCATATTATGAAACTGTTTATGGCAGTGTTATCCAAACGTGTGCTTTCATAATGATCATAATTTTATTTTGCGATCAAACGTCAGTGCAGCTCAGCAGAAACGCATAGGCCCTAGTTCAGTTCAGCAGAAACGCATGAGTCCTACGATTATAGACACCCACTGGACGCGGCTTCGCCGCGTCGGTCAGTGGGTGAAAAAATTAAAAAGGCACAATTAACCCATTTAAAAACAAACGCAAAATCGGGTAAAATTGAAAAACAAAAAATTCAATTAAAAAGGTACAATTAACTCATTGAAAAACAAAAAATTAAATTAAATAATTAATTTAAAAAATTCATTAAAAAAATTCATTAAAAATATAAAAAATTGTCATGTTTCTGACGATTGCCGCCAGTGGCGGGCTAACCTGCTAGTACAATATAAAGTGAGAATAGCTGGCTTTATGAAGAACCAGATATTCAGCTCCAAATTGTTGTCAAGTTGGGCTCCTGGTGAGCTCCGATGAGGAGTGAATCTTATGGAAAAATATGACTAGTAAGGTTATTTGTCAAGACACTGGCAGTGTTACATTACCTTTAATTTATGGATAGGAGTGACTTTATTGTTCCGCTCCATTCAAATCATGTGTATGAGTGTTCAGATGGTACGTTCAAGCCGAAGGCTATTTGGCTTAGTATTTATTTCACAAAATGGTATTTCCACAAATGAATTGACAGAAGTATTTTTTCCCAAGCTAGAATTCAGCCTTAGCTTTCAAGCTACATGCATGTTATGTATGTTATGTGGATTATATGGGATAATGCACATCATTATTATCCACTAGTTGTCTAGGTCCCGATCATATGAAAGCTACACAAAGTGATGTAATATGTTACATTGTTTCATTTTTTTTAATTGGGTCCATGTCAAGTGAAGGGCTGAATCTCTCCACAAACGAATGGATGGAACAGCTGAGTATTTTTTAATTGTCTAGAATGATGATTTATCAGTATTATCAAAGATGAATAAAGTTGTCCTTCTTGTGTAGGCATACATCTTGTAGAAGCCAACTAAGTGATGTATATATGATGTATAAATTTTAATTGAGTCCTTGTTCAAGTAAAAGATTGAATATCCCTGCAAACGAATGGATTTACGTAGTTGCTCATCTGAGAGTACTCGGAGAAATTATCTTTAAATGTTGAAACAGCCGACTTTTTTTTGGATAAAACAGCAAGCTGTTTTTTTTATTGTCAGCTTACCAAATATGAATAGAGTTATTCCTCTTGTGTGGAGCGGGGCTTTGTAAAAATGACTAAATTAGTTTTCTGTGATCCATGCTTTCAAATGTAATTGGGTAGGGGGTCATACTCAGTGTCAAATTGCAGTACTCCGATCACATTATATTATATAATGATCAAATTAGTTCAATTTGACATAATACATGCGTATAAAACTTAAAAGGATGTTAAACATTTTGTATAAATACGATGTACTGTATACACAACATGTATGTATGATGAACTGGACACATTGTATATTTAGACAGAGCAATAAATCTGCTTTTATAAGTCACTCTCCAATTATCAGATATGGCAATTAGATTGTTGTATAAATACGTTGTACTGTATACACAACATGTATGTATGACGAACTGGACTCATAGTATATTTAGACTGAGAGATAAATCTTTTTGTTTGATACTTTTATTCCAATAACCAATAACACATGGTAATACGGAACATGCATTAATAACATAATGTAGGTGCGGGAAAACAGCATGGCGATTCAAAATATTTCACTGACATTTAAAGATGTATATAGGGATCCAGACTTTCAGTTACAAGATGTGGAATATAATTGAATGCAACACAACTGAATAACATGTTGAACGCATGCATGTCACATGACATTTAATCGATGTATGTTTGTCAGATAATAGACAGATATGATTCCACTTTCTTACAGAAGATAAATGAGTAAATAATTAAACTATAATATTTTGTGTTCTTGCCATTCACGGGGGAAAATTGTACTTATCATTCGATGTAGTTATTAAGTGCCACTTCGTGTTCCCATTGTGTTATTTTATATACTGGAGACTTAAATTTCTGGATCCCTTAATACATCTTTAACATGTAGTTAACATACTTAAAATTTTAAGGATTAATATCAACATTACCATAAATATCTGTTTATATATGGGAGGGATGCTTGACACCATATTCAGAGACTTACACATATTCTTGTATAGCAATTACGGTGGTACTCGATGTTTGCACATTAATTAATTTCCTCTACTTTTAACGCACGAGCAACGGGGGTAGATGCATATAACATTCCATTAAAATATCACATATTCTTGACTATGATGTCTAACGTATATATAGTTACTATTAAGTGTAGGGTAGATATTCCATACTATATATCATTACAAAAGGTTCGATCAAGATGAATCTCAATCACATAATGCAGTGTCACATGTACGTATATATATATATATATAATTATATTGCAAGAATCGCCATTTCAGGATCCATTTACTATTTACACGATCTTATCTCAATCTAAGTAGATGCATGCTACACTTACATTAAGCTAGCATGTCTACTTTGTTTGAGTGTAATGTCGCAGTTAACTGCGACATGGCTGACACTCAGCCCGTGGACCCCAAGCGGGGTGTGTTAAAGTGTGGGTGAGGGTTACATCATCAGTTTAAATGGGATATTATCGGGTTCAATCGATAGGTTAAAAAGCGGGAGTTCAAACAATCAGTTCATTAAACGGGAGAATATTATGGAAGCGAATTTAGCGACACCGCGTTGAACTTGTATTTTCCTATTGGTCATTAGTTGCGATAATTTAATTTCAGAGGGTTGAATATAGTAGTATGGCGCTATGTCGCAAACTCGACACATTCTAGCAGTAGAACTACATGGTATTCATCGCCGGTATTTTTACCACAGAAGTTGCAATCGCGGGCGTCTTTACTCACTCCTGCCCAGTCGCCAGTTTCTATGGGTAAACGATGGTTACGCGTCCTTAGTTTCAACAAGTTATGAGTGTCACTCGGCTCAAGTCGCAATAAGTAATTTTTACAACCAAATGATGTTTTACATATCCGATAGAATGAATACTTGTCTGATGATTTTATTTTCGTCCACCAATCTTGTATAAATTTCTCCCTTGTTCGTTCTTTTATTTATTCTTTGAAACTGCCGGGGGTACCAATGAAATGATTATCCCATATCTCGTTTAACTCAAGCTCTGACATGCGGCCATTAACATAATTAACCCATTTTGATTTGTGATTGATGAATTTATCTTTGGGACTGAACCTACTGCATAATGACCAATACAAAATGAAATTAAACTTTTTACGATTCCCACTAATCATTTCCCCCCAATAGTTGAGTATCCTTTGTTCTATTTTAATATTAATTGGGTAAATTCCTAGCTCGCCATATATAAAGCTGTAGGAGTAGATGATTTTAGGCTCATTGCATATTTAAGAAACCATAGCTCAGTTCTCTGTATCATTTCATTGTTAGCTGTACCCCAAATTTCTGAACCGTATAAAAGGATTGGGACAATTGTTTTCTCATATAAATCTATGACACAATCGAGAGAAAGATTGAGGTGCCGCATTTTACGTATAAGACCAAACATGGCTTTCTTTGCATTATCGCACCGAGCTTTCTTTTTCGTTATAAACGAACTATTTCTGTGAAAAATGTCACCCAAGTATTTATAGTGTGACACAATTTCAATGGGATGACTGTCAATAGTAATCTTTCAGTTTCTTCTCTCTTTGTATTACGACGACCGAAGACAATAACATTACTTTTCTTATTATTTATGATTAATTTCCATTTGTGACAATATTCAGAATAATCGTTCAGCATATTTTGTAGTCCGCCGGCTGAATTTGAAAGCATATAGTAGGCAATATAAATTTAAATAATCACGCATCGATGTAGATTTGTGGCCAGATAGATTAATGCCATTTCCGGCCCTTCTACTCAGGAAATCCTCCAAGTCGTTAGTGAAAATAAGATAGGGGATAAGTTCGCTCCCTGTACGGGAAGTATGAGGAATATGTATTGCTAAAGAAAACACTTGATTTTATTCCATTATACATACTCCTGACAACATTTATGACTCGACCCTTTATACCAATTTCAAACATTTTTTGCCAAAGTCCAATTCTCCAAACGTTATCAAAGGCCTTTGAAAGGTCAATAAAGGCGCAATATAGATTATTCTTCTGCAGTTTTACTAGCTCTATTAAACTGTTCAATGTAAACATATGATCAATCGTAGAATATCCACTTCTAAATCCAGCCTGATTTTCACATACATGTAGAAGATCATTATTTTGCAGAAATCGAAGTAAAAACCTTAGAGATACAACTAACTAGGGTCATTGGCCGATAGTTGTCACCTGACGCTGAGTCATTTCCCTTATATAGTGGGAGTATAACACCGAGGCCCCATTATGTAGGCACGACACCCGTTTTCAGTATTAGATTAAAAATCTTTGTAAGCGGGAATTTCATTGATTCACAAGCAACTTTGAAATACTCGTTCCTGACTTGATCAACCCCAGGAGCCTTTCCTAGTTTCAGCCCACGCAAAACATCTTCAACCTCATGAAGTTCAATTTCCCGATCAAGTTCGGCGCAGTATAGTGACAATGGGGAAAAGGATTGTTCAGAATCGGTGACCGGTACAGAATTTAAAGCAGCGAAATGATCCCTAAATTCATCTATTGACGGCGTTCTCAGTGGTTCTTTTTTAGTGGTCGGATTTATGAATCAATCGCCAGTACTCACGGATATCGCTTGTTCTCATTTTGGTGATAGATTGTCTCGTATTGAGCCTGTAACGCATCCGACTTACTCGGATAGCTATTTTATATGTTTTTCGGGATTTATCGAGATTAAATTTGTTTAGTTCACTGTTTGTCCGACGAAAACACTTTAAAGTCTGCCTATATTGCTTACGCGCATTTGTACAATCGTTATTAAACCAAGGCTTATTTCGTTTGCGTTTATTCGTAGTCGATATACGCGTACGCGTTCCAAATGTTCTGGCTGCAGCCCCCGAATAGATCATTTTCAACATTTCGTTCACTGCATCTAATTATTCTACAATCAAACTATCACGGTGTTCTAATTCGGTTATCATATTTTCGAAACCCACAATTTCCTCTCTGCTAATATTTTGAATATAGTCTATCATCACGCCATGCCTTTATGCTAACTGCTGTTTCGCCCGAGAGCATTGTGTCGCGTTTACCCGGGTATGCCGGATTTAATCCTCTTATCTCGAGAACGATGGTTGAGTCCGCATGAAGCGTGACTGTGCTACAAACAGCGGAATGTGTGTCGGGCCGTAGATTGTCGAACAAATCTACCCACAATTCACTAATCTGTGTCAATGTAATTCGGGTTGCAAATCTGCTTCTATAAGTCACTCACCAATTATAGATATGGCAATTAGATTGTTGTATAAATACCGTGTACTGTATACACACCATGTAATGTATGTATGTATGATGAACTGAACTCATTGTATATTTAGACTGAGAGATAAATCTGCTTCTATAAGTCACTCACCAATTATCAGTTATGTCAGAACAACCATTGCATAAATTTTGGAAACATATAACCTTAATCAAGCATCAAATAGGAAAATTTTTTATTAATTTGTGTTAGCGGGTACATTTGACGTTAATTGGATCAGTTGGAGTGAATAGTGACAACAGGACAGGAAATTTACTTTTAAATGAGCAAATGTCGGACTATTGGATATAGAATCACCGTTCTTTGCATAATGGTTAATCCTGGTTAATCATGAAATTTTCCTCAGCACATTCTTTTCGAGAACCTTTAACTCCGCGAATAAACAAGTTCCATTTTCTCCCCCATAAATCCAATTTTATGATAGATTGATAGAGTTCTGAATGTTTCACTTCCAGAGATTTGACTTCTTTCTCCAGAGTTTCTTGTCCCATTCTCAGTTTGTCACTTGCTTCTTACATGTTCGCAATCCTTTCGTCATTCAGAAGTGTTGTTTCTGCTAACGGTTGTTCCAATTCTTCTATCCTCTTCAGAATATCGGGATTCATACTTTCCTCAATAATTTTAACTGAATCTAGCTTCTTCTTTTTATTTAACTTTTTTTCAACGATCTCAATTTTTTTCGTTAAATTGTCCATTTTCTGCTCAATCGCAACGAAACGACCTGCTATGGTATCGTGCATCATAGCGAAACAATTGCTGATATCTGCGAAGTTGTCACAAACGTATTCCTGCTCTAAATTCTCAGAGTTGACCGCTTTCGATCGAGTTGATGTTTCTGGCATTTATTTTTGTACTTGCCTAACTTCGTTGTACTGGGCTTTTATGACAGTCGGTCTTTCTAAAGCATCAAAAATCATCGTTACGCGAGGAATGTCGATATAATCTTATGTCAGAAACAGGTGTTCTCACTGTTCTGGTACAAATTCTTCTCCTTGCTTGTCAATAAAGTTTGATATTTCTATTTGTCCATCGGAGCTCAAAATGCACGTCGCTCACATACCGGAAGTCGTAAAAAGCCGTAAAACATATTTGATTCGAATCAAGGAACCCAGTCAGATATAGATTTTTGAAATCTATTATTTTTCACCACAGGTACTTTTTGGCGGCCTGGAAAAAAGTCGACGAGCCGACGGTCTCGGACTAAATTGCGGATGAAGATGGAAAACTCTAAAATCAAGTGGCTTTGTGGGTTTGACAAACCGGCCAAATTTCGTTGAACAAAATGTTGATAAATAATAGGTTTGGGGCAATTTATACTATAGTTGAGCATTATTTTTGGGCAATTAATCGATTCTGACAACTGAAGCGGCATTTCAAAAACTGTTGTTGTTGTTATTGTTGTTGGAATCTGATGATATGGGGACCTTCGAATAGGATTGAGTACCTTTTAAAGAACAAAATGTGGAACCCACATGAACTATTCGGTTCCATGTTCTGATTCTATCCGGGGAACCCAGTAGAGAGCCAAAGCAGGTCACATTAGTTCTCCTCTCAGGACAAAAATATAGAAACAAGTTTGCTTCCATGTGGAATTACAAGAATATTTGTTTTGTACTTCATTTGGTTCTTTATTTTTGTTCTTCGAAAATATAAAAAAGGACTAAAATATATTGCATTTTCAGACCCAAGGTGCACAAAAACCAGATTGTTTTCGAGCTTTATCACATAGTTTGGTTCAAAGGCCTCTGGCTACCAACACCAATATTTTCAATATATTCTAACTTTGGTCGTCTGCAATTCCAGAAAATCAATTTTTTTTATGCGGATGACAAATTTTGGGTGCTAACAATTTGACCCAGTATCTAGATCCACTATTTCGCAGAAAACACTACTGCTGACTACGGGTGGGGCAAGGTCACTTGCACTTAATTGTAGTCTTAAGACACGTTCTAAATTACACAAATTCATATACAATCTTCTCTCAATACACCTACATGAATGGTGTCAGAAACCACTAGCACTTCGTGATTATAAAATTACCCCTACTGACCATTCGAAACTGTGGCGTGTTACCATTGAAATGCATTCTCGTTCACACAGAATCGGCTATCAGCATCAACGTGGTACTTATATATGATTTTCTCTTGGATATCATGGTCAAACAGTCGTCAGCCTGAAAGGCATACTCCCTGTTTTTTTTCCAGGAAGTCAGAATCATTCATTAGCCTCGATGCGATACTGACCTGATTTTCTCTTGAAGATCGAACCAATCATTAGCTTCGATGTGATGCCTGTCGGAATTAAACGGCTCGTCCAATGCCTGTGTGTCTTCTGTCCACGCTCCCTCGAGATAACATAGCACTGGTTTGAAGTATGGCTTATAGTCGCGAATGGTGTCATCTCCGGCCTTCCAAGCTCTGCAATCGTAAATATGCATTGGGTTACTCATATGAAGTGAACATATAATCGGTTTGAAATGCCACTTGAATGGTGTTATATAGAATCAGCGTTCTTTTGCGCTTGAGTTTGGGTTTATCGTGACATCATGCTTGCGGGTTGAAATATTCGACGGTTTACTGTAGTAGATCTACGGTAACCATGGTTTTACCATAGTTAACATGGTAATTTTGTGTATTTTCATGTCATTTGTGGATTGCCATCTAGTTTTATCGGCGTATATATATATGGTAGCCATGGTGTTACCATAGCTACCATTGCAATTATGTGGTATTTGCATACTATGTTTAGGTTTACCATAGTATTTGTGGTAAAACTTATCTTGTGTGGCAAACATACGGTGAAAGTAATCAATCCTTCAGCTGCACCGTATGGTACAAACATGGTTTAATTATACGGTAACCATGATTTTAATTTGCCGTGTGTATGTTTGCCATGGATTCTGTGGTAAAACCAAGTCTAGAACTAGTGAATCACCAGTTCACCATACAGTTAAATTGTTGTTTTACTGGTACGATAACAATGCTATTATTATAGTTTTACTGTCAGATGCATGACTTTGCCATGGATTCGTGCACAGGCATTGGACGCTCTGTTTGAACGCACCCTTAAAAGAGATATACACACGGTTGGAGACAGTATCACGGCAACGGGTGATAGGCCGAGGCTGCATATGCCAGTATCCACAACTTTGTTGCATGCTTGCGGCTATAAACTTTGGTTCTCCTTATCCAGTTAGTTTATTAACTTTGGATGAAGATATACTTATATTCCATTTGCTATCTTCTCTTTTGTTAAATTTGTTCAAGTACTATTCTCATCTGCCCGAAGCTTCATTGCTTGACTAGTGCTATTCTAGGGTCACCGGACATTTCCATTTTTTATTGATACAGTCCTGTAACAAAAGTATGAATATACAGTTACAAGACTAACGTCAATCGATCTAAAGTCGTCACCGTCCCGATATCGTCACTTGACTTCACGCGATATTTTCATAACTAAACGAGATTTATATGAGTACCACGTTGCGCTCTTTTCAAAGAGAATTCATGTACGGAAAGATTGACATGAGGTTTGTTACCAGACTCGTTTATCAATTTATTTTCTATATTATTATATCGTATTGTGCGAACATTGTCACGATGTGGTGGAGTTCCGTTTTAATAACACTAAACGGGTTGATTTGTCATGAAACAACCGCAATGGAACAATATGGTTTGTCATTCACTTGTTGTTACCCCGCGGTTCCCCATCTCTCCCTCACTCTTTCTCTCTCTCTCTCTCTCTCTCTCTCTCTCTCTCTCTCTCTCTCTCTCTCTCTCTCTCTCTCTCTCTTCCTGTTTACTCTGCTCTCTCGACTCTATATAACACTATTATATATCATCTCTGTCACTGTAGGGAAATGGCGACCCGGTGGGATTTTTTGGAGTGTTTCTCTATACCCCCAACTTTGATCAACATGTGATATTATATCACATATAGGTTGTTCTCATTGTTTGATTTTCCAACCAATAATTAGTTGGGTATTATAGTGTTTTTAGACCATCAGTGGCATATTTTCCTCTATTTAGTCCAAATTTGTATATGAAATCAGATGGAGATTTTAATTACATGTAGGGCGTGTCAGGTTACCGACACATTCCAACAGTTGTTGTCTCAATCGCCCTCTCTCTCTCTCTCTCTCTCTCTCTCTCTCTCTCTCTCTCTCTCTCTCTCTCTCTCTCTCTCTCTCTCTCTCTCTCTCTCTCTCTCTATCTCTCTCACCCCATCTCTCTGCACCCACTATATCTCTATATCCCTCTCTCTCTCGACCTCTGTGTGGAAGGAAACATATATCGGACTTCATCATTTGCAGAAGATGGGTGACAACAGGCCGAAGAAGTTATGTCAATGGAAAACTGAAGATATGAGAAAAGCCATCGCAGCAGTTAAGACTGGACATACTAGCATTTCGAAGGCAAGCAGGATGTATAGCGTACCACGTCCTTGTCCGACAGGGTTAACAACAAGGTCAAGATTGATGCGAAAAATGGGACCACCCACAGCTTTGGATCACGAGGAGTCTGCCCTCGTGAACTACATAGCATATATGGCTAAAAGACGATTCCGGTATCCATATCGTAAATATGTGGTTTCGCGTGGTGTGTTGCTAGAGAAAACAATAAGGCTGCCGTTTTCACAAGTTCTGGTCCGTCGGAAAAGTGGTGGCGAGGTTTCAGAGACAGGCACACTGATTTGTCGTTGAGACGACCAGACCATCTGGACCGTAGACGAGCTGTCAATGGTTACTTCAGACTTCTACACTCAACACTTGAATCCAACGGCCTGAAACGTTTCGAATCACAGACCAGTGCGAGTTGAACTTAACTGTGACGCGGGCACCATACCTGATTCCAATGGGTCGAGTGCGGATATCTCAAAATTGAAGTGGCGTTTGCTCGCCCAAGATGAAAATTTAGTTAAACAGTACCAACATATATTAGCTTCCTTATTGCCAGACAGTGAAACGCGTGTACACGATACAATCAATTTGGACTTGTATTACAATTCATTGGTAGCTTCTATGAAACAAGCAGCGCAACAATCGATTCCAACATGTAAATTCAAAAGTCACAAAAAACCATTTTGGAATGAAAATCTGAAAGAACTTCACAAAAAATGTCCATTCTTAGAAATGATTGGATTAAAGAGGGTAGACCGCGTGGTCATGAACACAGCTCTTTCCAGCTGTATAAAGACTCAAAGAGACACTTTCGAAGCTTATATCGGTCCATCTCATCCGACTTTATGAGAGAACAACTGAACGAAATTGATCGCTGCGCTGAGATAGATAATGATCACTTCTTCAGATTACTAAACGCAAAAAGAGCAAATAACGGCACTCTGGGTGCCTCATATTTCGAACATGATGGCTCGATTATCCGAGATACAGATGACATATTAAGTGCCTGGTATTCCTATTACAAAACATTATACTCACCATTGAATGACTCATTGTTCGATGACAATCACTACTCGGTCGTTACCGACACAGTTAAAAGATTGAAAGATGATATCATTTCAAAGAGTCTAGATGATCATCTTACTTACCCTGTCAGTATAAGTGAACTGTCTTCTCTTATTCCCACTTTGAACAAGAACAAGTCACAGGGTTATGACGGTTTAGTTTATGAACACATTATATATGGCGGTGAAACTATTTTGAAATGTATTGCTTTTTTATTTTCATGTATGTTAAAATTCACTCATGTTCCAGATGATGCAAAAAAAGTCATAATGATCTCACTTTTTAAGGGAGGAAACAAGTCAGCACATAGTTTCAACAATTATAGGGCTATCACCATATTGCCAGTAATGTATAAATTGTTTGAGAAACTTTTAAAATCCCGGTTGGAAACGGGTTTCAGAAAAATTCATATTGTCTAGCGACTTCTTTCCTCCTGAAAGAATGTATATCTTACACAGCTGAAAGAGGAAGCAAACTATTTGCTTGCTTCCTTGATGTACAAAAGGCCTTCGATACTGTGTGGATCGATGGCCTCTTGTACAAACTCCACCAGCGCGGCATAACTGGTTCCATGTGGCGCATACTGTGTTGTTTATTAACAAATACTCAATGCTGTGTGAGGTATAAATGTAAATATTCTGAGTACTTCTTACTGAAACAAGGAGCCAGACAGGGAAGTATTCTCTCACCTCTGATGTACATGCTCTACGTTGACACACTCATTTCTGACTTAGCCAACTCAAACTACGGTTTAATGGTTTATTCAGTTTGTTGCGCTGCACCTACACAGGCTGATGATATGGTCTTACTCTCATTGTCAAAACGTGGACTACAGAACCTTCTTAATATATGTTCCCAGTACAGTAGGAAATGGCGATTTCTCTATAACCCAAGCAAAACTGTCACAATAGTGTTTAATGAACCAAAAGCTGAATTCGCGCGGTGCATTCAAAACAGGAAGTTGTATCTGCTAGGTCAAGAAATTTCAGAAAAAACAGAAGCTACACACCTTGACAAATACAATTTCAATCACTCCCTTGTGGAAGCAATAAGAGAAAAACAAAGAGACACATATTTTATGCTCTCAAATTCGGGCCTATATGCTGGTAGAACAACCCCTGTCAGTTGCTGTAAGATATACAAATCTATCATCCTTCCCAGATCTCTTTATGGGTCTGAACTCTTGTGGCAATTAGGCAAGAGTGATACAGACCGCCTGGAGAAAACACACCGATTTTGTTTAAAGAACTTTCAGGGATTGCCCACGCGAGCAAGAACTGTCACTGTAGAGGGCTCAGTCGGTATACCCTCCCTTGCCACACTTATTGACAAAAGAAAACTTTCTCTTATGGGATCCCTATGCGGAGGAGACCCCAAAAAATCTTCATCTGAGATATTTCTCTTACGAATGCATGAATCCTTAACTAACACAATACGCCCCTCAAAATCATTTTTGAATGAGCTAATCATAATCTTATTAAGATATGGTTTACTTGATTTCATTACGAACTTTGCTGATGATAATACCTTCCCAACTAAAGATAGTTGGAAGAATCTTGTAAATGTAGCCATTGATACAAAGTATAGTGAAATTTGGAAAACAACAATTTCTGGTGATCCGTGGCTCTATATTTTCAGTCAAATTCAAAGTGAATTTTCGCTGTCATTTTTATGGCGCGTATGCCGTGCGCATCCTCAATTCAAAGACGACTTTCTTCAGGTGGGAAGAATAATATCACAAACAACATATGACCAAAAGGGAGTTCGTGATGCGTGTCTGCATCCGTATACACACAAAGTACTGCACATATTGTTCGATTGCCCATCAGGTTGCGAAATTCGAAATGTTATATGGTACAAGATAATTGATCACTTTGGGATCAATTTCTACATTATGCTGGACAATCTGAACACACCAGATCTTGCGGCAATATTTTTAGGGCACATACCCGACATTGCTGACAACTTGATACCATTTCTTGATAAATACAAATTTTTCACATTTTTCGTTAGAAATACAGCAAAATTATGGGCAAATTATAGTAAACTAACGCAATAATTTTTGGCTAAAAGAGGGACATCACGGCGCTGAAAACGATTAACCATTACGTACTGTTGACTGGACGCTCTGGTCGCCACCATGTTGTGGTAAATAGAGGGGGTGGACCGATGGTATGTAGCGAGTATTTAAAAAAAAAATGGAATGCTGATATCCCGCGAACAGAGTCGGGACAATTCCAAAATGATAACGCTCATCGCGTTACTTGAACGTCTTTCACTTTCTCTTACATCCTATAATTCATATACTCGCTGCAAGCTATTGGTCCATATATGGCCTCTATATTCACTTATTGATTTTTTGTTGTTGAATGAATGTGCGAGGATACTGTTGTGTCACCGTGTACTTGAGTATGTGCATATGTATGGATATGTGTAACGAGTATATGTGGGTATGGGTGACTGTGCGTATGCACGTATACATGTATACGTACGTGAGTCTGTGTGGCTGTATATCAGGACCCAGGAAAGTAGGTATGTAATAGGCTTGTATGTATGGATGTATGGATTGATGCACATGTAAGTATATATGTACGACAGGTGTACTTGTGCGTTCCGTTGCGTGTGTTCGTCAGTATGTAAGGGGTTAATGTGGCTACGTGCATGAATGGATGCATACATGTTGCAAATATGTAAGTATGTAATACGTGCATGATGGCCCGAATGTGTGCACTTAGGTCTATGTAAATATGTTATTAACATGAAGGGTAGTATTTGTTGTTGATAAAACTTGTCTTTCTGTCGTATTGTTTTTTGTTCTTGAGTTCTTTGTACAAAACAAATATGTATGTTTATCCACTCTTCGTTATCGGAGGATTAAAGATATATATTTTTTGGCTCATTGGTGTATGAGTTACAATGGGACGGCGCTTCCACCCATGACTAAATTCAGTGGTGGTTTTCCGGGAGGGAGTTACCAGAGACGGTCGTGTACGCATCATCAACCGACAGTGGGTCTATGGATAAAGAGACATAATTATGCAGAATGGTTTGAGAAGGTGTTCTTTAAATATTATATTAGAGAACGACCTCTTATTCTTTAAGATGGAGTTGTGTCTCATCTCAGCCCAAAGCTGATCCGTTCTGCCATGGCTAACGATGTAGTTATAATGTGCCTTCCCCTTAAAACAACTCATATCGATCAGCGACTGGATCTTTCAGTGTGTAAGGCAATGAAAATGGACCAAGTTGTTGAACTCTAATTTTTGGGTTTCCAAACGAAATGTTAGTTGGATCTCAATTTTGTTTTCCAACGCAGATTCACTACTTCAGCAATCACGTCTGGATTAAAAGAATGTGGAAATTTACCTTTTAATCCAACGCAATTGACAAAACTTTACTGTTACGCGGTTGCTCCAAGGACGTCGACCCTGTCATCATACATTTTGACGAACCGTCAAATTGCAGAGACACTGTGTGTTGTGCACAGACATCGAACGAACCGGAAGTGAATCGTCTAAGCCGATCAATAGCTCAGTTGGCGAAGATGGAATCCTCAGCACCCTTGGTGAAAATTGGTCTCAGGAACCAATATTTGTTGGAGAATCCCCTGTAACATCGGACCATGGCCACCCACACTTGCGTTAACTGCGTTAAAGCCACACAAGAAGCGACTGTATGAGGAAGCTTTTAAAGTAGGTGCAAATTTCGTAAATGACGGGTATCTTCAGACATGGAAATGTTTGAAAAATGAGTCCAATGGACATGATGTTGAACCTGTTGTGGTAACCGGTACTCCAAGCCGATCACACAAAGATCACCCGCTGGTTACAGCTGGTCTAATCCCCAGAGGCTGGCAGATGTCGTAACTGCCCCCGAAGATGTCCATTCTAAGTTAAGAACAAATAACCGACGTCCAGGAAGTAAGGCAAGAATTCTCAGTACAAAAGAGGTGCAGGAGGAATTGGATAATAAGGAAAAAAGCAAAAGAGAAGGGGCTGAACTTAAGTCAAAACGGAAACAAGAACGAGAAGAAGAAAAGAAGTTAAGACAGGAGGCTCTGAAATTGAAACAGAAAGTACAATTGGATCGCGCAAAAGAAAGAGAACAGAAACAAACCGCCAAATCTGGGAGAATGTTTAAAAGCAGAAGACTTCCGACATCATATGCAGTGTTTGCGACGATATCCTTGGGGTCAATGGCTACGTTTTCTTTTTGGATATTGTCCAATGTGCTATATTAAGACCTGATACCGTTATAAATATGTGACTCTCATAGTTAAGACTATGAAAAGAGTTGCTATTCGTGGCTTGCAAATCGTGGGAATGCACCATTATGGTAGGAGGCCTCTCGCAATCGGTGCGACTTAAATTCACTCAAGCGTGAGGTAAATCAACACGATGCCCGTGCTGTCGCTATCTGCGATAAAACATGAAAGGTCTCTGCTGTCATGGATCTGAACCTGGCGAAGTCGAATTTCTTCATCAAAGCTCAACTCGAGCCGGGCGTTGTAAATAGGCGATTTGGACCGCAGCAGCTCTGTCTCTGGTGATTGTCGTTGTATCAGACGAAGCTGCTATTGAGAATCACAACATCAAAATCACAATCCACGATCATATTTTGTTGAAAATCTCCACATATTGGGCGTGATTAAAAATGACTTTTCATCTGCTTCTGTTCATTTTCTTTCATCGTTTTTTTTCAATCCCCAGGTGATGTCTTTAGGGCGGGACTGAGGACTTTTGCCACATGGTATGACGACTTTAGGCGGCCCCTGTTCTTTGACCCACAGAAAAAACGCCGAATTGGCCACATTTTCTGGATTACAATGTCATTGTATTGAGTTTTATGAAAAGAACAACAATTTTTCTCCTTGATTAAGAAATAAAATTTGGGCGCATTTTATGATAAGATGATGTTCTGGACGAGAAACTAAAAAAGCTGACGACTGTAGGTCGATTGACGTTATATGAAAACTTCCGGTGACAATTCCGTAACTCTAGCAGTGTAAGTATAGCTTCCTCTGAAGTCAATAAACAGAACTGGATAAGTAGAACCAAAGTTTATCGCCGCAGCCGTACAAGAAAGTTGACGAAACGGAATATGCCGCATCGGGCTATCACATTTTCACGATACTGTCTCCATGATGCTTGTCTATATATTTTAGAGAACGGTATGTTCACACATGAATGCCTATGATATGCGGTAGAACAATTATCATGCTGTCAAGATCTTCTATACCCAACTAATAGTTTTTAGAATAGCCCACTGTGGTAATGTCGGTTGTCCGGTACAACGTGTTACTTATAACAAAAAAGTACCAGGGTAATACCATTGTTCAAAGTACGATGGATTTTTTGACTAGCGCATTGACATTGTACAACTAAGTCGATTATCTTTTATTATTAAAGTATTTCAACAGAACACATTGAACTCGTGGAGACAATTTAAGATCCATCAGAAGCGCCTCATCGCGCATCAAAAAAAAATAGCGGCGCTGGGAAAGCTTGGGGACAAATACGTCACACGCATAGTGGAAAATATATTGCTAATACACTTATTTATTCACTAGCCGAAACACGCTCTCTTCGGGGCCAGACTCACTTCGGGAGCCTTTATTCAGCGTCGGGTGGGTCTGCGGCCACTTTGTGCGTTAGTGGCATCTGGCCCTGGATGCGCTTCGCGCATACGACAGACATATCCTACTCTTTTATATATAAGGTTTTAAATAATTTTCGAAACTTCATCACTGAAATATTTTTCTAAGCGGTCCTCCCAATATTTCACATTATATTCTTATCTCATTTAATTTTTGTCTCTGAAGAGCGGATAAAATGTTTTACAAGTTTTATTTGATTTTCGCACAGTTAAAATTTGTTCAGTTGTTATAGAGTTTAGTCTCTTATTGTCTCTCATATAGGCTTTCCATGATAAGGGGAACGCACTCAATACTCCATGATATATGATAATTGGTGTTTGTAAAGAGTATAATTGACAGAATGCGTTATATTCAGGCAAACCTGAATCGCCCATTAGATCAGTTATAAAGTAAACTCCATGCATGTTTGATCCACTTTTACATTTTATTGATCTGTATATGTTCCTGTTCAGATGTATTGGCTGGGATTGTATATCTGCAGGGGCTCTGGTGTGATTTTGATCTAAAGCAGACCAAAATTGTAAGAGGCATCTCCAGAATGGGTAAGTTCCTGCTAACTAAGTCTAACCCCTCCTGTTGCAAGAACCAGATATTGTTCCCTCCAAATTTTTGAATAGCATCTAAAAGTATGGTATTCCAACCATATATATACTTGTTAATGAAGGGTCCATGCATTATTTTATCCATGGCATTTTCAGTGCTTTTTCATTCATATGAATATATATATGGGAAAAATTCAATCCATCTTCTTCCTTGTTGAGCAAAACACTGCGCATAATTTTGTCTGGTTTTCCAGGCCAAATAAATTCAAAAAAGATTGTTTGTGTTCTATTCTTGATGTTCTGTGATGGTGATTGGAGTAAGCTATTAAGCAGTGTGTGAGAATAGGGAGTGCCTATGTATTGATAACCGTAGTCTTACCTATAGGACTAAGTTGCCTAAACGATCAATCATTTAGTAATTTCTCTGTACTTTGAACTTTTTCCACATTTTGTTCAACATAGCTTTCACCAAAAAGGTTAAAATTTATACCTAATGTGGTTACTGAACTATTAAGGTTCCATTCCACTTGCACATCAGTATTTAGTTCCTCGCCAAAGCACCGTTTCGATCCAATCTGAATAGCCTGAGATTTTTAAAAATTTACTTTCAAAATAATTTTTTTAGTAAAATCACTTTTGAGTTTAAAGGCAGTATTAAGAGAGTTGATAGGGGCCCAACGTTTATATGACGTTTGGTGTCTTTTGAAAAACGAATATACGCGATTCACTTGGTGGCCGAAGAACGGAAGAAAAAAATTCCCGCTTGGATTACTTTCTAGTTTCGGAACATATCGTACCGTTAGTTGATCAAATAGTGTTTTACCAAAAAAAGAAAATATTTCAGACCATTGCATGGTAGAAATAATCATAAAATTTAGCAATTTTAAACGGGGCAGAGGTTATTGGAAAATGAATAACATGTTATTGGGAGACGAAATGTATAAAGCCGGAGTTAAAAAGAAAATAAGTGATGTTTTAGACCAATACCGAGAAAAAACGCATACTTAGAGGGGCGAGAATATTTTAGTATCAATGATCAACTCCTGTTCGAAATGCTTCTCGTTGAAATAAGAGGGTTTACAATTATGTTTACTTCGAGGATTAAAAATACTAAGTTAAACGAACAGGCCAAAATAGAGAAAGAGTTAGAAAATTTACAAACAAATTACGATAAAAACGACACTGTCACATTGCAAAAAATAGAAGAACTGTCGACTAAACTACAGGAGTATGACTTTTAAAACCTGATAGGTTCGATGATTCGAGCTATATAGAGCAATATTATAGAGGAAGGTGAAAGACCCTCAAAGTACTTTTGCTCTCTCGAAAAGAAACGCGTTTTGGAAAGCACGATATTCAAAATCCGTAGGAATGACGAATCTGCAGTCACGGATCAATCTGAAATTCTGAAATTTTAGTACAATTGCGATAATACTACGAAAAACTATATTCAAAACAAACTTCTGAAAGTGACTGGTCTTATTTCGCAAATTCAAACAATATAAAACGTCTTAGCACGGAAGAATCATTTGCCGCGGATGGCAAATTGACGTTAGATGAAATAACTAAAGCGTTATTACAGATGAAATGCAACAAATCTACCGGAATATGTGGTTTTACGGTAGAATTTTTCAAATGTTTCTGGGAGGAACTTAAAAAGTATTTACTTAACTCTCTAAACATGGCATATATGAGCGGAACTTTGTCAATCACACAAAGACATGGTATCTTAAATTGCATACCGAAAAGTGGAAAGGATCATGCTGTATTAGAGAACCAGAGACCACTAACACTACTCTCGGTCCCCTATAAAATACTCACAACTGCCCTTTCGAATAGAATTAAACCTCTTTTGGAAATTGTGATGAATAGGGATCAAACAGGATTTATGAAAGGGAGATTTATTGGAAAAAACATTAGACTGCATGGTGGCAGATATGATCGATTTTACAGAGCTAAACAATCAACCGGGCTGTCTGCTTTTAATATATTTTCAGAAAGCATTTGACACCTTGTCGTGGGCTTTTATACAAAAGACTTTAGAAGAATTTAACTTCGGTACATCTTTCATTAGATGGGTTCGTACTCTTTACACGGATATATACTCGTCAATTAAACAATATGGTGATCTTTCAGATAGAATTAATATACAAAGGAGCTGTAGGCAGGGTGACCTCTATCGCCCTATTTGTTTATTCTCTGTGCGGAGATACTGTCAACCCACATACGAACAAATAATAACATACGAGGAATTAAAGTAAATGTATTATGAAATATATGAAATGCATGAACATATCGAGTCGAATAATAGCAAAAACACATAGACCTGGTATATCTGATAGCTTCCGTATTACTGCAGGAGTTAAGGGACATCAGTACCTAAAACGCTCAGCAAAACAACGAAGTGGCTAGATAAGCTTTCAAATAAGTGGCAAGAATTTTCAATAAAAAACACAATATGGCCTAAATTGACAACTGCGCCGTTTAAATGTGGAACAATAGAGGTCAAATTAATATGGTTTCAATATAAAATTATTCATAAAATATTAGGTACCAATTCTCTTGTATCAAAGTTTGTTAAGAATAGTACCAAAAAAAATGATTTCTGCAATAAAGAAACATAAACTATAAAACACCTGTTTTGGGATTGCCACCTAACAAAGATATTCTGGGAAGAGCTGCTTAATGCAATACATATAAATATAACAGATCAAAATGTCTTATTGGGATTCTCCACAAATAAAAGTACATTAAATTTCACGCTAATTTTCATAAAATCTCATATATATTTTGAAGACCTCTGTTTGTCTGTCTATCTGTCTGTATGTCTGTCTGTGTGTCATTGATACAAATCTACGATTCTCGACCGATCGGGACGAAACTTGGTACGTGTTTGTAGTTTGACCAGGCGGTCGTCGTTGTCGTATTGGCGAGCCCGTGCGGCGCCCACTTCGCGCATGCGCAGACGAGATCTCGGAAACGGGTGGAGCTATCGACTTGAAATTTGCTATGTGAATGTATCTTGCCCCGGATACGAATTTTATCGGGTCGCCGAGCCCGTGCGACGCCAGCTTCGCGCATGCGCAGACGAGATCTCGGAAACGGGTGGAGCTATCGACTTGAAATTTGGTATGTGAATGTATCTTGCCCCGGATACGAATTTTATCGGGTCGCCGAGCCCGTGCGACGCCAGCTTCGCGCATGCACAGACCAGATCTCGGAAACGGTGGAGCTATCGACTTGAAATTTGGTTTTTGAATAGCTATCGACTTGAAATTTGGTTTTTGAATAGCCCGGACAACGTTGGGCTCATCGACTTGAAATTTGGTTTTTGAATAGCCCGGACAACGCCAGCTTCGCGCATGCGCAGACCAGATCTCGGAAACGGGTGGAGCTATCGACTTGAAATTTGGTATGTGAATGTATCTTGCCCCGGATACGAATTTTATCGGGTCGCCGAGCCCGTGCGACGCCAGCTGCGCAGACCAGATCTCGGAAACGGGTAGAGCTATCGACTTGAAATTTGGTTTTTGAATGGCCCGAACAACGTCGGGCTCATCGGCTAGTCTCTTATATATTTTGAAGACCTCTGTCTATCTGTCTGTCTGTCTGTATGTCTGTATGTATGTCATTTATACAAATCTACGATTCTCGACCGATCGGGACGAAACTTGGTACGTGTGTGTAGTTTGACCAGGCGGTCGTCCTTGTCGTGTTGGCGAGCCCGTGCGACTCCCGTTCAGCGCATGCACAGACGAGATCTCGGAAACGGGTGGAGCTATCGACTTGAAATTTGCTATGTGAATGTATCTTGCCCCGGATACGATTTTTATCGGGTCGCCGAGCCCGTGCGACGCAAGCTTCGCGCATGCGCAGACCAGATCTCGGAAACGGGTGGAGCTATCGACTTGAAATTTGGTTTTTGAATAGCCCGGACAACGTCGGGCTCATCGGCTAGTATTATATATTTCGTTGTAAATTTCACTACCCTAATAAACCCACCGTTAGATCTTTCATCAGTTATGCAAAAGAATATTATACAATTTTCCAACATGTTGAAAATAAAAATAAGTATGCAGATCGATGGGATATACTGAAACCTATACTGCGCCCATAATTACATATGTGGATCTGACACAACAGAAAACGCACCGCGTGCTACCAACGTCACACACTCTGCTGACTATAATACTATAATTCCTTTGAATCCCGACACGACACCACTATAAAATGTATCACTGTTTCTTCCTTGAAATATGTCACAAACTATACAAACAATAGATAGTATTTACTAGATTAATGAACACGATCCCGAAAACTGTAGATATATCGTGACCAAGCCATGGATAATGTTTATTTTCGTCGCTCCGTGTTTACCTAGTTTAATTCACTCAAACCCCGCGGGATCGCTAATCTAACTCTGTTCTATTTCTCACCCGGATTGTTATCACACAGTTTAATTCGGATATAGAATGGATTGTGCCTTATATTCGCTTTTATCGGTATGTGGAACTTGAACTTTTCTTTATTCGCGCCATTATGTTTATATTTCCCTGACGCCATGTACGCCCAATTCATCGGCCGTTCAAGCGGGAGCTTCTTTCCAAGGACACTTCACAAATCAGCCCAATCCTTCACCCAATGCCTGCGTCTGATTCATTCTTGGTTCAGTGAACACAACTCATACTCATAACAAGAACACAGACAATAAGCGAATGTGCATACAATCTCTTGAATGATATTCAACAAACTCTCTCAATCCATAACCAGAGGTGTCGACTCTATCAAGGATTGGTTAAAACCACTCATGGATCCTTCGAACTCTGCCGACTTCGGGGACATATTTATTGATCCGACAACTGGAGCAACAATTATGGCACTTTCTAACGGTACCATGTCGGACAACAATTAACGACACGACTCTTGTTCCACTCTCGATACTAGATCACACACTCGCATGAGTGGAATTTCTCCTGAACTCGCGGACATAAATTCAGTGTTCAAGCAACTAAGTGACGCCGCAATGTGTAATATGGAATCCGACATTATAGCGACTCAGATAATCGTGGCATCATGTCTTCCTTTTATCAGCAGCACTCCACGGGACATTGTTGTTAAAGTACTAGAAGACACAACACTCTGCGACGAACACATTCTTAGGAAAATGAGACAAGTTGTTTTCAGGGAAGTGAAGTCCGACCCGAACTTCTCTAAGTACTATCCCACAAACGTTTCTCTCAAAAACCGCTTTAGTGTAAAGGGTGGACTGGACGCTCACCAGAAATACTCGTCTGACATATATATCCTGATGTTATTCCTCATCGATGGGGGCACTAATCTCGGCGAGTTACTCAGCAAAAGCACCAAACAGTCAGCATGTAATACAACTTTAAACATGCAAAGCGACACAACACATGTACATGTACCTGACAGCGTCCAGCAGAGAATAATTGACATGTTATGCGAACAAAGAAACTTGGTGCAAAATGTTCTTGACTTTTTACCAGACATCACTAAATCGATTACAAACCTCGACAATCGTGTTGCAGAGCTGGAGCTTCGTTTCAACTCCCATCCTTCCAAAGATGCTGATGATGAAAATAAGTCAACGCTGGGACAAATCCAGCAATCAATTGCATATATGGAAGACAACATCGCTGCAAACACGGAAATGATGGAGTCAAATGAATTGAAATTGCAACGCGCACTCGACGATAAATGCGATGGAGTGGCAAATTGTCGATCAAAGATACGCGACCTACAATCTGATATCGAAATCAACCTGGATCATGCCAAAAATGTTGTTCGTACTGTGAATAAAAATGCTGGGTCGATTGAAACCTTAAACGACAAAATGAACAAAATAATGAAGAGAGTTACACAAACAAATTCATGCCCAAACGAAACTGGTGATAAATCCAACACAGAACATATCAAACAATTACAAAACCAAATGAAACTATTCGCTGATGAAGTTTGTAATCGGCTTGATCACTTTTGTGAGTATATTAAGGACACAGTTGGAAACGCCAATTCGTCGGATGATTGTGAAAGCGACTCCGTGGTAATCGATGACAATAAGCCCAATCTCGATAACGCGCATTCAAATCAAACCGGTTACAGTTATAACGGAAATCCAGATGCCAGGTCAACCGCTAGTGAATCGGACGAGTCCAAGTCAAGGTACAATGCGCGCAATCGCACACAAACTGATCAAGAGACCCGTTATAGTGGTACTCACGACCGACGAGACAGAAATGACACTTACCGCACGAGAAATGCAAAGCCAATTAATTCAACCAGACTGTTCATTTCCAACCTTCCCGACTTCGTTGATGCTGACTGTCTGGCTGACTACTTACAAAAGTTCGATGTCAAATTCTCGGTGATAAAGGTCTTCCGTCTTCGTAGAAATGGTGTCTTATCGGCAAGAATCAATGTGGATGAAACAGACAGCAGCTTTTGTAGAGGTCCTGACTGCTGGCCCAAAGGTGTCACTTGTGCCCAATGGGTCCCTTTTGACATGTTCAACAATAGTTACTAATTGTTTTTTTGGTGCGTGTTTTTCACATAATTATGTCTTTCCAATATGATTCTCACATTGTAGCTCTACACATAATTATGTTGCATATAGTCTGCATTATGGCTTCATATACATCCGACGTACATTGGATCAGTTCTACAATATATTGTTACGAATATACATATATATACTTTATCACGTCCGTTAAACATACACAATGCTGAATGTCATCTCGTGGAACTGTACGGGTATCCTATCAAGCAGCCTATACCTTAGTCATCTTATACGTGACAAGTCCATTGATATCATTGGCATATCTGAGCACTGGTTACATGAACACAACGTTCATTTTCTGGACACTATAGATCAGAATTACAACTACCATGCAGTCTGTGACTCTTCACAACGCTTACCCATGCAACGCGGTAGATTTAAAGGTGGTGTGGCCTTACTCTGGAATCGGAAGTACGATAACTCTATAACACCGCTAGACTTAGATGATGATCGCATTTGTGGCCTCCAATTTCGCCTTGATCACCATGCCTACGTGTACATATTCCAGGTATATCTGCCATGCACAAATTATACAGCAGATTTCTATCGCGAATATCTTCAAATAATTCACGATCTAAAAGATATATACTCACCGCTGGGCCACATCATTTTCATGGGAGATTTCAATGGTAATCTGGAAAAATCTGATGCCAGAAACAAATCGTTCTCAAAACTTGTCAACTCATGCAAAATGCAATCTGTCAACAGCAAACCCATTTGCTCCAACCCACGCTTTACATTTGTAGCCGCCGACGGTATCAATGGGTCAATTATAGATCACATTCTCATTCCAATTTCTGATAACCAAAGAGTAGCCAGAATTCATATTTTGGATGATTCTTCCAATGTTTCAAACCACCGCCCAATTCACATGTGCATATCTTATGGAGCTGAACTAGAATCATCCCCGCCAAATTTAAGCACAGCCAGACCGAACTGGAAACGTTTATCCTCTTCAAGCGATGCTCTCTTGCTTTATCAAGCACACGTTTGCGAAACTTTACCAACATACGCTATTCAAAACACGCGAGATTTAGACACCTTCTATGACGATGTCACAAACTGTCTCAACGAGTCTTCACAATTATTCGTGGTCCCGAAGAAATTTAACCGACATCTGAAGCCCTTTTGGGACGAAAAATTGAAAACTCTGCACAAAACAATGACATCTTATCGGCGCATTTGGCTGGAAACAGGCAGTCCACGCGATGACACTCATCATGCGTTTCGTGACTACAAGGACGCAAAATGTCTCTTTCGACGTGAGTTTAGAAGGGCCAATCAACAATTTCTAAACAAAACTGACGAAAGACTTGACACACTGGCAGAAACAGATATTGACAGCCTTTTTCCGAGCTTTTAACTCTCATAGAACGCGGAGAAAGGCCCCCGCTCAAAATTTATTCGAAATTGGCGACACCATTTTACGCGACCCCTCTGATGTGATCGAAGCTTGGGCAACATATTTTAAAACTCTTTACACTCCTCTTCAATGTGAAACTTTTGATCAAACCCACTTTGAAAAAGTCAATGATTCAATTTCCCGTGACCATAGTGATATAGCAGGTAATCTAGATCCACTCTTGTGCTATAGTGTTACATCAGATGAAATCGAAAATGTACTCAGATCAGCAGAAAAGGGGAAAGCCCCAGGTCATGATTTCATTTCATATGAACACATTGTATATGGAGGTGAGAGTATCTTATACACCATCGCCCACATGTTAACCAAAATCATGGAATTCAATCACATACCACCACGGGCGAAAATCGGAGTTATTGTGCCTCTTTATAAAGGGGGGAGCAAATCTAAGAAAAAATTTGACAATTACAGAGCAATAACTTTACTTCCAATTCTCTATAAGATTCTAGAAAAAATCATACTCCATCGCCTGGAATGTCAAGCACCACAACTTATCCAAGTTAACTCATTACAGCATGGATTTCAGAAAGGGACCGACAGCATGCATTGTTCTTACATCATCAGTGAATGTATCTCATATACTAAATAGTTGCACAGTCCCCTCTATGCTTGCTTTCTTGATGCACGTAAAGCATTTGACACAGTTTGGATAAACGGCTTGCTATTCAAATTACTTCAGAGAGGCTTTTGTGGTAAAATATGGCGTATCATCAAAACTCTCCTGTGTGGTATACAATGCGTTGTCCGCTTTAATAACTCAACATCTAAACTTATCCCCATAAACCAAGGAACAAGACAGGGAAGTATACTAGCCCCGCTGCTATACATGATGTTCGTTGATGACCTATTAAGTGAACTAGTCTCAAGTCCCCATGGTCTGCGGTTGAATTCCACAAACTGCGTGGCACCAACACAAGCCGACGACATGACGCTGTTGTCACCAGGGTCCGCGCTGGACCGAAATTTACTTTTGCCAAATAATTTGCCAAATAAAAATATTTTTTGCCAAATTATTTTAGCAGTTGCCAAATGTTATCCCTGATAGTACCATTTTTATCAAGTCTTATGTTTCGACACTCGCGGTTTGAACGACTTTTGATATCGATAGAAGGCAGTTAGTTAATCATTATAAATATTCGCATCTCTATTGTGGTTTATCATACAACAATAAGCCAATCACCGAACAATACAATGGTAGAACGGTTTCTCCATCAGTAGGGCACATCACAGGAGGATCAGTAATCCCTCCAACCATCAGTACTAATGCTATGAGATTAACTGCATCTAAATAGAGGTGTTAACTGTCCCTCAACCTTATAAAACACCACTAATATAATTACGATGTAAGAGTTTCCTGAAATTAATGGTATTGATTGACCAATATTTTTTCAAATTGCTTGAGGAATTAAAATGTGACTTGCCAAAACTTTTGCCAAATGAAAATATTTTTTGCCAAATGCGAATTATTTTTGCCATTGGCAAATTTGGCAAGTGGCAGCGCGAACTCTGGTTGTCACTGACGGCAACAGGTATTCAGCACTTGTGCAACATATGTGGAGAGTTCAGTCGGAAATGGAGGTTTTGTTACAATCAGGACAAGTGCAAGGTGGTCGTGTTTAACGAAACAAACTATATTGCAAAAAATCGCAAGATAAATACATGGATCCTCAACGACAAACCGGTGATAGAATCAGACACAATTACACACCTTGGCATCCCTTTACATCGTGAATCACATTCTAACAAGTTCTCCAGTCATATATGTGAGAAAATTAGATCAGTTTATCTTATGCTAAGTAATGCCGGCATGTACGCTGGGGGAATTACTCCACTTAGTTGCTTTACATTATACACCTCCATTGTTTTACCTAGAAGTCTCTACGGGACAGAACTGATGTGTGGGCTCAGTGAGACAAATGTAATATCTCTGGAGCGAGCACATAGGTTCTGCCTAAAACGTATCCAAGGCTTGCCCGCGCGTTCCCGAACTGACATTGTCCAATCGCTCCTTGGAACAAGTTCCCTGTCGTCGGTTATTGATAAACGTAAACTCAGTTTTTTCGGAAACCTCTGCAGAATGCCGCAGGGAAAATCGTAGCAAGAAATATTCACATCACGTTTAGCCGACCACCTCTCACAAACGTCAACCGACGACTCTTCATTTATCAACAATATTATATCTATACTCGAACGCTATAAGTTATGCTCATATCTCCATAACTTCGCCACACATGGAAATTTCCCATCCAAATGCGAATGGAAAACAATCATCAAACTACAAATCAACAAAATACAGAAGCGCGAATGCGAAGAGCGCATGAGAAGTTCTGATTCACTATCAACCTTCGCACAACATCATAGATAGATAGATAGATAGATACTTTATTGCGCAATCGCTATACGGATACAGGATATGGCAAAGAAAGAAAAAAAAACCAAAAAAATATATACATAAACATGCAAATAAAATATATGACTAGAATATTTGTGCTGAGTGATTACAGTGTTATTGTCGTAATATTTCGGCTTCAATTAAATATTTACTCAGAGCTCTGCTCAGTTGTTTATCATTAGATTTGAATATTTCTTGAAGCTTTTCGCGCTCGTCTAACACATCGTAATTTGATATCACATTCTTCGCGTAACTGCTAAAGACTTGCCTAGGATTGTGGTACTTCGGGCAGTGTAATAAAAAGTGAGACTCATCTTCGATAGGTTTATCTTTAGCGGGCATATTATGACTACATTGTTTGCAAGTTCGTTCCTCTACGGGGATTGGATTAGGTTTCACATGTCTGCCTATTTCTATTTCTAGCTTGTGCGAGCTTGTAACAAGTTTCGATATTGGACGTCTTTCATTTCGAGATAACGTTGTTAAATAAGAAGCCCTTGTTTCAAAATCTGTTTTGATTTTTCCCATAAATTCTAATTTACTATTTTCTGCACATGCACCTTTTATATCAAGGTGCCTCCATGCTTGTCGGAAATGGTCTTTTAATCGGGATTGAAATTTCTCCCCAAAAGTATCTATGTTGACTGATTTTGGTGATTCCCACACGTACCCAAATCCATATTTATATAAGTTATTTTTAATACACTGTAACCACTCATTATCTGCATCACAAGAAATCAATTTTAAACATTTATACACCAATCGTTTATCACACAAAGTGTTAGCTCGAAGCCAATAGACTATCATGTTCCTTAATACATTGATATAGATCGGAAATCTACCCATTTCGGCTAGTACAGCCATATTAGATGTGTTTCTAAATAATCCCAAAATTCGTTTACAAAATTGTGTGTGGAATTTTTCGATGGGATTTTCCTTGCGACTTTCTGAATAGTCACCCCATATTTCAGATCCATAAGTCAATATCGGTTTTACACAAGAATCAAAAAGTTTGCACGTGACATCAATGGGTGCCGAGTCGTCACATGTTCTTTGTAGTGAAAAATGAGCTCTCGATGCTCTAATCTTTAAATCGTTTAATGCATGTGAGAAAGTGCCAGACGCCGCTAGTTTCAACCCAAGATATGTATATTGTTGTGTCGTTTCCAACGTATAAGTACCAATTTGAAAAGGATTGTGTTTTAGTTTTTTTCCACTTTTGTTAAAAATCAATATTTTGGTCTTATTTTTGTTCACAGTTAGTTTCCACCGCGTACAAAAAATGTTCAGTTGAGTCAACATTGTTTGCAAGCCGTCTTGTGACTCCGAAGTTAATACGAGATCGTCAGCGTACATTAAACACGGTACTTTAAAATTATCTATGCAAGGTGCATGCATGTCGTCGGCCATTAGTTCTTCTGCTAGACCATCTACGAAAATATTGAATAATAAAGGGCTAAGGTTATTTCCTTGCATTAAGCCGATTTGGCTGTTTATGGGTGCAGTAAGAGAATTTCCATTGATTTTTAACCTTGAAGAATAACTGGTTATTATTTCTTTCAAGCACATATAGATGTTTCCCCCAATTCCTAGATTTAATAGTTTATATAATAATCCTTCTCGCCAGACACTGTCGAATGCCTTTTTGAAGTCCACAAAGCATGTGTATAATTTTTTGCCATCATTTATACGTTTTTCAATTAAACATTTTAAAATAAATAAATTGTCTGTGGTCCTGTAATTCTTTCTGAAGCCACACTGATATTCGGAAGGAACCTCCATTTCGTTTAAGTATTCGTCTAGACGCACAAGAAGAATGCTGGCATACATTTTCCCAAGAACACTAGTTAATGTCAGACCCCGCATCTGGTCCGGGGAATTTGCATTATTACATTTTGGAATAGCAACAATTATGCCTTCAGTCCATTTGCTAGGTATATGTCCCTTACTGAGCACTAAATTAAAAAGACGTGTTAACAGTGGGAGAGTATATATTTTAGAAGCTTTCAGCATTTCTGCTTTAATGTTGTCAGGGCCGGCCGATTTTCCGATTTTTAAATTACGCAATGCTTTTTCAACTTCTTCTGTAGATATGTCATAATCAAGGTGATTATTGGAGGAGATATTTTGTTCCATGTCAGATACCTGGCCATGGATGTTATCAGAGAAAGGGTCACCGGTGTCGTCCGTTGTCTGTCCGAGATTTTTAAAGTGTTCGTAGAGTTCATTGGGGCTAACTGATTGCGACATTTTATTTGAATTAGAGGACTCGCGATCCAATTGTTTAACTAGCGACCAGTATTCCTTCGGCTTATTGTTTTGCATGTGTACCAGTTGCCCATATATATTACTCCGATAATCACCACGTTTCCTTTTTATGAGTTTTTTATATTGACGCTTTAGCGAAAAATAATTTTCCCGGACGACTGGATCATAGTGCTGAGCATTAAGTTCCCGTGCACAAAGCTTCAACTGTTGTTTCATCTCATAACATGCGCAATCGAACCACGGTTTATGTTTGACACGAATCTTAGTCATGCAGCTTTGTTTCCGCAATTTGAACGAACGAGAAGCGGCAACATGAAATATAGCATTCACTTTACATTGCATTATTTCTGGATCTGAGATTTCTGAACACATTAGTTCCTGTATATTGTTTTGAATATCAATATGTTGAAATGCATCTTGAAAAGTTTTCTTTGATGCGTCACTCCAAATGAAGCTTTCTGGTAATTGTGTGAGTTCGATTGTGACGCTTTGATCTACTGTTGCTAGAGTAGTATTAACATTTAATGTGTACCAGCACTGACAGTGATCTGAATGTATCGTTAAAGGCTCCACGTGGAAGTGTGAGAGTGTTTCGTAAAGGGGATCACTGTATATCACATAATCAACAACCGATGACCCGTTTGGCTGGAATGATGTGAACTTTCCTGTAATGTCACCTGTCGTTCTGCCATTGGCGATTCGCATATCCGAGTCAATACATATATCAATTAAAGCCCTCCCCCTGCTGTTTATTGTTTTATCAACATTACACCGTTTATTTATGGGATGTCTGTTCTCCTCGTTCCGAGGATAATCTGCCAGTCCCCCTGTCCTGCCATTAGTATCCCCTTGTATAAGTAATTGCCCAATCTGGGAGTACCGTTTTATTTCACGGGCCAAGATATCAAATGTTTCTTCTGGATTCTTTTGTTGAGTTAGACAGCTCTCTGGGCTGCAATAAATTGTTCCCAGAATTACATCGGATGGCGTATTGAAGAAATCTTTACTTAATTTGAGCCAGATAATGTTTTCACTAGCTGATTGCAATAGTTTAACACCCTGAATAATATTTGTTCTGCAGTAAATAACAATACCACCTCGTTTATTTTGTTGTCTAAATTTGGAAAATACTGTATATCCAGGGATATTGCAAACTGATTGTTTATCATATAACCAGGTTTCTAAATATGCACTTATGTCAAATTTGAGAATATGCTGGGCAATAAACTGGTCATCTAAAAATTTGTTTTCTCCAGTGCTATCTTTCCAACCATGTATATTCCAGAATGATATTTTAAGGTTTCTAAGTTTTGTTACGGTCAAAGACATTGTAAGCGTTTGTATAATATAAGAAAAATGTTTTGGAATTATCAACCCGAAAATCGTTTAGCCTCGCAGGGTGTCTGGAGATAATTTCTGCAATGTACGTGTACATAAATCAATAAGATGCTTGTCATTGTCATAATTCCTAGAGTTAGTCCAGTTGTTGTTTTTTTTATCATCTCGTCTGTTTGGCGATTTATGTCCACCATACACGTTTGGTATTCCCTGATAATCTCGATCATTCGAGAAGAATCTGCGTTCATTATATCTATAACTTTCGGGATATTGTTCATAATCCTCATATCGGTATATTGTACCACGCCCGCGGTTTCCGTCGTTTCCGTAATAATAGCCTGTGCCTCTCGGGTCTCCTCGACTGCTATTTTCATGCCACGTCCGTCGTCCGTGTTGATTGGACTGTTCATTGTCGTCACGGTTATATCCGTTCAGAATGTTTCCAGTTGACAACTCAAGTATCTCCTTCAAGATGGTACACAATCTGCCGATCCCTCGATCGTTAAGATGTAAGCTGTCCCAATATAGCTTACGGTTGGGAATGCCTGGACGGAACATAAATTTGCTGACAAAGTCTTTATATTTGAGACGAGGGTCCGATTCGCATTCGATTTCCAGTTTTGAGTTGAGTTCAATTATTTTATTGTTCACCTCATCGCCGGATCTGTGCAGATGCAGTGCGCAGATATTGATTGTTGCTTTGGGGAAACGACTTCGACATAGTTCGATCAATTGCTTGAATTTCTCATGAACATCACCAACAGTGCCTGATTCGATATCAGCGTGACCTGTTACAACGACCAGCTGTTTAACCACATTGTTGATATCCGCATTCCAAAGAAACTCATCCATACCTGATATGCCTCTAGGTACGTATTTCACCCATGTGTTTCCTTTGCGGTCTAATCTTGGTCCTTTCACCCACCTAGCTATGGAATTCGTAAGAATAAGATTACCATACTCCAAGCTGTCAGACCTAGACTGATTTATGGTTGTTCTCTCTGGGTGGTTCTCCACAGACTGTGTGCTACAATATGTATCTATAAACGAATCGCTTTGATAGTTATCACGCCGCAGGGTATCATACATATTATCAACTGGTATGTGGTATTCTATTTCGTCGTTCTCTGTCGTCTCCACATACGAATCATCGACTTGTGTCCTTGACTCCTTTCTTGCTTGTGGCATATTATGTTTACTAGGTGGTGGAGTCTTATCTCTATCCAGGTTCGCTAACACTTTTCTCTGCAGCTGTTCGGTTGTTGTGCTATTTAATTTTAATGCATCCACAAGTCTATCAACAAGAATTTCTGACATTATATCGGTGGCTGGTGTTTCTGGTTTCGTGTTTGAAGATTTTATTGCTGCAGATATTGAGTCGATCCTATTGTTTAGACTGTCTATTTCCTTGGTGCGGTCGGCAATGTCATTTAGTTGTAACAATATCTTTGCAAGCGTGCTCTCAACGGAACGGAACATATCCTGAATGCTCGGACCACTGTTCTCACTGGGCTGTGACACAGGTTTGGGAAGTTTTGACAATGTGGGCTTAGGTGCTTTATTTCTGGCCACTTTTGATGTCTTTGGTTGGGACTCCTGTTGTATTTTCTTTGGCTGGGTTTCGTCACTCTCTTGTACATGGCTGCCTTTCATGGCTGGTTGGGACTCCTGTTGTATCTTCTTTGGCTGGGTCTCGCCACTCTCTTGTACATAGCTGCCTTTCACCCTGGCTAGAATGCGGTCATAAAATCTGCTGTGCCAAACTACACAGTTATTTATTCCCTGTACTAATATCGTTCCAGTGTTATACATGTTGATTGACACAAATTTAGCATTAGATTTAATGTCTTGCAGATTCATTTGTGTGTACATGTTGTCTAATGTCCTACGGTTGATGTTATAGTCCGTTTTGCATATTTCCTCAATCGCACTACTCCAAACATCAAGATCACCTTTATCCACGACGAAAGTTACATCACATGGAGCATCTGTCCATTTATTTGCGCTGCCTTTCCCGATGTTGTGAGGTTGATAGTGGGTTAAAGGATCGTCGCCCGGATTTAGTTTCTTGTTTTTAATCGTATCACTATTCTCCGTTGATGCCGATCGCGTCACTACTCCGTCTTTGTTTGTGTTGGTTGCCGCCATATTGGATTTTCGATCAGCGTTTGCGCTTTAATATATTTTACGAATTAAGTCAGTTATCCAATGCGAACACACAGCTGTTTAT
Organism: Siphonodentalium dalli; assembly: GCA_032622095.1. Lineage (NCBI taxonomy): Eukaryota > Metazoa > Mollusca > Scaphopoda > Gadilida > Siphonodentaliidae > Siphonodentalium > Siphonodentalium dalli. The sequence goes on along the minus strand of CP136067.1, from coordinate 64,783,879 downwards.
AATAGAATCCACTGTCACTATAAAACCCTCGATTTCCTTTACTTTTTGGAATGATAACGCCTCGATTTCCTAGGTTTTAATACCAAAACATTTCTCTCGAATTTTAATTACACATTGCTTGTCACGTGACCTTCCCCCCGCATCTGACAAAATCTGTTCTTTGGACGTCTTGCAGATCGCATGCACACGAAAAACATAAATTCTTGCTTGTTTCAAAACTACTGAGTCTATCTACCTCATCGGAATGTGGAAAATGCAAACTGTGTGGCAAGGATTATGATGATATTGTTGAGCATGCCTTACTGGACTGCTCGACGACATCAGAGGTGAGAATACAAGTGTGGTTCTCACTAATTGACATTTTTGGCATACCCTGTTTTTTACACATTGATTCTCTCGCACAGAAGGACCAAGTAATGGTATTGCTCTCCATCCTATCCGATGACATCAGGAGCAAAATATTCAACTTAAACGAGTTTTCTCTTTTCGCTGTGAGGAAATCCTACGAGCTGTGGTCACATTGCACAACCAAACTCAACATCGCCGTAGACACTGGCAGTAACATGCTTGACAGCCCTTAACTGGTCTCAATTTGGTGCTCTTCATACAACAAAATTATCCGAGTCACATTTTATTTAACGCATACGCTATTGCTTATTCGGCATATTCGGTAAAACATATCAACATGCTCTGGGTCAGCATCGCTAACTCTGAAAACGGAATAATAACATCTAAACTACCATAACAACTTCCAAGTGAGGCATTGGCTGGTATGCTAACAGGGTCTTCCCAATCAACATGCATGCAAATACCTCTCTTCGAAGTTAGAGTTACTGAGAATCAAAATAAAACACCCTCTTTCAAATTGAGATATGTACATTATACAGTTTTGTTTAATTTTGAGTGACTCGTCTGAAGGCTTCATGCGAGCATGATGTTCTCTTGCAAGTCTCTCTCTCTATATATATATCCATGCATCGTCTGATTATATGCTTGTTTATGTCTGATTGCCTACTGGATTGCCTGCCAATACCCCGGGTGCATGTGTTTATGTATGTATGTATGTATGTATATACGTATGTATGTGTGTATGTACGTATGTATATATGAATGTATGTGTGTATGCATGAAAGTGTGTATGTTGGTATGTGTGTGTTTATGCATATATGTATGTATGTATGTGTGTATGTATGTATGTCTGTATGCACGCACGGCCTGTTGTATGCATGACAAACAGTCTGCTTACCGACCTCTATTGCTGTTTGAGCATGGCTGCCTCGTCCAGTGTGTGGCTGGCTTATCTGTCTACCACACACATTAATTTTTGTTTACTTACATATTCCTTTTTTTTGTATTCGTTCATTTGTTCATTGCAATTGTGTAAACATTTAAAATATATTGTAACAGCTCTTCGTTAACGGAGGAAATAAAGGATATATATACACACTGACCTGGACACTCCATTGCATGTATATGTATGTGGTAGACAAATGCCTATCAGTCAGTATTTAAACAAAAATATTCACATTTACCTGTATTAACCATTTTTTTTCCTATTAAAACAGCTTCTGAAACAGGTTAAAATGTCATTTGAACTGAAGGAGATAATTTCCCAGGCATATGAGTGATATCAGTAGGATTTTATGCGGTTTTAGACCATAATTAGTGAAATTTGGGGGGTGGGTGTCAATAAATTGGGAGTAAAATTTATTTTTTGCAGGGTTTGGGGTGGTGGTTGCCAGATGCCAAAAAAAACGGCATACCTTCCTGCAAAATTTGTAACCCCCCCCCCCACACCCTGACACGTATATAATGAAGTCGTCCACGTTCCCAGAGACGCGACTCGAAGTGATATAACTGTAAATAGTCTGTGAGCCCATTCGAGTATGAATGTAATCTAAAGTAGGGAAATATTTAAAAATAGCACACATTATACGAATATTGATTCGAGATTTAAATTATCAGAACAATATCAAATTATGTTCAACTTTGAAATTCCGCTCTTCCGTTGTTTCAGACATGAAAATGCAACCGATTAAGCATTCAATTTATCAGCGTGATCATAGATGTGAATTTATTCCAGTTAAGGAACTATAATACTATAATTCCTTTGAATCCCGACACGACACCACTATAAAATGTATCACTGTTTCTTCCTTGAAATATGTCACAAACTATACAAACAATAGATAGTATTTACTAGATTAATGAACACGATCCCGAAAACTGTAGATATATCAATTCCAGCATATTATCATCATGCACACACTGACCTGGACACTCCATTGCATGTATATGTATGTGGTAGACAAATGCCTATCAGCCAGTATTTAAACAAAAATATTCACATTTACCTGTATTAACCATTTTTTTTCCTATTAAAACAGCTTCTGAAACAGGTTAAAATGTCATTTGAACTGAAGGAGATAATTTCCCAGGCATATGAGTGATATCAGTAGGATTTTATGCGGTTTTAGACCATAATTAGTGAAATTTGGGGGGTGGGTGTCAATAAATTGGGAGTAAAATTTATTTTTTGCAGGTTTTGGGGTGGTAGGTGCCAGATGCCAAAAAAAAAGGCATACCTTCTAGCAAAATTTGTACCCCCCCCCCCACACCCTGACACGTATATAATGAAGTCGTCCACGTTCACAGAGACGCGACTCGAAGTGATATAACTGTAAATAGTCTGTGAGCCCATTCGAGTATAAATGTAATCTAAAGTAGGGAAATATTTAAAAATAGCACACATTATAAGAATATTGATTCGAGATTTAAATTATCAGAACAATATCAAATTATGTTCAACTTTGAAATTCCGCTCTTCCGTTGTTTCAGACATGAAAATGCAACCGATTAAGCATTCAATTTATCAGCGTGATCATAGATGTGAATTTATTCCAGTTAAGGAACCGGCGTCCATAACGTTTTATTTATGTTGTCGTGCGTCGCACGGGCTCGCCAATACGACAACGACCACCGCCTGGTCAAACTACACACACGTACCAAGTTTCGTCCCGATCGGTCGAGAATCGTAGATTTGTATAAAGAACAGACAGACAGACAGACAGACAAACAGACAGACAGATTGTTTCAAAATATATAAGAGACTAGCCGATGAGCCCGACGTTGTCCGGGCTATTCAAAAACCAAATTTCAAGTCGATAGCTCTACCCGTTTCCGAGATCTGGTCTGCGCATGCGCGAAGCTGGCGTCGCACGGGCTCGGCGACCCGATAAAATTCGTATCCGGGGCAAGATACATTCACATACCAAATTTCAAGTCGATAGCTCCACCCGTTTCCGAGATCTCGTCTGCGCATGCGCGAAGCTGGCGCCGCACGGGCTCGGCGACCCGATAAAATTCGTATCCGGGGAAAGATACATTCACATACCAAATTTCAAGTCGATAGCTCCACCGTTTCCGAGATCTCGTCTGCGCATGCGCGAATCTGGAGTCGCACGGGCGCGGCGACCCGATAAAATTCGTATCCGGGGCAAGATACATTCACATAGCAAATTTCAAGTCGATAGCTCCACCCGTTTCCGAGATCTCGTCTGCGCATGCGCGAATCGGGCGCCGCACGGGCTCGCCAATACGACAACGTCCACCGCCTGGTCAAACTACACACACGTACCAAGTTTCGTCCCGATCGGTCGAGAATCGTAGATTTGTATAAATGACAGACAAACAAACAAACATACATACAGACAGAGGTCTTCAAAATATATATGAGATATATATATATAAATAAATTATTATCTATCTATCTATCTATATATATATATTATGATATTCTAAGCCTAAATCCACGCTTGTGATTGGTTGCATGCATGACAACCAATCGACAACTAGGGCATAATAAACGACGTTTGTGATTGTTTCCACACGTTTGATGCAAGTATTCGCTGATCACAACATCGCTTCGATATTTTTGTCAATTACCTATAAGTTCGCAATATACTAAACATTCGAAACGAACCTTAAATTTGTTTTCTGCAGAAAAGTATTAAATTGTTCACTAGTCAATATGATCTGATAGTGAATTTTAACATTGTTTGACATTGTTGGATCTGGGACAGCATGGAGAATGTACGATAACATATAATAAATATTGCACCGCTTGTCGTTGACTATGCCAACATTGTGGTCGTCGATGGAGGAATAATCCCATCGGACCATCTCCGACCGCTATTTTGCCATTGTCAACACAAAGCCGTGCAATATTTATATAATATGTGCCAACGCATCTCATTTGTCAATGGTATATATAGGTGTTTTTCTATAATGTAACATTCTGCGGTGCAAATAAGCATTACCTGAAATATTCCCTCATTTCGGCTATCTGTTCGGTGATATTGGATATTGCTAGCACCGTATCCGGGACATCTGGATGTGGGATCGGTTCCGTCTTGTGGTAGTCGCCAGAGGTCAATGATGGCATCACCAGGGCATAATCATTGTGGCGCGACCTACGGATAGATACAATTAATAACATATAATACACGGGATCCTCAACTCGCAAGATAGAAATTTGCCGTACTGATTTGTCGGCGAATATTAAACAATTAGCTGATGTGCCCGACTTCGTCCGGGCTATTTAGGGATTTCTTTGTGATCGCCTCCGTCTGGGCAGAATATACAGCGTCTGGACAAACTCTTGTTCGATCGGTCCAGAAAGATGCCTATATGAGCGTATATGAGCGAGATCAAGGTCAATGACACGGTCGCACGTGAAATTGGACCCACCCATATTGTCCCCGGGATCAAGGTAGGTCTACATACCAAATTTGAGTCGGATCGGTCGAGCAGTTTTCGAGTCTATAAGACCGACAGACAGAAGTTCCACAAAAAAAATATATATATAGTGGATTAGTATAAACATACATTATTCCAAAAATAATACATACAGATACATACGCCATAACACATTGATACAGACTGTAGTTGACATCATTTTGTTGCTGTATCTTTGTAGGCATGTTATGTCGGTTGGACAGGTAAGCTATATCATCGTGTCATGTTCGTTCCGCCCACTTAGGAAAATGACACAAATATTCTTAAGATGGTAATATGTATACAAGATCTTGGTACCATTCATGTCGTCTCCTGAATGCCTCACAAAAGCATTATGTAACCAAGATCTGGTATTTGGTTGTTGCTATTTGGTTGGGTATAGAGTGGCTGATTGACTCTATGTTCGCTGATATATTGAAATTATTGATAGGTAGAATGGTAGATCTGGAGAATATTGATAGGTAGAATGTTAGATGTCGAAAAGCGTTGAGAGTATGAGGGGTTAGGACAGAGATGGGGGTCAGAAAGAGAGAGAGAGGGGTACAAATCGGGTGTGGTGAGGGAGGCGAACAAAACCAGGTCAAGATGGATGGATACCCGGAACAGATGGTGCATTTCTCTCCATCTATTTTATCTTTTGCAATCTAAAACATGTTAATGCACACGCGTGGCGAGTGGGTAGGTAAGCAGAATATTATTTGCAGTTTATAGTTCTTAGTAATATATCTTTAAACTATATCAATATTTGCGAATGTCTGTCTGTCTGTCTGTCTGTCTGGCAGTCTGTGTTCTATAGAAATTAACGGGGGACCATCTAGATGGCACCAAAATGGGTCTAACATGGGTAACTTTTTACGAGGAAGATAATGGTGTGGGATAGAATTTTCTAAAGTTACGCTGTTGTTTTCAGGAGCAGTAAAGGGGAGGGCAGCACAATTTTTTGTCGCCGATTTCCAACAAACTTATAATACATAATCATCTCCGTGATATGATGTCAAGATGTCAAGATGTCAAATTTTAAGTCATTCGAGTCGGGGTGCACGGAAGGGGAGAGGGGCACCAAAATTTATAACAATATTTTTAGCTCCGATTTCCACCAATTTGATACACATTCTTCTCCATGATACCAGGAATCTAATAGTATGATTTAAAGACACCAATTGGTTCCGTTTTGGTGAGAGATGGGGGGGGGGGGGCACTAAATTTGCTAAGAATTTGTTTCGTCGCCGATTACCACCACATCTATACATAATCATTTGAATGATTACAGGAGTATAACTCTGTGGTTTAAAGACGTCAACAGCGGGGCCGTTTTCACCAAACTTAAACATAATCATCTCCATGATATGGTGCCGTTCGTGTTAGGATTGTACGGAGGGGGAGAGGATTACCAAAATAATACAAGCGCCGATTTCAACTAAATTGACGCATATTCATCTTCTGATATGAGGAATCTAATCGTGTGATGGAAAGACCCCACATTGGTGCCGTTTGCGTTAGAGATGGGCGTGGGGCACTAAATTTGATAAGAATTTGTTTAGTTGCCGATTACCACCAAACTTATCAGGAGAAGATTTGGTTTAAATATGTCAAAAATGGCGCCGTTCGAGTCATGAATGGGAAGGGGAGGGGGCACCAAAGCTGACGCAAATATGTTTAGCACTAATTTCCACCAAATTTATTCACGTTTTTCTCAAATGATAGGAGGAATCAAGTCGTGTGTGTTAAAGACTTTGATGCCGTTTTGGTCAGATGTGGAGAGATGAGATAACAATGTTTTAGTCGCCGATGTCCATCAAAGTTAATATATTGTCATCTCCATAATTCGTTCTAGGAGTTTTTGGCGTTCAAATTCACAACCTCGACAAATGGTGACCCAGTTTAGTCACTTGAACAATTATATCTTCTCAACTGTCATATTTATATGTGGACGGGAATCAGTGCATTCATATATCGAGCTAGCAAAAACATATACATAGAAGAAAGCATTATAAATAAGATATTTTCCACCAAACTAAAATACAATTCGTGAAGCGAGATGGAAATATATAAGGCCTGCTAAAATAGTGGTCACGGTGTGCAGTCAACTGTAGTATCTTCTGAGATAAAGGAAAGCACGTGACTTTTCAGGATCCTCCAACAGTGGCATCTGACAAGGGTAAATCTGCCCGTTAAGTGTTTCTTTCATTTTCAGAACATACGCATAGCCTAACATAAACAACTTTAAAATATCTCGCTCTGTGTCGGGCACCTGTAGCTGATATAAAGAAACATTTCTTTTAAATAAACTGAGAATAAATGGCCAGTATAGCACCACGAATAGATGAGCGCCTGGACATTTATTTACACCATCTGCATTTTCACAGGGATAGGATAACCAGGTGTCCTCAAAATCTTAGTCTTACCCACAAGATTGATTTATACCTCTATGTAAAACACAATTGTCGTCATGTGTTTATATTGTTCATGAGCCACTATTTATAATCCATGTATAAGAATGACGTTTTGTGATGACATTTGGATATACACTTTATGAGAATATGTGTAACACTTTGAGCAAGAGTATTATCTATTCCCGCCAAATGCCCACAGCAGAGGGTTTCACATCACTTTAACCTGGGCAACGCCGGGCAACCCTGCTAGTTGTTACTATAATCTTAATCTAATAGACACTCAAATCGGGTCATAAATTCCACATAACGTCTTCAATACACTGAATTGTGATAATTACGGAAAGAAACGTATTTACCTAAATTCGACGCCATTGAGCACAGCTATAAATTCGCCCATTCCGATCGTTCGGATGTTGTTAGAGTGATCGTGAATCGCAGCAACTGCATCCTTCGTGTGAGTCTCCGTATGGTATGGCCTTGTTCCATCACTGTTGATAAAGGTATTTTGAGAACATGTTAAAGACGGTGTATCTATTCCTTACAATTTTCTGTATATTCATAAGTTTAAAGACATTATGGACTTGTCCGGGTGCGTGAAATTGATAAGTTAGTACTCAGGCGCAACTATCGGCGATAATCTAACACAAATGATTTCGCCATCGTGAATCTTTGCATGTAATTCATATAGAAGAATGACAGTGTGTGTTGTCAATTTGCAATAATATAACTACTTTGAGCAAGATTATTCTTATTTTCTATTTGATCACCCTACCGGAGTGTTTCACATCACTTTAAAGGATTACACCGGTGTAGCCTTTCTCATTCATTATCGATGCCCGCTAATCCACCGTTGCCGAAAATATTTTTGTGATAGGCCGCCGGTAACTGAAGTTATGCCGATTCATGCGATTGCATATTCCATTATGGATTATGTAGTCTGAATCGTTAAATTCCCTCATGTGACGTCACACGAGGGATTGCTAGCGACACACCGTTTCAAGGTGATTCGGCAACGTGCTCAGTGGATTAGCGGGCATCGATAATGGCTGAGAAAGGCTATACCGGTGTAATCATTTAAATTTAAGAAACCAGTTAACATGAGCTTCTTACATTAGGAAATATTTCAAGAACTGGGACAGACGGTGTTGACATTACATTGCAATTCTTGTGGTCCATATATGTTTTCAACTGAAATATATCTATCAAAATATTTAAATTGAAAAATAAATGTAAGGCCATGGATAATGTTGCGCTTGTGTTGTGTGGTCATACTAACGGGAAGGTGCCTATAAACCGACGTTTCAATTAAATATTCTTGTATAATATATAATTACAACTACTTTCGCTTTTGCTTAAATACGTTCATTTGATTGGTCAATGCCCTTAGACACGCTTGGTAGCGACAATCTCTATCAGCCGAGGGAAATGTCGTTTACCGCATCACAACGCGCATTGATACTTTAAGAAATTGGGCGACATGCACCAACGGTCGCCCCACATCATGATGCCATTTCCTAAAAGCGTCCATATATAGATACCATACCGTGAAAATAAAATTAACGAATTAGAGCAAAATACTAGAAAAGATTGTTTTCCAGAAAACGTATGACTACTTTATGGAGAACAGCCTACTGTATAAGTATCAATCTGGTTTCCGCCCAGGACACAGCACTACCCACCAATTCATTACCAGAGCAAAAAATAGGAGTGAGTCGAGGATATCTATAGGTATATTCTGTGACATATCTAAAGCATTTGAACGAGTTTGGCATAAAGGACTAATTCACAAATTACATAATTATGGTATAAACGGTAAACTACTTTCCTGGTTCAACGACTACATCAGTAATCTATTTCAACGCGTTCTAGTCGGATCCGAGTATTCTAACCCATCACAGCCATCCTCTGGTGTTCCACAAGGGTCAGTCTTAGGTCCTTTTGGAAATCAAATGTTCGTTTATTTGCAGACGATACTTGTATATTTTATTCACTACCATCATTTGAAGACCTCGTGATTCACATGAACAACGACCTTAGATCACTCGATAAATGGACTAACAAATGGTTGGTTTCCCTTAACGCATCGAAAACGAAAGCGATAATATCCCAAGGTCAGACTCAACATGCCAGCGCACAGCAGATCTTATATTTTGTTCTAACAAACTTGACATTGTTGAGGACCACCGACACCTTGGAGTAATTTTCCAGTCCGATCTCAAATGGAACCTTGCTATCGACAACATCTACAAGAATGCATGCGCTTCGCTCTCACAAATACGCAAATTAAAATATTTGTTATCAAGAAAAACCCTCGATACCATGTTTAAAGGTCACGTATTACCTATGTTATAATATGGCAACTGTGTATTAAATCAACATTGGACAAACTTTACTACGAGTGGTTTCAGGCCTAACGAGATCTTCGTCAAATGCGACATTGTTAAACGAACTTGGATGGCAACCGCTACAGCGACGTAGAGATGCACAAAAACTATGTCTAATGCATAAAATTGTTAACAACAAAGCCCCCCTATTTCTAACCGAACTGCTCCTACCTCGTGTCGGAGATATCAGCCGTTATTTTTTACGCAATTCAGATGATTTAGAAAACTACTTTTGTTATCTCGAAGCTTTCAAGAAAAGACAGGTAAAAGTCTAGAAAAATGTTACTTCATTTCGATTCGATTAACTCTTGAATATTCTTGTGTAGTCTGGTTGTGTGTACAGGAGTCTCATATTATTGAAGATATACAGTATGAAGCAGCTCGTATTATATGTGCGAACGGTTACCGTGGTGCGACGTCGGCTATAGATCAGGGCCCTGTTTCATGAAGGCAACTTATGACATAGTTGGGACTTAAGATGGTCATAAGTTCAAACTTCAGTCATAAGTGCGTTTCACGAACAAAGTCTTAACCTAAGATGGTCTTAACTTTGGTCTTAACTTTAAGACTGGTGCGAAGTGTCATAAGATAATCTTAAAGTTAAGACCTACGTTGTGATCCGCAGTTGGTCCGAAATGTGGATGGGATATAGTTCATGTATATATTATTATAAACACATTTAACTGAATAACACCTTGCTAGCACGGAGGGGTGTTTCAGAAATGGTAGTAATTAATAACCAACTGGTAAGCTATAGCAGTGACGTGGCCAGTGGTTGCAAGATTGGCGGGGTGTCCGCTACTAACTGTAAACCGCCAAGACCGGACTATATATACATTTCTAATTGCTGTAACAAAAAGAAATTATTTACATAGAGTTGAACATCATTTGCGATTCAAATCACCCAATCGCACTGTAGACAATACTCATGTTGAGACAATTAGTCCGAACATTTTCACATCGAGGATAATAGTGAATGATTTATCCTCAGTTTTTTTTATAAATGCTTATGTCAGCTATTATTATTATTATTTACTTGCCTTTCTATATTATTATGCTATAATTTTATTGTAAAAATGTATTGTATATGTACCCCGTATATATATCAAAAAGATAATAATACATAATATGTGTTATTTTATTATTATTATGTATATTATCATAATCTATTAACTATGAAATAAAAAGATATATAGCATGTATACGGACCGCGCGGGCACACCGGAATCCGCGGAAGAACATATAATATCACTGTGAACTGGCCCACATACCCCTGGGGGAATTACTAAAATACCAATATAGACTATACCAGTGGTATAGTCTATATTGGTATTTAGTAATTTTCCCCAGGGGCCTGTGAACCGGCCGTCTGTTCACGTGTTGTTAATCATAAACGCTCTTTATTAGAAGTCGTTGATTTGGTTTTTATTAAAACATATATGCAGAATGTCGTTCAACGTAACGTACTTTCGAAGTTCATACGCAGTTTGTTAATTATAACAGGCGTTTAGCACATTTGTCAACAGAACCAGAGCAAATGACACTAACATCAATTATATATGGCTTCTACAAGTATGTCTCAGATTGGAAATAAGTCCTATTTGGAGCACGATATGAAGTCCTATTCACATTATAGCAATATAAATAAAGAACGTTTTGTGTTAGTATTCCATGAATGTTGGCAATCAATAAAGAGCACTTCTTGATTGCTAACTGTATTTATGTTACATTCATTTTTGTTCAATCTTCAATACTGGAGGCAATAAAGATATATATAATGTATTAGAACCCAATATCAGCATTGAAAGGAGCGAACATATGTCTCGCGTCGCCTTAATGTCATGTTATATGTGTGAAGGTTCACATTATGAGTTAGGATGTATAAGTCCCTTTAATAACTGAAATAATATATTTGAGCTCGATACGTTTGTATAAAATAGGCATTGGAAGCATGCAGCTATGTGTGGATGGGGTCTGACGCGAAAACACAGTTAAAAGGCGCGCTCGTGCAGTTAAGTATGCACCAGTCGTTATACTGATTATCGCCCTTGCATTAAAATATCATAATTATTCTTAGACACGCCCTAGTATCTGTCACCAGACACTGTACCTAGGCATATAACACACACAGAACCAACATTTTCTGTGCATAGCTGTACTAAATTGTCGAGAGCCAGTCTAAAAGCGCGCGAACTTAAATTACTACTTAAGTAGGACTTAATCTTGTTTTGTGAAACGTGTTCTTGAAACGGAAAAGTTACATCATAAGATCCACCTTAGATCTTAGATTAAGTCCATCTTAAGATAATCTTATGACATTGCTTCATGAAACAGGCCCCAGTTCTCCAAAATATGTCTATATCAGATTGTCAATATATCTTAAAATTATCTTCTATCTCAAACATTGCTCTCCAATTCTCTATTTTTCTGCCACTTATCTCATATTAATATCTAATACCAACTTCATTTATCTGTCTCTTATTCTCTCTTAACCCGTTTACTCCATAAAACACACAGGTATCGAAAGAGTTGACGTGAGTTGATGCGAAACAAAATTAAATAAACGCTAACTGTGAACCTCAAATTATCTGAAACACATATCACACATGCACGTTGTGGACTCGGTCACACCATAACCGGAGACGACGCATGTAAGCTATCAGCTTGTTGTCGAATCCCCCTCCATACCATAACTGTTTATTATATTGTAATTACTTTGTAATGAGTTATTTGGATCAGTGCCGATATACGCATAAACATAGTTATTAATATATATTAATAAATATGTATATGTGAGCATATATAATATATACGTGCGTGCGGGAAATATGGTGTTAATTGAATTTGTCATTTATAAACCCATAATATCACAAGTCTAAGGCCCGTTCCAAACGACGGATTTTTGTCGACTCGAATCTAATTGTATTAAATCCGTCTGTGATGCGTCTGCGGTCAATTTTGTTTCAGACGGACGCATCTTTGTCGCGTCGAATCTAATACATCGGTCGATTTATTTAAAGGTGGACTCCGGTTACCGTCACAAAATGGTCACGCGTAGATATAGAGGCCTATATATACCGGTATGTTATACATATATGTACTAAAATGCAGTATCAATTATGTATATATATATATATGCGAATGCAGCGCGAATATATGTGCACATGTATATGAGGATGTATATAGTACATCTAGTTATATAATATACTATAATAGGCGCTACAAATACATGTTATATCGTGCAACCAATGGCCATATATGTGTATACCATGCATGTCAATACAGGTATACAAGATTTATTATAAACCAGAGACTACACCCTACCCCTTATAATAAGGAATACCGGACTATATTAATTATTATAAATCATAGGCTACACCTATATCCTTATTGTATATTGTTGGGGGTTAGCCTAGCCCTATCGAACTGTCTTCCTGCTACCCCCTAAAACAAGTATCACTATATATAATTGAATAGATGGCTTTTATTTCATATCCTTTATAATAAAGAATAGGGGTATCTATGAATTATTATAAATCATAGGCTACCATTCCTACCCCTCATAATAAGTAATACCGGTTTATATGAATTATTATAAATCTGAGGCTACCATTCTGCCCCTTATAATAAGTAATACCGGAATATATGAATCATTATAAATAAGAGGTTTCCACCCCTATACCCCTCATAATAAGTAATGCCGGTGTATATGAATTATTATAAATCAGTGGTACCACCCCTACACCTTATAATAAGTAATACCGGTATTATCAATTATTATACATCAGAGACTACCACCCCCATTACTTACAATAAGGAATATCGGTCTATATGAATTATTATAAATCAGTTGCTACAACCCATATCCCTTATACCGGTATATATGAATTATTATAAATCATTGATACTATATTCATTATAAGATGTGAGTCCGTGACATGCCACGTTCGTTGAGAAATCAATCTACCAAAATAATTACAATTTGCACAATGTTACTTAAGCAATTCTTATAGATATATCTTTCTTTATAACAAAGAGAACGTGCGACAAATGACGTCATGTGGGTATTTCCGCAGATAAGGGGAACTCCCTCATTATTATACCATTATCATATCATTATCATATCATTTGCATTCGTTATTCGGCAACTTTCGGCTCTTCTCGTCACATGTATTAGATTCGAGTCGACAAAAATCCGTCGTTTGAAACCAAGACGGATTTCAGACGCATCACCGACGAAGATTCGTCTGAATTGGACGGAGATTCGTCTGTGATGCGTCTGACACGGATCTAATTGTTTCAAACATCGCATTTTTGACGCATTTAATACAATTGTGGGTCTGGTATTAGATTCGAGTCGACAAACATCCGTCGTTTGGAACGGGCCTAAGGCGACTAGACGCAACGACTTTTAAGATGGGCATCACAGTGAATAAACCGTACAAACAGATAATCGGAGGTCGCTTTCGCCTAGGCGAGAACATTCTATATTTACGTAAGTATATATTGTTCATACATATTTGCCGATCGCGAGCGGGCTCCATTTTAGCGAATGACTATTTTTAAAGATAAAAACGGCCTTTGATCACTTCAGAAAATAACTTTCTCGCAAAAATTCTCTCTTCAAATGTCATTTTAACACATATACAGCATATGTCGGAAAGCTCACTATATTCCAAAGGCCGTTAAGTTTGAAACATACAGTAACATTACCTTGGCTCGGGTGTATTCACATGATGAGATGGCCTAAGATGGTAGCCGTTTGTGTATCATTCCAGCCAATGAAAAGGCAAGCAGTGCAATCCACATTATCATAGCGCATGCAAAGGACCATGACAACATTTGACGTTGAAAAGTCAAAAATAAACGCCCCCTTCTGTGCAGAAAAACAAGACAATCGGTGACATAAAATCTTGGTTAGTGTCCATCACTTAACAGATCCACACCAGTGGCTCGGTTTATAAATGGAATGGAGTATTATTACATCAAACCATCCAACGAAGACGAAGCTGGTTCACACCCCGATATGCGCTAACTTGTGACAACACATAGTCGTTATTTCGTGGGAGAATCTGGATTCAGATTACGGATTTCACTCCGTACGACGTGGTTCGGCAAACGAACAGACCAGAATCAGTAAACGAACAGACCGTAATCGTTATTTCGTCGTAATCTGGATTCCAATTCTCATTCCGTAATCGGAATCAGAACATTCATAATGTAAACAAACCGATACTTCCCCACCTTGGAGTATAAAAAACACAATAAAACATAGACTCCGTCCTTTGGGTACAAATAATTGCAGAATATAAACGATCCATATTCAAAGAATTTTAAATGCGGAGACAAATTTGTGTTATCGAGTGTAATTCCATCCATAAAATACTGCCCGAGCGCATGTCGATATGTACTATCTAGTCTTATAGCAATTTCATATTTAAAATGTTTTGTTTCGTTAAATGCAGTCGTTTTGCACAATAGTCTCTGTATAGTGCAGAAACACAGGCATTTATTTTGGCCAACCTGCTGTGCAATAGTTGAAAAATAAATATTTGCCCATGTAGCTAATGTTGTGGTCTTGTGATCGCACGTGAGCTGCATCTCCCAATCGCATAAACACAAAATGTAAAGCTTATTCTAGGATCGCAGGACTATATAGTGGAAATGTCAGCCAATTTATTTGATTAAATACCCACACGTACAAGTTCTAGGGACGTGGCTAGAGGGTTCCCATGGGGGTGCACCATCAAATTTCCGGCCAACTGGCCCCCCCTTGAAATAAACATCAAACTCACAGGTTCGCAGAATTCCATTTGCGCCCCCTTGGAAATATCCAACACCCTAAGATTGGAAAATTACCAACTATTACTAGTTGAGAAATCAAACAATGAGAACAATTCCAACCTATATATGGTGTCAAATTAATGTCCCACTAATGTGGTGTCAGGCATGACATTTTCAACTGTTGTAAATGTACCAACGTTCTGGGGGGTTCGAGACACCCCAACCAACACCTGTACAACTGACAAGTTTCGTGTGTTCTCCACAACGTCTTCGGAATTTGATTCAGGAGATCCAGAGCTGTTCGAAATGCTTGCCCTCATTAATAAACACACTTTAACTTGAAAAACAGATGCGATTAAGTCGGATTGGCAGCTAATTAGGTGCCATGTATATTATACACATAGAAGAAAGTCCTGACTTTCACAACAAACATGAACATTATAAATATAAGATGCAAATGACACTTGTGTCAAATACATGAGCCATGTTTGACGCTGGGAGAACATTAAACATAATATCCGACACCACGTGGATTTCAAAATCTGACCTAGAATCCGTGTAATCTCGATTTAGCCCCGCCCCGTAATCGGCTTCGGATTCTGAATCCAGATTCTCCCACGAAATAACGACTCTGGGTATTAAGCTAACCTGATTCATGTATCTTTGTGTATAAATTAAACCATACAATTTTCAGTCGCCTGGTGGTCTCAGTGAACAAGACGTTTGAAAACGTTTCATTTCAACAATTTAGGAGACGGTGTTTTAAGAATTTAACTGCTTTATTCTGGGTGAAAAAATTAATTAAGTCTCCTGTGTCCGTCTAGACCGCACTTAATTTAGCTGACGGCCCATCTCAACAAATCTGAATCCCAGTCACCGTGATCATACACACCACATATGGCAGTGATGATCGACTATAGCTCCACCGGAGAATCTGTATCTGGTGAGCTCACAAAAGTATAGCCCGGGTGAAAACATAGTCCATATTATAAGGAAAACTGCAGCCCGCCATAAAAACATATCCTCTAAGTTGGAATATTGAAAAAGTTAACAGTTGTTTGGAAAATTTAAGTACGGACCTGCATCCAAATAAAAAGCCAACACGCGGACAAGAACATGCAGCAGGTGTAAACGGCCGACCCAGGAGCTGTTTTTGATCCAATTTGAAGATGATCGCCTCATCTAAACGTATACATTATGAGTTTGGGACTTCATCCCGTTGCATGGAACTGAACAGACTAAATAAATATGTTCTTCGCGTGTATTTGGTATTGTTTATGATGTGGGTTATCGTGGATTTAGCCCTTTAGTACGTCAATTTTATGGGCAGTGGAAAGACCGCCTGGCAGGTTAATTTACAGATAACCAACAGCGCCAAACAGAAAGCGACTGACAAATTGGACAGATACAGGGATATGGTATGTTCCCGATGCGTGGATATCACTCATTGCATGATGGTCTATCCACATTATACCAACTGGGCTTCTTGAATTGAAACAACTCAATTATTTCCAGTACGCATTTTAGATCTGAAAAATCGGTTACATATCTAGGCGTAAAATGAGATGATAATTTTAAATTCCATCAACATATAAATTTTGTGTGTGCTAAATTAAAATTGGCAGTACGAATTACTCTCAACAAAATCAAGCATTTTTTACCCCGTGAAGCACTGAAATCCTTGTATTTTTCATTAGTTCACAGCTGCTTGATGCAATTCAAATATGGGGGAACTCAAATAAAAAACACAATGTTTTTAAACTTCAGAAAAAACCAATGCGCATAATTAATAAGAAGAAATATAAAAGCCACACTGATCCACTGTTCAAAAATATGGAAATTCTAAAAATTTCTGATCTGAATAACCTACATGCAAATCTCCTAATACACGATTGGTTTCACAATAAACTACCTAGTTCATTACAAAACTTTTTCTCAATTATTCAAAATAATTCATCGTCAGAATGGAATGTTAACATCCGGATTTTCTCAGAAGATTTACCAGAACATAATTTTCCAAATGTATGGTACCAATTAGAAGATAGACTTAAAGATTTCCCAACAAGACCAATGTTTAAAAACGACTTTTCTCGAACGGTCCTATCTACTTACCTTATTAAACCAAAATGTACATACAATAGATAATACTGACTGCTCCGGTGCTCAGTGAGTAATCCGTCTTAATTTTGTTAACCAATTTAGAATAATTGAATATTGATTCCCTAAAAATGATCACCATCCCCCATTTCTTACAATTTTATTTTATTTCATCTCATTTTGAACCTCAATCATGAACGACCTATGACCTCATCTCCTCCAAACATTCCACTGATATATTATATATTCTATGTTATTAGCTGGGCGATGGACGAATATTACTAGCATGTTTTTTTTTCTTTTCGAAACAAATGTAAACATTCTATATAGATTCATGCATCATGTATACTGCTGATCTTTAATATCCCAAATTTGTCGGGAAACAAATAGCATATGTAACAATACAATTTTATTATTACTATCTACAGTATACTAAAGTATACGAATATCACAATATCAATGATAACATCGCATCTCTGTATATTATATGGAATGCCACCATATATCGATATCTAATTTATTATATGCCATTATAGACATTGACGTATAATTATAATTTGTAGATATATGACCTCTGTGATTTCAATCGCCATGCAATTTATTATATATACATGTGTATATGGGATAGTATTGACGTTATATATACACGTATATATAGTACAATAATTGCTTCTAATTTCACACGATGCATTCGTGTCTGTTCTGATAACACATACGTAACGCCTTATTATTCTTAATGTTTTTTGATTATGTAATTGTATATACGTTGTACACTACGTCTCCCGTGTGTGGAGGAATAAACAATCTCTCTTACCTTATTAAACCAAAATGTACATACAATAGATAATACTGACTGCTCCGGTGCTCAGTGAGTAATCCGTCTTAATTTTGTTAACCAATTTAGAATAATTGAATATTGATTCCCTAAAAATGATCACCATCCCCCATTTCTTACAATTTTATTTTATTTCATCTCATTTTGAACCTCAATCATGAACGACCTATGACCTCATCTCCTCCAAACATTCCAATGATATATTATATATTCTATGTTATTAGCTGGGCGATGGACGAATATTACTAGCATGTTTTTTTCTTCTTTTCGAAACAAATGTAAACATTCTATGTTTATTTAAATAATTAAAATAATTCTATGATTTCTTTATTTCCTCCGGTTTTGGGGACAGCAGGAAGACAGCCTTTTCAGGTTATGCCGTCCCCAATAAAACTCATTGTTTGCATACATTAATAATGTAAACAAAATTTTATGTTGAGTTATGAATAAATGATCATAGTCATAGTCATAGTACGCTTTTAATTATACCTCATTTGATAACCATGGACAAAACGACCAGACGTTCATGCATGCATGGCTATATGATCGGGTAATATTTCTGGATATCCAGGGGGGGGGGGGGGGGCTCAGGAAAAAAATTACGGATACAAGGTGGAAATTATTTTTTTCAGTTTTGGGGACCCACCACCCCGGGAGCGTAAGTTTTTTACACCCAGGTCTGTGACACCTACCCGGGACCGTAAGTTTTTTCCACCCAGGTCTGGGACACCCACCCCCAAAATTGATGAAAATCTTGTAAATTCTACTAAATAATGTGTAGTTGGCAGGGTAAGGGTCTCTCATTGTGTCTGCATCGGAACTGAGAGAACGCTGATCAAGTACACCCACAAAAAATAAACAAACAAAGCACATGGCTGAAAAATAAGCCAACAAAACCAGTGACAAAACCGTTAAAAACCCAAATATTTATGGTTATAAAGGTAAAATACCCACTTTGACAGGATAGTTGTGTCCCTTATTAGCAATAGGTTAAAATGTGTGCATGTGTAAAGTAAAAACACCATCAATTGATTAAATAAACACAGTTCCAGTCCTCTCCATGTGGGAAATCACTGGTGAGCAATGAGGAGCTCCCCTTAAAATAATTCTAGGCGAGTGGCGAATATTTCTCCTACAAAATGTCGAGGCGAGTAATATCCCAGCAGGAGATGCCAAAGGCATCTCCCGAAGGCCTGATGGGGGAGTACGGGAGGGGGTCAGGGGGCCTCCCCCGGAATTTTTTTGAAAATTAGATGCTCTGAGATTGAATCTGGAGCCTTTTAATGCTCCAATCAGTGAACAAGGCGTTATTACAGGGGGGGGGGGCGGAAAAAAACTGCGGGACACAACGTACCGGGGGGTGGGGGGGGGGCACCTAGGCGTCAAAAATTTACACGTAAATTTTTTCCTTATTCATTTAGGGTGGGGGGATTGTCGGAAAAAATTTGCATGTAATTTTTTTCCAAATATGTATTTTCAGACTCACAACTTCAATTTTCTCTCATTTTATAGAATATGGATTAACCTTAATATCCAAATCATATATACATGAGTAGTACAATCCACCTAAAACAATTTTGGATAACCACTGTCTTGGTTTACATGTGATATTGACCCCATTAACCCTCTTAATAATGCCGACTATGTCAGTGTCTACCAGTCGAATGCAGAATTCTACCCTGCGATCGCTTATCTGGCAAATTTTTACTGCAGAACTATCCCATGTATTAAACAATTTCTCCTCCAATGGTATCAGAAAACAGTTATATGCTGGTATCTCACTCATCTCATTTGCATCTTTTTCAAAGTCGAGGTAATGACTAGTTGTCATTTTTTTAAAGTGCATACAAAGCGTTGCGATCACCAATATACATGTTTGTACATGACATGACATCACGAGGTACAAATCTGCGTTCTACTGGTAGACAATGACCATTTTAGTCATAATAATCTAAACTAAGTTACCAAGCACCTTCTCGTGAATTGTATGCTCCGGTGTTTTTTTCGGTTTCCGGTCAAACCGAGTTGTTGTCCCGCTGGGGTAGATTTGATTTTTCTGGGGGGGGGGGGGGGCAAATGGTCAGTGGAAAAAAACTGCAGTTTTTGCTGTTTGGGGGGGGGGGTACCCAAACAGAAGAAAACAGTTTTTTCCACCCTGTGTCTGCAGTTTTTTTCCGGCCCCCTCCCCTGGTTATTATGTGACTTAAGTCACTGTAGTCATGTATCGACATCGACCATGTACTTCTACCACGTGGTCACTGTATTTATCGTTTATTCAATATCTTGACTGATATCATTAATATAAACAAATGAGGCCAACGGTTTTTCGGCTTTTTGACAGCAAATCAATCTAATGGGTCATACGTTACCGGTATTTATTTAAAAGTACTAGGGTTTCCAGTGGGATTTCAAGGAATGAGGGAACCAAGAACTTTTAACCAATATGAATTTCTATGTTAGAGGATACCTGCGTGTATAATAAGTTTAAAAAGCCATGATAAACTATGAGAAAAGATGAGAATGGATTTTTTTTCATTGCAATTGTTTTCCTCGACCAAAACCGGACCCACCCCATGGTTTCAACTGTTAAAGGGAGAAATTGTGAAATATAGAGCCCCCCTCACTTGCATGCACTACTATATGAATCGGATTGTTTCAATTCATTTTGAAGCTGTAATTTGTCTTAGAAATGATTTTGGAAAAAAATTGCATGACATCAGAAAAAATCTGCATTCCGGGCTGTGGGACACCCACCCAGCCGGTCCTTGTATCCTGTCATTTTTTTCCGACCCCCCCCCCTGGGATATCGATATATTACGCAATTTTATCAACACAGGTTAAATTGTCCTGTTAAATTTCTATGATGTTGGTGGGTCCTGCTGAATGGTGCAATGTGATGCAGTTGAAACAAGTACCAGTATTTGTTCTAAAGTTGTCATTTTTGAGTTGGTTGGGTAATCTGAACAAATCAAGGAAACGTCAAATGTATGTTATTCGTATAAAGTATTAAAAACATGTATATTATAAAATATCTTCCGATTTCAAGTGGCACACCTGCAACTTTTAATGTCGAATTTTAAATCGTATTGCTCACTGAAATTTGAACCGCTATCGGCCAAACTATGATGCAAACTCTAGCATTAATGTTGTCATTGGCTATGTATTTTTAAACATTCGATATATATATATATAGTGGACAAACCTCCTTCGAGAAAGAAATGGTCACCAGATGAGACTGACACGTAATTTATCATATTCATGGCTAGGTAGCGGTTCGACCTTAACTCTTTCTCGAATAAATGGATTCTCCTATATTCAGTTATAGAAGTATAACTTGGAATGGTTTATTATCAATTTGGAGGCATGTTCTGATAATAAAATAAGACGATATACAGACAAAAATGTTATACAAGTACAGAAGGATTCATATTCAACAGTCGGGAAATATTCAGATAATAAGTTAAACAAACGTATGTTGGACATATAGTATATGAACATTTCATAAGGGAACTACTCAATAATGAGTATTTACTATAGAAACAGTCTATACGTTTGTAGATGGGAATAGACCCAAAGCACCGCATCACCTGTTATGTCGTATTTGCTTGACTCCAGAACTTTCGCTTGATCTGATTCGTTCCTCGACAAACAACTGCTGTAACATCATTTGTCGAGAAAGGGCGGCTGTTTTATCCTCCATCTTTTTCAGCAGAAATTCGTCCACATTCGATGTGTCTGTGGGATGTAGGTACTTTACATGAGGTGGACAGCCGGTGGCAAGACCCATCAGGAATACGGCCAAAATTAACAACATCTGAAGCGAAACACGGTTGTCGTAATACTTAATATGAGTCCATCTTTTTGACACAGGATATAGCTAACATATACACAATATGTATATATTTTGGTGTTTGCGTCAAATCAGCAGATATGGGAAGACGTTTAAACATGTTATATGTGCATGCATCATAAAGACTTATTCAACGCATAAAATAAAGAAACATCGGGTCTCGAATTTTGTGAGCATGGAATAATAAAGATCATTCGTCGTTAGTCTTGCAACGGTAAAAATAAAGAGCGTGTTTCTCACTTATGTGCGTACAAGTTGGGAAATTATTGTTGATTTTACATTGGCAATAGACACATTTCACATAATGAACGACAACAGAATGATAACTATTACGAGTAGGGTACTATACGTCACTATAATTTGTGTTCTTTCTATTCGTATTCAACAAAACTCACAAATACACCTTAAATGTAATAAGTTCGCGATCATTTCTCAGCTCCACAGTGTGGGAGATGACTCTGAGATTATGTCCTTAATTTGTGATCGCCATGTGGCCTTAATTTTTTATCTAGTAATGGCAATCAAATCAGTCGTCGTTGTGAAACACGAGAATCTTGCGAAACACAAAGCGCAAAGCTATGACCTGATAACAGCATAACATGTACACAATAATCACAACACGAAGACCCACTATTCCCTTACTGCGAATGGCAAGCACGATTGTTTCACAAACGGACTCGTTGTCGTCAATTCTGCGAAAAGGTTTTTGGACCGTCCGAACAAATTACGACTACAAATATATATTCGTAATAATTATCTTTGCCGTTCATTATGCGAAAAGTGTCTATTATTTTCCAGAGTATCTAATGTCTCTATATCGATTTTTGTATCAACCTATCGTATCCCTCTTTACAAATTACGCAGAACTACTTTGGGGTGAAATGGCCCATACCCGTTTAGTGAAAACATAATAGCGAGTTTGCTATTTCAAACAGGTACGGGTACGGGTACGCGTACGGGTAGCTACCCGTACCGGTACACGTTTTGTAATCGCAAACTGTTTTACGTGTAGAATTCATCACATTGACTGGTAATGTATGGTGATAAATTGCTATTCGCTTTATTGGCCGATGTTATACTTAGCGTTATGGATTGCTGGAAATTTGTATTTAGATTAGATGCGCACATGGTAATCAGATGCTTTCATCAAGGACGAGGCAGTAGTTGGAAGGGGGTTGTGGTTATCTTTCACTTATCTTGGTAACATTTAAAACAATTGGATTCTACAAGTCATAGACCGATCGTGTGTTGACTATATTGAAATCGGTTGTAAAATGTATTATTTTATACCCAGGGTCTAACAATGTACTACGCGTACTTTCAGTCAGATATAAGACCGAATTTGTCCCTCATTTTAGTTGGGGAATATTAAGTCATATTAAAGATGCATAATCCGAATTAACGCTCCCGAGCAAGGGGGGGGGAATTTCCGACACGTATGCTGGGGGTGGTTGGTGTCAAAATAAGCCCAAAGCAATTTTTTCCGTGACAAAATTATTTTTTTCCATTCACACCTTTTATTGGATTTTTACTAGTTTGTACTGGTTTGTAACACTAAGAAATCAATAACAAGGAACTGTAGCAACACTAAACACGTTAGGGCAATTGTATGTTGGTTTGTGCCTCTTTTGGGCAAGGGAAGTATTCTTAATGCAGCTGAATCGCCCATGCAGTATTCTATGCAATTAACATCAAATAAGGATAACAATAGAGGAATAAATTTAATGCCAAATCTGGTCAAACATGGACATTAAACACTGATGTATACACTGATGTATAAAGAAAAAAACATGTAACATACCTAGACGTGTGAGTGGATAACACAATTATCTCATATGTGACAAAAGAGATAGAATATGGTAATAATTCACAATCTCATGTAGTCATGAATGAGTTAATACAGGTTTCTACTAAACGTGTAGGTTTGTTTTTTAGTATATGCTTTACTCTAACATGCTACACTTGAGCAGTCCAATAGAAATAATGCCTTTTCTGAACTCATACAAGATTCCTGAATTCATACAAGATAAACTGTGAACGTTATAAAATTCCTAACCAATCCTGACCAATCTGAATCAATTGTAATCAATCGTAACATTAACTTTCTTTGATTTCCCATTGGTGCTCCTGTGTGCTCTAGTGTATTGCTATATGTGCGATAAACATGTTTTAGTAATGTCTAATGAGTCTGGGTGGCACGTAGCATATACTAATTTAACCTATCTGATATAATACAATCACTCTTGTGTAAAACAATATCACCTATCTGGTGTAAAACAAAATCACCTATCTGGTGTAGAGCAATATCACCTACCTGGTGTATAGAAATAATATCTTTATAATTTCCATAACAAAGTAACAAAACACAAAAACTAAAAAGGTCTCTAAAAAGGACTACCACACACATTTTGGCACTAAAACAGTGACTATTAATTATGATTAACCGTGCGCGCTGTGTCAGTGACCGGTTACCCACTCAGGCATAGCTGCTATTCACAATAGCAATAAAGCTGCTTAATAGGTTTTGTGACGAGAAGAAAATTTAATGCAACCCGGACACAATACAATGACTTCAGTTTAGCAATAAAATGTTCGATGGTATATAAATATTAGAACGTCAGTTTGTCTATAAATGTTCGATATAATATAATGATTAGAGCATATCTTGTCGTTGACTACGCGAATGTAGTGGCCAGTGGGAATGGTGTAGTTCACTCGCCTTCGGCTCATGAACTACACCCTTCCCACTGGCCACTACATTCGCGTAGTCAACTCCAAGTCATGCTCTATTCATATACTAAGCTTTAAAATAAATTGACTGCAGAGCTGTGGAAATGTGATATTTAACAAAAACGATTAAAAATCCACTGCAGTCAAGAATATACTGCTAGAGACCAGTCCTGCTGTTCATTACTAGATTCACTGAATCTCAATGTAGGAGGTTTGGTCCTGGTTTTCTCTGTATGTTTGTGTTTTGCGTTCCACAAGGGGGTGGGTGTCAAAACATGGTTGGAAAAAACTGTATGAAATGGGAAAAAAATTGGGGTCGGGGGTGGGTGGGTCCAAAAAGTGGTCATCGGCAAAAAAGTAGCATACGTGTCTGGAAAAAAATTCCGACCCCCCCCCCCCTGTCCCAAGTTACAATTTCTTTGGCTTCGGAGAGGGCGGTAAA